>CAUYUJ010011558.1:1116279-1160028 GCA_963575745.1 Prorocentrum cordatum | reverse complement strand
GCATGAGGCGACGCCGGGGCGACTCGGCATGCCCACCCCTGGTGTAGAGAACGCCAGGACGATGGGCAAGCCTCATCCCTGGTGTGGGCCTGTCTGCGCCTGGGCTTGATCTGCATCGCTGGGCTGCTGTCGCGCAGCTTCGATGGCTCTTCGGCGAAATTGCTCGAGTGGCTCTGGGGGCGGAACACTAAAGGCGGATTCCCTTCCAACCCTCGGGTGTCCTAGCTCCAGGGCGCGGGCCAACTGGCTTATTGCGCTGTTCGGCGACTGCTCCCGCGGGCACTCTTGAAACAAACGGCCGCGGGCGCCCGCTTCCGAATAGGGCCCGTAGGAGCGACAAATAATCATCGCGCTTGAATTGTGCGCGACCTCGAAAATCAAAAGCTGGCGGCCTCTGGGGCCTTGTGCAAGCGAGGCCAGGCCCGCGCAATAACCTTGGCATTTTTTCGCCGGGCCGCCTGAGATGCCGGTCCTGGGTCTTGGCCCTGGCTCGGCAGAGGGTGCAAGTAAACGTGCCGCGGACAGATTCCCAGCGGTGGAGCTCGCCCGCAGGCCCTGGGGGCTCGGAGGGGTGGAGGCGAAGGGGCCTCGGAGGAGGGGGGGTGGCCCCATGGTCCCAAGCAAATTCTGCCGTGGCGGCTCCGATGGGCGGCTTCTTACTATCTGGGCGGCTCAGGGACTTCTTGCCCGCTTTCGTGGCCGGCGCTGGCCACTTAGGGAGGGCCCGAGCAACGTAGAACAGGAAACGTCGCAGCATACCTTGGTCGAGACTACTCTGCTCCAGCTCCGACTGGGATGGCTGACAGCGGGTTGCTGCGGCTCGCTTGGCTGCTTTGTCCGCTGCGTCGTTACCTAATGCATGAAAATAATCGTCAGTACTGTCAAAAGCCTGGGTTCGATTCTGGTGGGCTTTCACCTTCACGAGACAAGAAGACGGCGGCGCGACAGCTCTGCCCGCCAGAACCTTGAACCCTGCATGTTGATCCTTCCTGGGGGTATCCAGGAGACTGAAAATTACCCTGGCGACGTACCCAACCCCTGCACAAAAGCGGGGCGCAAATAGTTTAGGATACTTTTTAAGGGGGCGATGACGGAGCGAGGGTTACATATGTCTGCAGACGGAATTCGGGAGACTCGCAGGACACTGGCTACAGGAAAAGGGCTTGATAAAGCTGATGATTTACAATTCCTGAGCACTCCTAGCCACTTCGAAAACGGGGATCACAGCAGGCCTCGAAAGTGGCGACAGGTTCACAGATCGCAGCCCCGCAGGGATGGCGAGGTCTCATTTGAATCTGCCCGTGGCCCTCACTGTGCTGGGCCCCCCAGCAGGCCTCGAAAATGGCGGCAGTTTCGCAGATCGCAGCCCCCCAGGGATGGCGAGGTCTAATTTGAATCCGCGCGTGGCCCTCACTGTGCTGGGCCCCCCAGCAGGCCTCGAAAGTGGCGACAGTTTCACAGATCGCAGCCCCCCAGGGATGGCGAGGTCTAATTTGAGTCTGCGCGTGGGTCACTGTGCTGGGCCCCCCAGCAGGCCTCGAAAGTGGCGACAGTTTCACAGATCGCAGCCCCCCAGGGATGGCGAGGTCTAATTTGGGTCCGCCCCGTGGCCCTCGCTGTGCTGGGCCCCCCAGCAGGCCTCGAAAGTGGCGACAGTTTCGCAGATCGCAGCCCCCCAGGGATGGCGAGGTCTAATTTGAATCCGCGCGTGGCCCTCACTGTGCTGGGCCCCCCAGCAGGCCTCGAAAATGGCGACAGTTTCGCAGATCGCAGCCCCCCAGGGATGGCGAGGTCTAATTTGAATCCGCGCGTGGCCCTCACTGTGCTGGGCCCCCCAGCAGGCCTCGAAAATGGCGACAGTTTCGCAGATCGCAGCCCCCCAGGGATGGCGAGGTCTAATTTGAATCCGCGCGTGGCCCTCACTGTGCTGGGCCCCCCAACAGGCCTCGAAAATGGCGACAGTTTCGCAGATCGCAGCCCCCCAGGGATGGCGAGGTCTAATTTGGGTCCGCGCGTGGCCCTCACTGTGCTGGGCCCCCCAGCAGGCATCGAAAATGGCGACAGTTTCGCAGATCGCAGCCCCCCAGGGATGGCGAGGTCTAATTTGGGTCCGCCCGTGGCCCTCACTGTGCTGGGCCCCCCAGCAGGCCTCGAAAGTGGCGACAGTTTCACAGATCGCAGCCCCCCAGGGATGGCGAGGTCTAATTTGAATCCGCCCGTGGCCCTCACTGTGCTGGGCCCCCCAGCAGGCCTCGAAAGTGGCGACAGTTTCACAGATCGCAGCCCCCCAGGGATGGCGAGGTCTAATTTGAATCCGCCGTGGCCCTCACTGTGCTGGGCCCCCCAGCAGGCCTCGAAAGTGGCGACAGTTTCACAGATCGCAGCCCCCCAGGGATGGCGAGGTCTAATTTGGGTCCGCCGTGGCCCTCACTGTGCTGGGCCCCCCAGCAGGCCTCGAAAGTGGCGACAGTTTCACAGATCGCAGCCCCCCGCGGGCAAGACAGGAAGAGGCGGGAGGCGGGAGAAGGGACGCGACCACACTGCTCTATTCAAAACGAATACCCAACCAAGGAGGGTTGGGAAAAAACAATTGCACCTTTATTGCCCGTGCGAACCTGGGTGACTAAGGGCGATGTGGTGCGCGCAGCTATAATTGCAAGCATCTCCGCCGCGCCCGGGCTCTTGGCGTGCAGGTTGCCTACCTGGCCTGACAAAATCGCGAAAGGAGCCTCGTTTCTCATGCAAACTGCCTCCCAACCAGCCGACTGGAAAGCTGGGTGGATCGAATTATCGCCGCTGCCATCCACATAGACTGGCCCTGAAAAAAAGCTTCCTCCAGGCTGACGTCGGGATCCACGCGCCAGAGCTGGCAACTCGTCAGACCTGTTCCGATCGGGGGCCAACGTTAAAGTCGGGCCTGATCTGGCAACCGAATTTCAGGAGCGGATCTTGTCCTTGGAGGATGAGATCCTGCTCTCCTGGCGACGAAGCTCTATCCCGCTCCTCCTGCGAGATGGGGCACTGGAACAAACGATGATGCAGTGAGTCCTTGGGGGCTCCACATTCGCACTGGGTGTCGATGTCATGCCCCGCATCTTTGGCCCTGGACTTTGTCCAGATGCCTTGCGCGAGGGAAGTTAGAAGACTGCCCCGCTCTTGCTTGGTTAAAGTGGGGCTGGCGAGGGCTCTCGTGGCAACTTGGGCATCCGCCTGGGAGCCTGCGTGTCCTAGCTTGCTAGCAGCTCGCTCTCTAAGCTGCTGCTGTCAGGCCTGCTGCATATTCTGTTGCACAAAGGCTGGCGAGAAACACGCTAGAGGATACTGCTGTCCTCCCGGGCTTGGACAACGGAAGGGGGGGCCAGGGTCCAGCCCATGCGATGCAAGCGGAGCATTGAAGCGGCGAAGGGGCCCCGAACGCTGCTCCAGCGCGAAGGGCCTGGCCCATCAGGGCCTCTCCCTTCGCGCGGAGGGAAGGTAGGGGCGCGAGACCTTGGGCTGGACTGGTGGTGGCCGTCCACGCTATTAAATGCCAAACTGGAGCGGGGCCTAGGGCAAGTTTCCACGTGGGGTCACCAAGTAGAAGGAGGCTCAAGCATCTGCTTCTCGTGGCACATTCGGGGCCTGCGATTTTTAAGTACTGCTGCTTGGCGATGGCCGGCTGGCTGTTGTTGAGGCCCGTGACCCCGTGGCCGGAAGAGGCTGCCGCAAACGTGCCCGTGTTGTAGATCTTACGCGTGTCCCAACCAACTCTCCTGATGGCTCCAAGTCTCCTCATCCTCTTCTTGATTATGTCCAGCCTGGCTTTGGCTACTCTGTCCTTTCTCCACCTGCGCTGGGGGGCACCTGCTGCGGTCTCGCAGCTGAGGCTGGGGCCCGAAATGTCCGTTGCACTGCCTGCTCGGGCTTGCAGTCTGCGCTGCACTTGGCGGCGCACTTGGTCCGAATATGCAAAGAGCTGAGTCTTGGCGGGGGCGATCTTGCTGTCAAGATCGGTCTGGATGCTATCTAGCAAGCTCTGGGTGCCGCGGTTCAGGCGGCTGGCGGCGCGGCAGATCTTGTAATCATGATTCTTTAAAAGGATATCGTCTATGAGCATGTAGAGGTCTACATAAAGGGTTCTGCTGGGTCCAGGAGTCCAGGGAGTCGATCGTGTGCATCTGTATGAGGTATGTTCCAAACCCACACCCCGCTGCTATGCCATGCACTGTGCGACCCACACACATCACCAGGACCTGGAGTCCTACATATCTGGGGCTCGCATATATTCCCATGGTGATCCTGGGCAGGGTGGCGGGGGAACCACTGCGAAGAGCTCGGGTGGCGAGCTTGCTGCGGTTAATATGTTCATAGTAGTTGCTGAGGTCGTAGAGGACCATGGCTGAATGTAGTTGTTCGTTGCGCTTGGAGCAACGCTCGCAATCTAGGCTCTGCTTACGTACCAGCTCCAATATGGAATGCCCTGCTTGGTGAGCGAGGAATGGCCGCCTGTGGTTCCGTTCCCATTCTCTCTCTGCTGACTGTCTTACTCTAGCCCAAGCTCGGTACAGGCCTGACATCATTCCAATCGATCCCATTGCTGTATTCGGTGCCTGCGGATCTTGCTGCCTGTGCTTCATGATAAGTACTGCGATTATTGCCTGTATCTGCGAGGGCATGTAACCTAGGCTTTCGATGAGGAGCATCAGCTGCGCGACTATGCCTGCCTGCTGTTCGGTGATCAACGCGAGATGCCTCGGGTGGACCCCGTCCCGCGTTGAGGCTGTCGTCGCTGAACAACTCCTAGCTGCTTCCTGAAGGGTCTTGCCGTCCATCGGTCCCAGGGCTACTCTGTCGTCGGTGTCCTTTGGAACTGGATTATTTTGTGGCTTGACCGAGGTGTCCCAGATGCTGGCAAATCGATCGGCTCCCCCTTCTAGAATGCTGCTTGGGCGGCCTGACCATCGCCCCTTGACCAGGGTTGGTGCTGGCTTCCAGGCCTCGAGGCTCCTCGTCCATCTGTGGGCCCAGCCGACTCGCCCCCGAAGGGAACTCTGGACCCGCGAGGCCCAGGCTTTGGCAGATTCGGAGTGTTGCTGTGGCCGTTCGATGTCTATGGCTCGGTCCAGGTCCTGGAGGATGGCGTTTATCGCGTGGTCGGCTGCGCCCGCGGAGAGCACTCCAGCGGCTGCGTCTGCAAAGGGAAGTTCTCCTAGCTGCGTTGCCGTCGCCAACAACTGCTTCGACTATTCGACCGTAGCAAACTCCCCAGGCGAGTCCTTCAGGCCCGCCACCAAATTCTCTAACTGGCCAGTGACCGCCTTCGAAACGACGAAATTTATGTCGACGAGACGGTTCCGAAGCCATCGAAGCGGGGCCTCCAGGGACTTCCAACCAGCCCGAACTTTAGTATCACGGCGCTTGGCACGCACCCATTTGACCACTGGGGGGCTCGCACGAGGGGCCGCTGAGCGTCTAAGAGGGGTATCAGTGAGGCTGCCGAGGGACTTCTCAAGGTCCTTAACCACCATGAAGTAACAATAATCCAAGATGGCCTGGCGCTGTGGAATTCCGGGAGGCGTAGTCGCATCGTGCAGCGCAGCATTGGCATAGCGAATCACACTTTCACTTTGGGTCCAGCTGGTTGGCCTCTGAGACGGGCCGAACGGTTTGACTGGAAGAAGTCGCTGGGGCTTCTTCAGAACTGGAACAAGAAAACGAGCATCGCCTTGAATGTCTAGACAAACTGGCCTGTGAGGAAACAGCGGGCGCCTGGTCCAAGTCTGAACTTTCTCCGTCCACTCGCCCGGGGTTTCGCTGACCAGGAAGAAGTCCAGAACGTTGTTCGGTCAGGCTTTCCTACATGTTGGGTCCTCTGGGGCCACGGCCTTCAAGGGGGCCCTGTTCAAACAACTCGTGGATTTGATCTTCGCGGGGGTCAAATTGAACCCCCCCGCAGCTATGATGGGTGGGCGGAGTCTGTCCTGTTGGACCGCAATGTCTGCAAGCAGGCCCAGGCCGGTCTCTTACCTAGGCCCTCGGAGGCGAGGAAATACGTGCTCATGGGGGCTACCTTCGGCAAGCCTGGGGCCTCCACGCAGACACCGGCGAGGCGGCTCGTCTACGCGGCTCTCGACGTGCATCGGCTCACCCCCCAGGTCGAGCCCGTCGCGGGCGGGGGTGGCCACCAGGTTGACGCGCTCCCCGTTGTCATTGAAACTGGCTGGCGGGATGTGCGCCAGCCATCCCCTCTGCTGGTGCCACTGGGTCTTCTGGGCAATGATGTCCCCTTCGCATAGCCTGTGTTCCTGGGCGCAGATCAGCGTCGCATCGTTCGCCCACTGCGACTCGACGAACTGTTCGAAGGTGGGCCAGCAGCTGCCATTGAAGGTTACTTGCTTGATGACGTCAAAGAAGCGACTTATCTTCTCCAGGCTGGCCAGCGTGTGTGGTCTCGCGGAATCGCTTGGCCGCCTCCTCGTCCTTGTTCAGCTCCGTGAGATTGGCGACCTCGTCCAGGGCGCGCTTGTCGCCGCTGCCCCGGCCCACGAAGGCCATGGCCTCGTCCTCCTCCTCTGAGTCTGGGCCAACTGGTTTGGCCATGCCGTCGTGCAGACTCTCTGGCGTTGGCGCCGAGAAAGACGGTGGGGGCTGGGTGGGCGCTGGCAGCGGCGGGGTCGGCATCGGCGATGCGCTGTCCGCCGCTGTACTCTCGTGCTGTCTCTTGAGCTGGTCGAAGGTGTCGGCCAGGTCCTGCACCTTAGCCTGGAGGACTGGCGGGGCGACTCCTCCAGGCGGAATCTTCGGCTGCAGAGCCGCGTGGGCCATCTCAGAGATGTCGGTGTTCACGGATGCCTGCTGCGCCGCCGCGTGGGCCGCCGTGGCCCGCTGCGCCTCGAGCTGCTGCAGCTCGTCCTTCGCGTCCGCGGGCTCCTTGGAGCGCGTCTTGTACTGGGTGGCCATGGGCGTGATCTGCGACGCGATGTCTGTGAGCTCGGGCTGGGAACCCCCATTTTTCTGCTTGGCGATCTGCGCCTGGTCGCGCAGCGACTGGGTCTGCTGGTCGAGGCTCTTGCCGCGCAGCGCTTCCATCTTCGCATGCTTGAGTGCCTCCAGAGCGTCGGAGTACTCTTTGCCCTGCGCGCCGGCCCACTTCTGCCAGAAGGTGTTTTGGGCCTGCGCCAGTGCGACTGGGTCAGGTTGGGCGGGGGCTCCAGGATCTTTGTCTGGCGCTTGTTGTTGCGATGGCTGCCCCTCCTTGCTTGCCGTCGTCCACAAAGCGTGCTCGAGGTTTCCATGCGGCGCCTGGTCATCCAGGGCCGCTGGCGCGGGGCGGGTGGGGGGGCTGCCTGCTGCTCGCTCTGCTCCGCTGGCCGACTGCCTGGAGGTGCGTGCTGCGCTGCGAGCAAGCCTTGGCAGGCGCCCATTCCCGCCCGCGGCACTTGGCGCGGGGGCCCGCCAGGTACTTGCCGCGGAAAGCCATGGCGCTGCGCTGACGAGGGAGAGGGCGCCAAGAAGCAATCTGGCTGGAGAGGTCGCGGCTGCGTGCGGAGCGCGGGCTCCGAACCGTGGGGTGCCGAAAGCCGAAGGTGGAGGGCCTGGGGCAGGGGCTGCCCTGCCACCCTCGGAAGCCCGCTGCGGGCCAGCTCGCCTCGAGCCAGCCCATCGGCTGCAGGCCAGTGCGAAGCCGCAGGGCCACGGCGGTTACGTACTTGAACCAAAACGGCTAACGGGGGTGGGGTGGGTGGGGTGGGGGTGGGGGGGGTGGGGTGGTGGGGGGGGGTGGGGTGTGTGTTGTGTGTGTGTGTGTGTGTGTTGTGTGTGTGTGGTGTGTGTTGTGTGTGGTGTGTGTGTGTGTGTGTGTGTGTGTGTGTGTGTGTGTGTGTGTGTGTGTGTGTGTGTGTGTGTGTGTGTGTGTGTGTGTGTGTGTGTGTGTGTGTGTGTGTGTGTGTGTGTGTGTGTGTGTGTGTGTGTGTGTGTGTGTGTGTGTGTGTGTGTGTGTCGTGTGTGTGTGTGTGTGTGTGTGTGTGTGTGTGTGTGTGTGTGTGTGTGTGTGTGTGTGTGTGTGTGTGTGTTGGGGGGGGGGGGATGAGGGGGGGGGGGTGGGGGGGGGGGGGGGGGCGGAAGAGGGCGAGGGCGTGGAGGGGGGGGGGGGGGGGGGGGGGGGGGGGGGCGCGGGGGAAGTGGGGGAGGTGGAGAAGGAGCAGCATCAGCAGCAGGAGGAGGAGGAGGAGGAAGAGGAACCGCAGCAGGAGGGGGGATGGGGGCGAGGCGCAGGGGGAAGAGGACGAGGAGGAGGAGGAGGCGTGGGGGGTGGAGGAGGAGGGGGGGCAGCAGCAGGAGGAGGAGGAGGAGGAAGAGGAACCGCAGCAGCAGGAGGAGGAGGACAAGGCGGAGGTTGAGGAGAAGGACGAGGAGGAGATAGAGGAAGAGGAGGTGGAGGAGGAGGAGGGATGGATACGTAGATGAATGGATGGGCAGCTTCAAAAGAAGCCCGCGGTGCCGCCCGTAAGCAGGCGACCCCGCGGGCCTCCAGGAGGTTCCATGTCAAGATGTCTCGCCGCCGCTCGCGCGCGATAGAGCTGGACTTGGCGCCCGGGCGACGCGGGGGCCCCGCGGCAGCTCCGACAGGCGTCGGCCCCAGCCTGGACTGCCCAGCGGGCAATCCAGGCGGGCCGAAGCCACCCCCGCGGGCACGGACTGGCAACGCCCGGGCCGCCCGAGGCCACCTGGGACCAAGGCCCAAAGAGGACCACGCAAACGCCGGCGGCCGCCCCCCACCCCGCGGGGCAACGGGCCCGCGCAGCACGTGCGAGCCCGAACCCAAGCGGCCAGGGCCCCAACGCCAGGCCCGCCGCGCAAAATTTCGAGGAGGACCCAGCAGCACACGGGCCGCCCACCGCGCATCACCTGCGCTTGCGCGGGCGCCGCGCGCGGCGCAGTTCACGGATGGCGGCTTGGAGCTGCTGGATGTCCTCTTCCATCTCAATGACCTTGTCGGGGCCAGCGGTTTGGGCGAACTGCCGCTGGAAGACCACCGGCCTGCGCCGCCCGCCCTCGTAGCCGCGCTCGACGAAAACGTCGCGGACCTCACCGCCGCTGATCGGCCTTGCGACGTCGTCCGCGGACTTCGCGACAGTCGCCTTCAGCCAGTCGGTGGCCAAGGAGCTTGGGGCGCACTTGATGTCGCGCGTCTTCCGCTCCCCAATCTGCTTAGAACTTGTTGGCCTTCATCGCCTGTGCCTCCACCGTGGCAGTTGTCTCAGTCTGAGGCACTTCCACCGTGCCGACCTCGGCACTGTAGAGCACGGCATCCTCGAGCTCGCTTGGGAGATTTGTTGATTTGACCTCGCTCATGGTCATCACCTCGGCGTCGTTCTTGCCGAAGCTCGGGGGGGGGGGGGGGGGGGGGGCAGGCGGGGGCAGCGGGCTGCCGCCGCCCGCGCCTGGGAACGTCTTCATCGCGATGGGGTTGCCGATGCTTTCGAGCTCGATCTGCTTGTCCAGCGCCGCCTTCCCGACCATCTCCTGTTCGCCGTAGCCCGCGTAGAGCCGCTCTTTCGGCGTCCACGCGAAATGCTTCTCGATGTGCCCCTCGGAACCGTGCTCGAGCGTGTCCTGCAGGTTTACGTCCAGCGGGGCGGTGTGCAGAGCAAATGTGGCGATGCACTCAAACATCGCCCCATCGATCTTCTCCTCGGAGCCGTCCTCGAACGCGCCCTGCAGCTTCGTGTCCTGCAAAGTGTTGCGCATGGCGGGGTTGCCGAAGCCCCCCAGCACCTGGTCCGCGGTGGCATTGACGTTGGGCTCCAGCGCCTCGACCTTCTTATCGGACGTGTCGAAGCCCATGGTGCTGACCGCAACCTGCGTCGGTGTTGCGGTGACCGTGAAGAGCCCCTTCCCGTCGTCACCTTCGTCCAGGTTCGGCTTCATGCCGTCGATCTTGGCCTCGGTCCACTCGAACTTCGCCTCGCAGTCGCTCGGCGACCCCAGCCTCCATTGCCTCCAGCCTTAAGGGAGGGGCCCTCGATCATGCGCAGGTGCTGCTCGCGCTTGGCGACAGCCGAGCCCTCGAAGTGAAACGGCGCACCTAAGTCGGTCATGTCGCCGCGCAGGGAAGAGCCGAACATGTCACCAACGGCGCTGTCGTACTCGAATTTGTCCTGCAGCTTCTCCTCCTGCAACATCGGCGTGATGACGCCGTCCGACTGCTCGATCGGCGACGTGCCAATGGTCGCACCGGTGAGGTCTCCACGCAACTGCCTCACGAACTTGGCAGACTTCGCGGTGGTGATGTCCAAACGCATGGCCGCGCGAGAGGCGCCCAGCCCGCCTATCGGAGCACGCTGCGACCGTGAGCTCTTCGGCATCCGCATCGCCCGGCCCGCAGAGCAGCCGTAAACATTGGTCACGGAGGTCTGCGATGAGAGCGGAGGCAGACACCGCACCACAAACAAGAGAGTCCGACAGGAACGGCCGCGTTTCCAGCGCAGGCCCAGGCGCCTGCACCTTGAGTCAAACCAAACATGGTTACGGAGGAGGAGGATGAGGAGGAGGAAAAGGAGGAGGAAGAGGAGGTCCAGTATAGACCCAAGAGTCATCAACGATGTTGGAGTTAACCCTCCCTCCAAGCTCCCTCTTCACAGGCCCCTACAACGGTTAATTTCTATTGAAGGAGCTGCCTCGTTGGACGACGCGCGCTTAAAGATCCTTAAGCCTGCCAAAACATTGTTCTCGGCATTTCAACACCACGGATCAACCTAACTGCTGCATCATGACAATCTGGAATCGTGCCCAAACGCCGTTTTTGGGACTTCAACACTGAGAATCAACATGACTGTTGCGCCCGCGTAATCCAGAATCCTTCCAGATCGCAATTTCTGGAACGTTGATCATGGGAACCAGAGAAACTCTTGCAACTTGTTGAAACGAATGTGCGCGGCGCTGAAGCGAGAACCACATGTTGAAAAGAAGCCGCCCTCAATCCGTGAAGCAGTGGGATTTCTTTAAAACGAACGTGCGCGGCAATAGCGCGGAAACCGTATTTTGAAAAGGAGTCGCCCTCAATACGTGAAACTCTCAAACATTTGTAAAACGAATGTGCGCGGCGCTAAGGCGAGGACTACATTTTGAAAAGGAACCGCCCTCAATCCGTGAAGCTCTTGGACATTTGTAATACGAATGCGCGCGGCGGTAAGGCGACAACCACATTTTGATAAGGAGCCGCCAACAATTCGTGAAGCTCTTGCAGTTTCTAAAATGCGAATCTGCGCGGCGCTACAGCGATAACCACATTTTGAGAACCACCCGCCCCCAATCCGTGAAGATCTTGCAAATATTTAAAAGAATCCGCGCGGCTCTACAGCGATCACATGTTGAAAACCACCCACCCTCAATTCGTGAAGCTCTTGCAACTTTTGAAAACGAAATCGCGCGGCGCTAAAGCGATAAACGCATTTTGAAAACCATCCGCCCTCAAGGCTGTTGCCACTTTCCAAGCTTCAGGGACATAAGTGGTGAAGCAGTCTCAGGCGAAACTCCCGGCCCGCCCACAAAAAACTTGCCTCGGAGAGCGACAAGGTGATGCTATTTGCAAGGGAGAGAAGTGGAGGAGAGGTGGAGGAGGAGCAAGAGGAAGAGGAGCAGGAGGAGGAAGAGGGGGGACGAGGATAATGAGGAAGAGGAGGAGGAGGAGCAACGAGGAGGAGGAGGAGGAGGAGGAGAAGGAGGAGGAGAAGGAGGAGGAAGATGACGATGATGATGATGATGACGATGAGGAGGAGGAGGAGGAGGAGAAGGAAGAGGCGAAGGAGGAGGAGGGGGAGGAGGTGGAGGAGGAGGAAGAGGACAAAGAGGATGAAAGGGAGGGCGAGGATGATGATGAGGAGGAGGAGGAAGAAGAGGAGGGGGAGGAGGAGGAGGAGGAGGAGGAGGAGGAGGAGGAGGAGGAGGAGGAGGAGTAAAAGGAGGAAGAGGAGGACCAGTGTAAACCCAAGAATCATCAACGATGTTGGAGTTAACCCTCCCTCTAAGCTCCCTCTTCATAGGCCCCTACAACGGTTAATTTCTATTGAGGGAGCTGCCTCGTTGGACGACGCGCGCTTAAAGATCCTTAAGCCTGCCAAAACATTGTTCTCGGCATTTCAACACCACGGATCAACCTAACTGCTGCATCATGGCGATCCGGAATCGTGCCCAAACGCCGTTCTTGGGACTGCAACACTGAGTACCAGCATGACTGTTGCACACGCATAATCCTGAATTCTTCCGGATCACCATTTCTGGAACGTTGATTATGGGAACCAGAGAAACTCTTGCAACTTGTTGAAACGAATGTGCGCAGCGCTGAAGCGAGAACCACATGTTGAAAAGAAGCCGCCCTCAATCCGTGAAGCAGTGGGATTTCTTTAAAACGAATGTGCGCGGCGCTAGCGCGGGAACCGCATTTTGAAAAGGAATCGCCCTCAATACGTGAAGCTCTCAAACATTTGTAAAAAGAATGTGCGCGGCGCTAAGGCGAGAACTACATTTTGAAAAGGGACCGCCCTCAATCCGTGAAGCTCTTGGACATTTGTAATACGAATGCGCGCGGCGGTAAGGCGACAACCACATTTTGATAAGGAACCGCCAACAATTCGTGAAGCTCTTGCAGTTTCTAAAATGCGAACCTGCGCGGCGCTACAGCGATAACCACATTTTGAGAACCACCCGCCCCCAATCCGTGAAGATCTTGCAAATATTTAAAAGACTCTGCGCGGCTCTACAGCGATCACATGTTGAAAACCACCCACCCTCAATTCGTGAAGCTCTTGCAACTTTTGAAAACGAAATCGCGCGGCGCTAAAGCGATAACCGCATTTTGAAAACCATCCGCCCTCCATCTGTGAAGCTGTTGCCACTTTCCAAGCTTCAGGGACATAAGTGGTGAGGCAGTCTCAGGCGAAACTCCCGGCCCGCCTAAAAAACTTGCCTCGGAGAGCGACAGGGTGATGCTATTTGAAGGGGGAGAAATGTAGGAGAGGTGGAGGAGGAGCAGGAGGAGGAGGAGGAGGAAGAGCAGGAGGAGGACGAGGGGGAAGACGAGGATAACGAGGAAGAGGAGGAGGAGGAGGAGGAGGAGGAGCAAAGAGGAGGAGGAGGAAGAGGAGGAGAAGGAGGAGGAGAAGGAGGAGGAAGATGACGATGATGATACTGATGATGATGATGATGATGATGATGATGATGATGATGATGATGATGATGCTGATGATGATGATGATGATGATGATGATGATGATGATGATGATGATGAGGATGATGAGGAGGAGGAAGAGGCGAAGGAGGAGGAGGGGGAGGAGGTGGAGGAGGAGGAAGAGGATGAAGGATGTGGGGGAGGGCGAGGATGATGATGATGAGGAGGAGGAAGACGAGGAGGGGGAGGAGGAGGAGGAGGAGGAGGAGGCGGAGGAGGAGGAGGAGGAAGAGGAGGAGTAGGAGGAGGAGGAGGAGGAGGAAGAGGAGGAGGAGGGGGAAGAGGAGGAGGAGAAGGAGGAGCATGAGGAGGAGGAGAGGAGCAGGAGGAGGAAGAGGGGGAAGAAGAGGAGAATAGGGAGGAGGAGGAGGAGGAGGAGGAGGAGGGGAGGAGGAGGAGGAGGAGGAGGAGGAGGAGTAGGAGTAGGAGTAGGAGGAGGAGGAGGAGGAGGAGGAGGAGGAGGAGGAGGAGGAGGAGGAGAGGGGAATGCGGACCCCTTTGGGCGAGCGCCGTTGTCTCGACTGGCCCTCCTCCGCCCTGGCCGTCTGCGGCGCCGCCCCGCCCGCGCGGGCGCCTTAGCCTCGGCCCCCCCTTCGGGCGCGGCGGGTGCCTGCGGAGCAGCGGGGGGGGGGGGAGGGGGAGAACGGGGGAGGGGCCCCCCCTCCCCTCCTCAATCGCCCCCTTCTCCCTTTTCCTTTTCTCTCCTCCTCTTCCTCGCCTTTCCCTCCTCCCCCTCCTCCTTTTCATATTTTCCCCTTCCTCCTCCTTCCCTCCTCCTCCTGGTCCTCTTCCTCCTCCTCCTCCTCTTCCTCCTCCTCCTCCTCCTCCTCCTCCCTCCCATTCCTCCTCCCTCCCTCGACGTCCTCCTCGTCGTCCTCCTCGTCGTCGTCCACCTCCTCCCCCTTCTCCTCCCCGTCCTCCTCGACGGTTGAATGGCGATTAGGGTGCCACCCCATGCAACGAGCCTAGTAGAAAGCTGGCGAGAGTCGGGAGTCCAAGCCGCGAGAGGGGCGACGGGCAGCGCGGCGGAGCGCAGAGGACACGAGGCAGACAAACACAAAACGCCTAGGGCCCGTCGGGCAAGATTTCAAACTCCGACACGCTGCGACGGGCCGCCTCCTCGTACGCGGACCTCC
This sequence comes from Prorocentrum cordatum, assembly GCA_963575745.1. Lineage (NCBI taxonomy): Eukaryota > Dinophyceae > Prorocentrales > Prorocentraceae > Prorocentrum > Prorocentrum cordatum. Next base: position 1,145,685 of record CAUYUJ010011558.1, on the reverse strand, counting down.
CGAAGTCCCGGGCTTCGCTCTCGGAGAAGCCAAAAGGGGCCAGACCTCATTCCAAGTCGAGACCTGGCAGCCTCGCAGGCAATGGGGGCCTCACATCGCGCCCCTGGGCAGCAAGCGGCCGATCCTCGCCACCACCGGGTAGGAGATCCCAGCACTGTTCCTAAGCCCGAACTCCACGACCTCCCACAATGCGAAACCTATGCTCGACACTGTCGAGGAAGGGTGCTTGCCGTTCAGACGTCGGTTAGTTAAGCTTCTTTCTGCCCGTCGCAAAGTTACTTTGGCAATTACCCAACAAAAGGCATCTGGATGCTTTGGCCCGATGAGTATATGCGACATTGTTCCCACATTGGGTACAGCAGATCAGCGCGTCCAACTGGTCGCGGTGTCCTCGAGAGGAGTGGGGCCTCCTCTGGCGACTGAGCCGCTCAAGGGCTCTCCTACGGCTGAGCCGCCAGAAGCCTCGTCGCCAAGCCGCGACCCGCTTTCCTCACCTTGCCCAACCCCGGGCTTCCTCCTGGATGCAACACGAGGGGATAGGGTACCCTGGGATAGCGTCCAGCAGCACTTTGCTCATCCACCCATGCCCCAGATGATCGCGACCCTCAGCATGGCTGCGAGACGCCTGCTGGAAACCTGCGTACCTGGCCACGTGCTTGGCCATCTCATGCAGTCCTTCGATCAAGAAGTAAGCCATCAATGGCTCGGAGAGGGACATCCACTTTCTTGGCATAGAATTCTGCGTGGCGATTGCCATTCCAATCCCTATGCGTGGTGCGCCCGTTACGCACAGCACTGTAGGGGAGCGTTGTCAAACGTCGCCAGGTGAAGTGTATCGTTGACTTCCCTCCACCAGTGGGCTCTGTGTTCTTTGTTCCAGTCGGTGGAATTAATAAGCGGCGCAACCAAGGGTGCCTTCGCAGTCGGCATGAAGAGTAATGGGGCCTCCGCACGCTGCGTTTCTCGACAGCATAAGGATCACATCGTCTCCTCCTTCTCGTGCGATGTGGTCGGGGCCCTCGTCAGTTGGGACCGCGCTGGCAGGGGCCGAAACAGCATCCCCATGCACATCAGCAGCTACAACATACCAGCCTGCGACTCGAAACCCTGGCCACATGACCTCAAAGCCTGCTCCATCGATGTAAAAAGTGGGAGCCTGCAGGCCTGCAGGGATTTCACCAACCCATCAACCGGCCGACACTTCACGCTGGGACCGACGAGCGAAGCGACTATGGTCTGGAAAACGCCCCCTGCTGAAGAGCTCACGATCGTGACATGACATCGCTCTGAGCTTGTCGGCGGGCCTGCCCACAACAGGGTCGAGAAAAGGCGCGCCTCCATTCAGAGTGTGCATCACAATCGGATATCCTGTGAAACGTCGTCCCCTGAGCCGCATGACAAAAAGGTGCATGTGGACGAAGCACCGGGAGCATGAATCCAGATCCGCCTCTGATTCCAGTGCACGTTGCAAGCTGTAGCCTTGGGCGCGTGCTTTTGGTGATCGCTCCATCCTAGCGTACTCTTTTGGCACATTAGCTCATATGTGGGGGCCCAGACGATGGGCCCATCCCAAAGCCTGAAATTGGTTTGCTGCCATTGATCGTCAACTTCAACAGTCCCGCGGGCTCCAGCCCGCGCCACATGCTCAAAACTGGGAGACAACTGATCAATGCTCCACTTCCTACCCAGAATGTCCAGGACCGACCACTGGTCTTAAGAAGGCGGCTGAGCTGCCTTCCTTTCGAACTGGAGGGCCCGATTCATACGACTGAGACTCAGCATGAGGGCCGCCACCAATTGCCTCGTAGCCCACCAAGGTGACGCCATGGTCCTTACGCGATGCCCATCCCTATAGCAAGAGAATAAGGCATCATCCGAGACCATCTTAGACCACTTGATAGCCACGAAACCCTTAAAACACGCCGTGACGACCGTCAGCGGGTCCAGCCACCACAAGCGCGGGTGCACCAGGGACCTGAAACCTATCGAGGTCCCTTTCTTCGCCCCACCTGTCGCCCTGGCTGCTTGGACTCGCAGCCGACGAGGTACTGCGTCCTCCTCCTCCTCCTCCTCCTCCTTCTCCTCCTCAGCCTCCTCAGCCTCCTCCTCCCCCTCCTCCTCCTCCTCTCCTCCTCCTCCCCTCCTCCTCCCCCGCCTTCTCCTCCTCCTCCTCATCCTCCTCTCCTTCCTCTCTCCTCTCCTCCTCCTCCTCCTCCTCCTCCTCCTCCTCCTCCTCCTCCTCTCCGTAGCCATTTTGGCTCAAGCCGTTCTGGCTCAGGCGTTCGCCTGTGCTTGCAACATCTTATCCTCAGAACGGCGCACAGCTGTTGCGGGCTGAATTGGCTCGTCTTCCATTTCTTCAGTTCGCGAGATCTCAAAACGCACGCTTTCAATTTGTGAGCTTCTGCAGGAGCATATCTTCACGATGTCCCCGTCGGCGGCATGGCGGGTGGCTCTGCTGACTGAGGCGGTAAAGGGCGCCTGGCGGAGGCGCCTTGGCACTCGAGGTGGTCCAGTCCTCCTCCCCCTGGCGGTCTCTAAGGCGAAGCGCGTCGGATTGGAGCTGTCCGAGTGCCGCGGCGCCGCGACCGCGCCCAGTGGCCGCCGTTGGTGCCAGGCCTCCAACGTCCGCCTACTTCTCATGTGGATGCTGCTCATGGCCACGCTTCTGACAAGAGGTGGATATGCTTCTGGTGCGGATGTAAGCAGAACGCAGGCCGCTTCTACTTCTGTAAGCACTGCGGAGCGCTCAAGGCCGACTCCGCGTTACCATCATCGACCTGGTCTTCCGGTGGAGCGTTGGCCCTCTTCGACGATGGTGCTGCAGGCGGAGGTGGCAAAGCTGGAGGTAAAGGACTTCCGGCAGGCGGTGGAGGCATCAAAGGGTGCATGGGGGCTCCCCAATGACAGTGGGAAGGGGCCCAACCCTCCAGATGCAGGTGTCCCTGCCACTGATGCGCCTCGCTCACCAGCGAGGAGTACCTCCAGTTGTCGGGCCTCTGCGCGAAGATGGCCGACATGCAAGGGGCAGAGGCGTGCAAGACGGCTGCTGTGGCTCTGCAAAAGCCGGCGGCTTGTCCTGAGGCCCTGCAGGTCCGTCTTCAGAAAGCGCACAGCAAGGCTCGAGGCGTTGAGAAGAGTCTGGAGGCAGCCTGCAATCAGTTCGATCAGCTCGAGTCCCAGTTGGGGTTGCAGCGTTCAGCTGTCATTCAGCTTCGTGCTGAACTGGTCGCAGCGGAATCAGAGCACAGTGATCTGGTACGCAAGCTTCACGAGCAACTGCCCTCTTCCTCGCCGGCGGCCGCTGGCAACAAGCTCTCCGTGGACGACCTGCTTGACGCAGAAAAGTTTGCGGCTGCCTTCGACGTCGACGTGGGCTCCGCCTTCCAGGTGGGCGACGATGACGAGCTTTCGCCAAGGACCAGTCTGAGCTCAAGACCTGGATCGAGCAGTTCAGGACTGGCATCTCCTCCATGGCCAAGAGCCCCTTCTCGGAGGCAAAGTTCAAGGTCGACAGCCTCAAGGCGGAGCGCTCTGCGCTGGCGGCTCGGATGGCGGCGAAGAAGCGTCGCCCTGGAGCCGATGGAAACGGAGTGGCCGCAAGAAGCACTGGCGGCGCTAATGCCCCACCTGCCGGCGATGGCCCGGGCGCCCAGGCTGCGACAGCTTCGGCACCTCCTGAACTCCAGGCGCCTGCCGCAGGCGGTGCCGCTCCTGGCCCTCCTGCGGCTGCCAGACCACCAGCGTCTTCTGCATCCGCGCGTTCTCGCTCTGACCGCATCGCCTGCAAGGGCCGCTCCTCTGAGCCCCCCCCCCCCACTCGAGGCGCCTAGTAATCCTTCGGTCCTGGCCCGTCTCCCGGTCGTCTCGGGGTGCCGTGTCCCTGGTTCCTTGGGACTTCAGGTGCTGGGCTCCAGGGAAGGCTCCTATGGACAACCTCTCCAGGGGGGGTCTGAACTTTCTTCTCAACGGCTGCCTTGAATTCGATCTCTGGCGCAGCTCGCTCTTTGGCGCAGGAGGGCCTGCACAGCAGCGTCTGTCTCGCCCTCGCTGGTCAGCGTTGCTGGCTCGCTCTCTGGCTGTGCTCAATGGTGACATCTCCACCTCGTCCATTGTCCACGCTAGTTTGCAACGTGCTTCTTCGTTTGCCTTCAATTGTACTTCATTTGCTCGTCAGCAGGCGCCCGTCAATTTCGCTGTCCCTGCTTTTGCTTATACAGTGCTCTCTCTTTGAAGAAGTCAGCTGTTCATCACGTCTCGTGCGTGAAACTGCCGCTGGAGTGTCCGTCGGCGCAAGTCTTCCCTCCCCGTCTTGTGTAGCGAGAGTCTTGATGTTGATGCAGCCCCAATCGCTCTTTCCCCTTTCGCTCCCCCTCCTTCTCCTCCTACTCATCCGCCTCCTCCCCCTCCCCTTTCGCCTCCTGCGGTAGAGGACAAAACACTGTAAATGTATCCTGCCCTGTCTTACGGAACGCGGCGGAGCCGACGCTCTTGGCTCTTGGGCACCTCGCCTGCCATTCCAGTTTTCCCGGCCCCGAGGCTCCGTTGCTTTCCCCTGGCCCCGCCGCCCAGGGCAAAGTTGGCAAGTTGCTCTCCCAGAGTCCTGGAGGTGCGAGTGCGGGCAAGGGGCTTCACTGCGAGCATTCACCACCGAATATCGATGTGTTGCCCCTCAAGGTTCATACCATCAACTGCAATTCCTGGGGCAGGATGAAGTCCATGCTGGAAGAAACTAACACGCACGTCGTACTGTGTTAAGAGCACGCTTTGCTGGCTCAGGAAGACATCGATCAGGCCAGCGCCTGGTGCATTCGCCGCGGTTGGAAGTCGGTCTGGTCGACTGCGTTACCGACGGATTCGGGGGATACCAGCTCGGGGGTCGCCGTTCTCGTGCGCAGCTGGCTGGGGTGCCGTCCCCTTCCTGGGGATCCTCTTTCTCCTGGACGGGCCCTCGGGTGTTTCGTGGAGTTGCCAGGGACCCCCCCCTCTTGTGATGTTGTCGGCCTACCTTCTTCATGCGAAGGGCTTGTCCGACAACAGTCGTAACATTCTGGCCAAAATCTGCGAGAGAATCGATTGTCTGCACTTGCCGTGGCTTCTGGGTGCTGACTTTCATCTCGAGTCAGAAGAGCTCGAGGACGCTCAGTTCATCAGCGAGCTGAGAGGGTCTCTCGCTTTCCCGAGCGCCTGCACTCACTACCCTGCGAGCCCGCTGACCACTTTCGACTGCTTTGTGTGCTCGGGCGGCTGAGGCAAAACTGTCGCGAAGGTCGAAGCGCTGATGGACGCGGAGCGCTCGCCCCGTCGTCCGGTGGAGCTTTCGTTTCAGCCCCCTGTGGCCGCCCTTTCAGCCCTGACCTTTCGCGAGCCTCCCCCTGTGCCGAGTGCCAGGGTGGTGGGCCCCGCTCCTCGTGACTCGTCCTGGGTCGGGGATCAAGCCCTGGCCGATTCGGCCCTTGAGAGGCTCGAGGTTGGAGATTTTTGGGGTGCGCATCGTGTGCTCGGCCCTCTCCGTAAGGCTGGGGCTGATCACGCCGAGCGTGACCTCGTGCCTCTGGTTAGCCAGGCCTCCCTCAAGTACGGCACGAGAGGGCTCGGACTTCAGCTGATTTCGCGCTCGGTCCTGGCCAAAGATGCCCAGGTGCGCTACCCAGCTCACCGTGCGATCAAGTGGTTAGGCCAGCAACTTCGGGTCTTCATTCGCTCGCGCAAAGATTCTCACCTGTCCACTTCTGCCGTGCTCTTGCGCTCTGTCCTGCTGCGCCCTCCTGTCGCTATTCTCGATGCTCGCAGTGACTACGCTCCGCTTTTCGAGCAGGTGTCGACCGCAGTTGGAGGTTCGAGCGACGGCCAGGACCTTGGCGACTTGTATTCCCTCGTGTTTGAGGCCGTCCAGGCCGAGTCAAGTATGCGGCCAAGAGTCGGAGTGATTGGTCCTCCTGGTTGCATGTGGGGGTGAACTCGGGGGCCATACGTGTGCGCCAGCTTCTCCGGGATCGTTCCCCATGGACCCCATGGAGCACGCTTTCCGTGGAAGGCTGCAATGTTGCTGACCCTCTCTCGCTTCTCAAAGCCGAGGGTTCCAGATTCGCCGACCTCTGGGGTTCGGGAGAGGGTGCTTTTCCCTGCGGCGAGATTTTGGAGCCGTTACCCCGAGTAATAGCGGATGAAATCCGAGAGGTCTCTCAGAGCTTTAGGGATATAGGGATTCCTCTGCTGTGTCTGTTGACGGCTTTCATTGTAAGTATTTCTCCTATCTCTCTGATGCTGCTCTCACTTGCTCCATCTGCATGTTGGCCGTCATGGAGGCGACTGGACGTTTGCCGCCGCAAATCTCTGTCGTACTTCTTGATTTGCTTCCGAAGCCCGTCGGAGGCTACCGGCCGATTGGCATGATCCGCTCCTGGTTCAGAGTCTGGGGCCGCTGTCGGCGCGCGGTGGCGTTGGACTGGGAGTTGGCACACCTGGGGCGGTGCTGCACAGCTGGCCAGCATCGTGGAGCCGCGGACGTCGTGTGGCGTCAGTCGCTCATGGCCGAGAGTGGTTTGACCAAAGGGGAATCATCTTGTATCGTCTTCGTCGAGCTTCGGCAATTCTACGAGCAAATTTCCTCAAGCAATCTCGAAGAGAGGTGCCGTCGTCACGGAATCCCGCTGGTCATCGCTCGTTTGTGCCTCTTTGCTTACCGATGCGGTAGTTTCTTTCTTTGGGAGGCTGGCTGGAGGGCCCCCACTTTGTTTCGAATGGCGTTATTGCTGGTTGCTCGATGGCCACGACGTTCATTCGAGTCTTGTGTTTAGATGGGTACGGCAGCCTACCCACTCGTCCTCGTCTCGACCTTGATGTGTGGCCAAGAGGCCTCCAAAATGGCCCCAAGACGGCCGAAGAGCGCCCCAAGACCGCCCAAGAGGCGCCCAAAGTGGACCAAGAGGGCCCCCAAAGGGGCCCCAGAGAGGGAGCACGAACCGACCATCCGAGCCTTCCGCCCCGAGAGGCGTCCAGAAGGCCCCAAGAGGCCCCCAGGGGCCCCAAAGGGCCCCCAGGAGGCCCCAAGAGGGCCCCAGGAGACCCCAAAGGCCCCCAAGTGCCCCCCCCCCAAAATCTCAAGAGGCGCCCAAACTGCCTCCAAGGGGCCCCCGAGAGGCCTCCCACGAAATCCCAACGAACATCCATTAGGCTTCATACGGGCAACCTAGGCACGGTGGCGGGATGGGCCGACGGCTATTCGATCGCTTACACGACATAGCTTTCACCACACTGCTGTCACCGCATAACTCCCACCTTGAACATGCAATAATTCAATGTTTGGGGACAGCGCCGGCTAACGCGTAATGAGGTGGAGCAGCAGCAGGGAGGCGAGAGGAGGAGGAGGAGGAGGAGGAGGAGGAGGAGGAGGTGGTGGAGGAGGAGGAGGAGGAGGAGGATGGGGAGGAGGAGGAAAAGGAGGATGAGGAGGAGGAGGAAAAGGAGGATGGGGAGGAAGAAAGAGGACGGGCAAAGGGACGGGAGGAAAACGGGCAGAGGGGGGGAGGGGGAAGGGATGAGGGGGAGGACCCCGCTCACCAATAATGGAAGAGGGCGAGGAGGAGAAAGGGGAGGGCGAAGGACGGAGGGGATGAGGAGGGTGGGGGGCAAGAGGGGTAGAGTCAGGAGGGAGGAGGAACACGTCGACGACGTGCCCTTTCTGATCCACATGTCCGTTGAGCCGCGGCGCGCCTGTAACAGGCACGGCCGACGTGCGCGGGCACTCGTCAGGCATCTGCCGAGCGCCACTGGAATGGCGTCAGCTGGAGATCCGGATGCGAGGCGCATGATGATGGCAGTGGGGAGGGGGGAGGAAGGGGGACGAGGAGGGAGGGAGGGAGAGGGGAGAGGAGAGGATGAGGGAGAGGTGGGGGGATACAGGTCATGAGGACACGGGGTAGGATGGAGAAGAGGGGGCGGCTGTGGGATTGCGCTGGGGGGCGCAATGTCCAAATGCCACCAGCCTGAGGCGGATGTTCCGTGCGACTCATGAGGAAAAGCGAGTGTAAGAGAAAACAAAGGTGACAACACATGGGAGTTCTAGACATGCAGGTAAAAGGACGACGTCGTTTGAGTTTGCGATGTCTAAGAGCGAATGTTTAGCGAGTCTAACAGCGGGCGCGAAGGGAGGCATGTCTTCAACCAAATGGCGGCGGAAAACAAGGCCCTCCCACACCCAACATTCACTGGTGACCCACCGTTCGAATGTTAAAGCGGGTCCGTCGTGCCTCGGTGGCTGCCCTGCGTTCGCCAAGACATCCCCCCGAAACAGAACAATCTGCTATAAACTAAACAATTCGTTCCGCTAGACAGTGGCGAAGGCGAGGAAACAGCGCAGCGTCATATGGACTGGAATACAACCCTTCTGGACCGCTGCACCTCCGACCAAATTGTGGACGAAAACAACGCTCACTGGCATGCTCAACTGTCGCCACCCTGCCACTCCGCTAGCATAGAAGCAGCAAGCCTCTCACTTGCATGCCCCAATATCCTCGTCGTATTTGTCATATGATGCCAGTGGGACGTCGCACTCGAGAGCGGAAGCCGGGAAATGCGACGCCTGATGGCTTTACCAGTCGCGTCGGACCTCTCCCTGTTGGCAGATTTGCTCTGTTGTGAGCTGGGTACGGCTTTCTTCAGCTTCTCCTCGCTGAGTTTGGCGACCTTGTGGTCGTGGCTGAGCTGGCCGACCATCGCGCTCAAAAACAGGTCGCGGCCGATGCTCACTTTCGCCATGGGGTCGGCACGAATGTCTTTGGTGTCGCATCGCAGGATGTCGCTGACCTCTGTGGTGCGTAGCTGACCTGACAGCCACCAAAAGTGCCCGGTCATGCTGTTCTCAAATGTTGGTAGAATAAGGTTCACGGCAAGGCAGAGAACGCGGACCTGCCGTTGACCGCTAACGTGGCCAGTGCGGCATAGCCTCCTTCCTCCATCAGCGTCCAGATCTCCTTGGCTGAAGCAGGTCCGCGTACCATCTCGTGGAGGGCCAAGAGGTGGGTTTGATGTCCGTCAGCTACTCCGCAGGCGGCGAGCAGCTCCGAGCCGAATTAAGATCGACACGCAAGATTTTGCGCTCGGCTCGCAGCGTCGAGCAGGCGGCAGACCTCCTTCCTCGTGCAGCGACACTTGCCCAGACGCAGGTGCACGGCGCCTCGGGTGCCGCATCCCGTCTCCACCCCGGGCTTGAACAAGCCGTTGCTGTGGGCGCATAGCCGCCCAACGCACTCTATCGCTGGGAAGGCGATGTGCGCCGTAATTTCTGCGCGGCAAGAACCGCGGCGTTCAGCTGCATCGCGTGCCTGATGCGCCGTTAGTTCGTGACACTTTGCAGCGCAACGACGCGCGTGGCGACGCGGTGTTTCGCGAGCATCGCGCGTGCTGCTGCTCCGAGGAGGGGGGCGAAGAGGTCTGGAAGCCGACCTCCTCCCGGTCGACGTGCCCAATGGGGGTCGCGGCGTCGACGTGCTCGTCCTGGTCGAGCGTTACTTCGCCATCGGCGCTGCGGTGTTGGTATGCGCCGCAATTGGCGACATCGTCGCTGTCGTCCTTCCCGGTGCCGAAGACGCGCTTTTATGGCCAGTCAGCCAGTCGACGTGCCCCGTGCGTCCGCGCTTGGACAGCGTGGGCGCTAGCCCTGAGCCGCCGGCGCCATGGGCGCCGGGCGTCTCCTGCTTGACCTCGAGCTCCGGGCCGCGCCTCGTCGGCTTGGCATTGCGCTCGGGCGAGCGCGCGGCCCTGGCGAGCTTCGAGGAGGAGGCCCCGGGCGCGTCCTTGCAGCCCGTGCCCGGCTTGATGCGGCGCAGGCGCTCGGTCCGCTCGTCGAAAGACTTGCGGCCTGGCACCTGCCTGCGGATAGATGCGCTGCAGGCGGCAGGGTGGCATCCACCTCGCGGGGTGCTTCGCCCTGCTCCTGCATTTCGGCATGGGTCATGCCCTGCAGGAGCGCCTTCTCAAGGTCCACGGCGACGTGCGCCCAGTCGGGGCGACGCGCCGCCTCTAAGGGCGGCGTGCGCTGGGGCGCACGTTTCGCTGTCCTGGCGAACGCCTCAAGGGCTCTAGCGCCCGCGTCACGGAGGCCTCTCATCGCCGTGCGGCGGCGGCTGGTTCTGGCGGTCTTGCTGTCCGATCCCTTCCGGAACTTCATTCGAAAACGCGTCTGGAGTCCACGACGTTTCGCGCGCCCTTGCGATGGGGGCGCATCTCGAAACGCTCGTGCTGGGCTTAGATTTGTGCTCCGAGGATGGCTGCGGCGAGCTCTTTCGACAGCCTCGGCACCTCCTCTCTGATCAGGAGGTAGGCGTCGCGCTTGATTGCCGCAGTCTTCACGGCGGCATAGACCTTATGCGCGGCTGCCGTGGAAGCGCCGGCAACGCGACTACTGGTCGGTTCCTCGTTGCAGCTCAGGAATGCTTCGCGCGCCCCTAGGTCCAAGTACCACAGCACATGTTACATGTTATCCTCCATCATCTTTTTCCTCGACCGTGTCGTGGTCGTCCACGGAGGCGCCGCGCAGGTAATAGTGGCGCTGCGCGTGGATGCTCGGACGCTGGCGCTGCATCCCCAGGCGCGGGGGCCGCTCGCGTGGCATGCGGTCAAGGCTGGCCGCGGCGTGCTCGATGTCACCTGAGATCTGTTCCTGACTGTCGGCGCTCTCCAGCTCCTGCAGCTCCTGGAGAAAATCCTCTGCCCCTTCGGCTTGCTGCAAAGCCGCCAACGTCGCCTGCTGGATGTGGCCAGAGAAGTCGCTGTCGGCCCTCTCTGGTATGAACCGACAGACAGGGCGGATGGTGAACCTCCCTCGGTGACGCTGGCGGTGTCCTCGGGGATGCCGACGACGCAGTCGTCGAACGCCCCGTTTCTGGTTCCGCCGGCGTCTGCTGCCAGCGGCTGTTCGTCACCCGAGATGAACTGGATGGTGCGAGCGCCCTTCCACTGCTCGCCGATGAATTGGTACTATAGGTGTCGAACTTGACGCCGTCCAAGTGTAGCTGTTGGACGTCGCTCGGGTTCAGGGGGGGCCGCCAGATGGCCGACGCCTGCGGGGCAGGTGGCGCAGGGCCTCGACGATGTCGGGGCGTTGCTGAGCCTGCTCGGTCAGCTGCACGCCCTTCGCGCCCTCCCAGTGGCCAAAGGCCCTAGCCCCAGGAACTTGGTGCTATCTCCAAGTAGTCCTCCGTGCGATCCCGGGCCGGCGGCCGGGCCTGGCTCGCGCCATGCCGGTGCCCATGTCGTCGAAGACGGTGCCGGTGAAGGCTGGCGCGCCCTGCAATGTTCAGACCATCTCGGCTTGGCGGTGCTTGGCCTCAGCCCTGTCTCCAGCCGAGTCCACAGAGATGATTGCCCAACCCATCGCGGCATTCGTGCATCGCGTCATTCGTGCTCGGAAGCCAATGGATTGATTTGGTTGCCGACGTTGGAACGTCCCTCTCCGGATGCGGTGGCGGGTGCCTGGAGGGTCCGGCTAGCGCGGGAGATCGAATTAGCCTCGATCGTGCGTTGCAGTGCGATCTCTCGGATGCGCCGCTGCAATCGGCTGGGCTGTATTCCTTCGCCAGCAGAAGGGCCGGCACCGGGGGCGTAGTCTCCGAATGCCTCGCCCTCGTCTGCCTCGAGTGGAAGCAGCATGGGGGGGGGGCGGCTGCCTGCCGCGGGCGACGTTGCATGACGTTGCGCCGCCGACGTGGGTGAGGCTATTGCCCGAGAAGGTTGCGGGCGTGCTGGCGCGGAGCTCGGATGTCAACCTGTGCTCGTCGCCGCTTCATCTCCTCCGCGAAGTACGCGGAAGTCACGTCGCTCTGTCGTCCACGATGAAGGTCCCCATCGAGCCGAAGAGCTGGGCCCGCGAACGGTCGACGGCAGCCAGCAGCGTCGAGTCGCGCTTGCCTTTGCTCTCCTGGGATCCATCCTTGTAATAGAAGATGTCGCATTCGACGTGCTGGTTAAACCGTGTCGACAGGCGAATTGAATGGGAACTCTGATGCGCAGGTGGTAGCCATGTACGACACTCCCTACAATTGATGACCACTGTGGAGATTCAGTACAGGATTACCTGCGGCATGTTGGCCGCTCGTAGAGCTCGCGCCATGGCGTGCCACCGCCGGCAATGTAGCTCGCGTAGCTATCGCATGCGTGTCTGGCGCGAGTCGCCGCGCAATGCTCGTAGCGACGCGGTGATGTCAAAGCGGCGCCAGTCTGAAAGCGCTGGGTTGCCAGCGGCTGCGTCGGCAGCTCGTGGTGCTGATCGTCGGGGCATCGCGCCAATGACTGGACTGGCTCGTAGCCGTGGTCTGTCGACGCAGGCGCCGGAACCGCTGCCTTGGGCCCCGGCGCTGGGCGATGAGCTGGCTCCTGGTGTACCTGCAGGCGCCGGCGGTAGGACTGCCTCGTCTACCGCTCCGAGGTCCGCTCCGCCGGGCAGTTGAACCTGCTGATCGCTAGTGGCGCGGTCCTCCAGGTCGTGCTGGCGCGCGTGGCTGTTGGCCGGCGCGTGGGCGCGGCCGTGTGTGAGGGTCAGCGAACATGCACTTGCTGAACTCGTGGGCGCGTGCGAGGTGGTGGCGTTCCTTCTCCTCGCGGCAGCTGGGGCATTCCTGGTGTTCTGGGCCGCGGTGCTTTGGGCCGCCGTGAGGGCGCCGGCAGGTGGCTGGATCTCTGGAGTGCATGAGTGAGTCCGCTCGGAGGTTGCGCCTGCGCGCCTTGCGCGAGTACTATGCGCGCACGGCGGCCAGTGCGCCCCTGATTTCGCCCTCCGTGGCCCTGGAGACCACCGCTCGGGAGGCTGCCAGTTCGAACGTAGTTCGCGAGATGCGAGCGTCTCAGGCGGCGGCGTAGATCCACAATGCCCTGGACCAGCCGCTCGGCCATCTTCCATGGCCAGACACGGGCGTCGATGCTGTCGCGGCCCTCGGCGCGCGCGTGGGCGTGTTCTCTGGGGCACTTGAGGTTCGCGAACTGTTCCAGGATTTCTGGGACGTTGGAGACCAGGCCGGTGGTCTTCCTCAAAATCTCCCCAGTGAAGATTTTGAAACCCGAGTCGGCACGGGTTGCGTATGGTCCTGTGTACGCCTGGCGCCACCAGCACTTGTGGCCTGGGCGGCTCGTCGCACAGCCGCGAAGGATCGGGCTGCTCGTTGACGAGGTAGCCGCAAAGCTGCAGCTGTTGCAGCGCTATGTAGCCGCAGGATCGGCCGTGCGGGGCCGCGTCATCGTAAGGGCGTAGCCACGCGTGGTACTTACATTTGAAAACTAAACGTAGCCCAACGACCGAAAGGCCAGCATGCGGGAGCCATGATGGCCACTCGGGGCTGGTTCTGTCGGATGTATATGTCCAGAGCTCTCTGCTGGCTCTCGTCGTTGATGTCGCGTCCCGTGGCCAAGTCAAAATTGGCACCTGCCCTGAGATGGCGGCGGACAGCGAGTTTGCTGGTCCGCGCCTCCCCGCCGCGTATCTCCATGATGTCGGCGCCGTCGTCGATGGAGGTGAGGTAGGTGAGGTGGTGAATCTAATCGAACTCGGTGGGGGCGCTCGCCAAATGGCGATGCAATGCCAGGGCCGACAACCCCCGAGCCACCGAGTCGGCAAACCTGCCGCGACGCCGCCGTGGAGGTCGTCGTCGTCGCACTCGTCGGCGCGGCACGGCCCGCCATTGGCTGGGGGGCCAAGGAGATATGGGGCCAAACTGGCGAAGTCGGTGCCGCAGTCGTCGAAATGGCCCCCCGCGACCTACGTCCGTGCTTTGGGCACGTGGCCCTCTTTCGTGTTTTCTTTTTTGGTGCGTGCGCTCTGCCGTAGGGTGGGCGCCGAAAACGTAATCGTCGGACGTATCCCGTGGTTGGTCGGTATTGTCGTCCTCTCAGCTGTGGCTGGCGGCTCGGCTGCGTCGTGACTGGTGACTCGGCTGTGCCGTGACTGGTGTCTCGGTGAGTTGTGACTGGTGACTCGGCTGCGCCGTGACTGGTGACCCGGCTGTGTCGCGACTGATAACTCGATGGTATCGTGGCTGGTGACTCGGCTGTGTCATAATTGGTGACTCGGCTGCGTTGTGACTGGTGGCTCGGTCGTCGGCGGTCTCTGGTAGCTCGGCTGCGTCGTGACTGGTGATGAGTGCGCAGCCCGGTGTCGCGCGGCTTGGCGCGCGGCTTGGTGTAGCGTCTGCGCGTGGCACTAGAACTGGAAGATTTGTTCCAGTCCCCGCACTTTGCCAAATAATCTGTATCCGATTATCCTGTCGTGCGGCCCTGAGCGTTCTGCTCTGTGTCGCGTCTGCGGGTGCCCATGGGGCTGAAGGGCGCTGTCGAGACTCGCGCGCAAGCTGCAGTCGCGCGTCATTGAGGGCGCACCCTCCGCGTCGCGCTCGCGCTGGATGGAGCGCAACTGCAGTGGGGCGCTCGACGCGAGACGTCTCTGCGCATCAAAGCCGAGCGCGCCCCTTGTGCTCCTCGAGCTGGATGCCGCATCTGCGCGGCTGGTTGCAGAACGGGGCCCTGGCCAGCACCGTAACTGCAACGCTGCTGCGTCCTCTGGGACCAGGGGCGCGCGGCAATCCCTGCGCTGAATCACATGGAGCACGTGCGTGTCGATCATCATTCGTGCTGACGGTCGCTGCAACTCTTGGCCGTGGCGGAAGATCATGATCCTGGCGCCGAGGCTCTTGCATCGTGGGCGCCAGTCGGGCCAGGAATCGGGGGTGAGGCGTGCCTCGCCCTGGTCCGCGTCGCGCGTGACCCACGGCGTGCTGTAGTCTGAGCTGGGAAGCGTGCTGTCGGACAATGCCATCGCGGCACCCTAAGTTGGCGGTGCGTGCGACGTCGAAACGTGATCCTGTTGTGCTCGTGAGGTGCCCCGTCTTCTCTCACGGGCCCAGGCGGGGCGCCCCGGCCCTGCTGCCTGCTTTTGCTGGGGCAGGTCAGCTGGGCCAGCCTCGTGGGCTGACCCGTCCTCATTCGGGTTGCCGAGAGACCCTGGGGATGCAGAGCTGTCTTCCCTTCCTCCGATTGGGTCGTGGCTGATCGAGAACCGTCATGCCAGCGTGTCCGAAGCCTTAGTAGGTCCACGGGAGGGAGGTCGGAGGTCGGGAACGACCGCGGCCGCGACCTCTTCGTCGTCAATGATGCGCTCTAGGATGAGCTAGGCGACGCGCTGACCTTGCTCGACCACGTGCGTCTGCAAATGCTGCAGGCGCGGCCAGCGCTGCGCCCCCCGCTCCCGCGGCGCGAGCCGGCGACGCCGTGGCCAGGGCCGCTGGTCGAGCAGAGTCTTGCTGCGCGCGGCTCATGAGCTCGGCCATGTCTCGACGCATTCGCCGCAGCTCGTCCTCGCGCGGACTGGGCGAGGGCGGGGGCCCGAGGCCCCTGCCCAGCTCGACCGGCGGCTGCGGCCCGCTGCCTGCCGCGAGCAGTCGGGCTGCGGCGGGCCGCGGCGCTGTCGTCGCTGGAGCTGGTCGTCCGCCGTTCCAAGGGTCGGCGCTCTGCGCGGGGTCGCCGCCGCCGGGGTCGCCGTCCATAGGTTGGGGACTCCCAGACGTGTTCCAGGTTATCCAGGCCGTGTATGCGCCTGGCGCGGGCTGCTGAGCGGCTGGTCCAGGCGCCCCCTGCTATCCCAGGTGCGCAGGGCGTGGGGATCTCGATGGCGGTGGTGGTGCTTCGGTGCCTGGAGCATTGAGGCAGAGGGGGCGCCCGTGCAGTCGGCGCCGGTGGCAGCCGAGCACGAGGCGCTTCTCGGAGTCGCACTCGTGGCACTTAAGACGTACCCCGCCAGGGCTCAGTGGGTTGCCATGGCGACCGAAGCCCATGCCCGCGGCCCTGAACTTCCCCCCCCCTTACAACTGCCTCCCCCGAAACCAGCCAAAGCTTCTGGGCGGTCATTATCGGACACATTGGCGTGGAAAGCGCGGTAGCTTTTGCCGTGGCCTTTGTCCTTGCGCATGAGGGCCCTCCGTGCGCGGCGCGTCAGCAGCGCCGTCGGAGCTCGGCGCGTTCGTGGGCCCGGAAGGTGCCCGCCGCGTCGTTCCACTGGAACGTCGCGTAGCTCGGGTCGCCGGCAGCAGTCCCTTCGCCGAGCGAGCTGATGGTGTCGGAGTCGGTGCCCGAGTCGACGCCTGCTGTTGGGTGTGCAACCTGCGCTTAGGGTGCCGTGCAGGGGTCGGCAGCGACTGCAGCCACGGGGGCACCTGGCGCCGTTCCCGGAGCAGCGGGGCCCGCGCTTTCCAAGGTCGATGCGCGGGCGCACCCGTGAGGAACGCGCTGCGTTGGGTCGATTGAGCGGCAGGGGCGAGGTTGCCAGGCGAGACCTCGATCGCGTGCCGAAGCCGTCGCAGCTGGCCAGTCATGTGTGACAGCTGCTGTGTTATCGTATGGTGGGCCATGCAGCAGCGCTGCAATCTCATGGTGACTTGTATGCTCGACACGCCCACCGTGCGCAACAACAGGTAATTGAATCCCTCGTGCCGATCATGGGTCGACCAGCCTACTGCGCCCTGTTGCGGAGGATGTCAAACCTAGTGAGGAGGTCGTCGATGCGCTCCAGCGGCAGCCGGTTGAAGTTCATCAGGGCTGATGCTGCTTGGGTCGGTTCCTCCTCGCATAGCTGGCCCCGCCGTTCGGGCAGGCTGTGGGTCGGGGAGGTCACGGGCGGCGCTGGTTTGCTGTTGACGTTGTGAACTCCCTGGTTCAGGGCGCCTGGCTGGCAGCCGCTCGTCCGCGTGCTCGCGCGCCATGCGTAGGCCGCTTGGCGAAACTCCTTGAGGTCGGAGCTCGCGACTGATCAGATTATGACTTCCCGCGTCCAGCGTCGGAAAGACACGCGAGCTTGCTGCTCGGGCCACAGGTGCGGAGGTGTCGCATATTGCCGCCACCACCGCCGCCAACGCCCATGCGTGCGATGCAGCTGGTGGCAGCGACCATGCCCACTCCGATGGCCTCCCATGCGAAGCCCCCTCCGTGCATCGGGGAGGTGCTGGAGTCAGGATACCCACCAACGTCGCTGTTCTGGTAAGGATAACTTCGAAGCCGTAGTGGGTATCTGTCCCGGGTGTGCTCTTCCTCGTCAGCGTACTGGGCGCGTTCTTCTGTTGCGTGGTTGGGGGTTGCGATCGGCGCCCGGAACATCCCGCAACATAATCCTGGGAATGCTATTCATACGTCGCGTTGCCAATGTACTGAACACCGCCGCCCGTGCGATTTTCAAAAGCCGGGGATCCTCTGACTGGGGTGAATCCAGAGCCGGGTTAATCAGGCCTTGCAAAATCCTGCAAAATCCGCAACCATAGCCTGGGCCAGTGCGAAAGATCCTGAAGGATCCTGCGCCCAGACCCGGGTCACTGCGACCCTGGCCCTGCAGGATCCTGCAAGATCCGGCGCTCTGGCTGACCCCCGTTTGCGCTGACCCCCGTCTCAAGGCTCCCGAAAAAGGCGTCTGCATCGGGATCCGGATCTGCCAGGAAGCAGGGAGTGCGCCGGGGATGGAGACGGTCATGTTCCAGGAGCCAAAACGAATGTCCACAAGTTCGTCTCGCGGTCCCCCCGAATGCTGACAACATAGTCGTCGGACCCTCCTTTCTGTTTCTTCTCTTCCCTGCTTGATCCCCCCCGGCTGTGGCAACAGTCGCCAGGAGCTCGAGACGCTTCGCCAACACCAGAGATGATAATGTCGGACCACTCGACTGTCTGACACCCTCGGCTGCGCCCACACGCGGATGCAACAGAAACGTCGTGTCTGTTGCCTCTTCTTCCCAGGGCTCCTGCAACATAGTCACAGGAAACCCAAGTCTTTTGGCCAACATCGAACATGTGAACGTTGTGTCGAGCAGCTGTCTGACATATGAGGCTGCACTCACAGGCGAATGCGTTGATGCCTGCGGGTCCACGAGCTGCTCAGACATAGTCTGGGCAAGCCCGGGAAAGGGTGTCGAAGGAGGCCGGTCCTTGACGTGGAAGTCCTAGATGTTCGTGCGCAGTTTCGTCTCCGTTGTTCCTCGCGGCTGGGCGAACAGCGCCCCGACGGTCCCTAAAAACACGTCGCCTGCCCTGACAAACTGGAACCACTCCACGAAGGTGATCGTATAGCGGAAGCACGCAGAGCATATTGTTGTAGAGTGGAACGTAGAGCGGTCGCAGCCAAAGCGAAGATATGCCACGCGGGCCATGGCTGCGAATGGAAAGGAACCGATGCTCCGCTACCAACTAGCGATGTAAAACGGAAGGTGGAAGGACGACGTCATGTCAATGTGCGATGTCTAAGAACGGATGCAGTGCGAGTCCCATAGCGGATGCCGGAAACATACCTTGAACCACATGGCGGCGGATAAACAAGGCTCTCACACACCCAACATTCACTGCTGACCTACCGTTCGAGTGAAAAGGGTTTGGAGGGATGGGAGAGGAGCCAGGATGAACGAGGAGGAGGAGGAAGGTGGCAATAGTAATGAAGGAGGGTGAACGAGAAAACCGTGGGAATGACCAATCGGCACCTCGTGCAGTCCTTCCAGACTCAGAAAGAAGGCCCGTTGGGACAAGTTTCCGCAGCGGAGCGAAAGAAGGATGTATGACGATGATGAGGAAGAGGAGTGGGAACAGCGGCAGAAGGAGAAGGATCCAGAGAACGGCGAGAACGAGGAACTCAGGATTCGCTGCCCTGGCGGTGGCCAGCGGGGCTTCTGCCAGCAGCAGCACATCAGGGCAGTGCACATACTGCCAATTCAGGGAGGCACTCGTCTCCCGCCATAACCTCCCTCGCACCCCCGCTGCTCCTCCTCCCGCTTGTCTTCGTCCACCGCCTTCTCATCCTCCTCCTCCTCCTCCTCCTCCTCCTCCTCCTCCTCCTCCCCACCTTTCGTGCCTCCTCATTTCCCTCCTGCTGATGAACGCCACCGTTCGGCATCCTCCCGCAACGCGCTCGCTAAGTACTCCCCCCTCAGCTGACGCTGGCGCGTATCCTTACCACGCGAGGGGGGGCAAGAAAAGGGACAACCATACCCGCGTGCCTCGACGCATGGGGAACAGCGGTGCCTGCTCGTCCGCCCGATGATCCCCCTTCCCGCCCCCCCATCTCGGCCCCTGTCCTCCTCATCGCCCTCCAATGCTGCGTGCCTCTCGCAACGTGGACCCTCAGAAATCTGGACCTCTCCCGAATCGTTTCCTGACTGTCCAGGAAACCGAAGGCAATCGAAAGCCTCCCGTTGCGACTTGCAACGCGACGCGAAAGAGGCATGGCACCTCTCGATGTTCTTCTTCCTCCTCCTCCTCCTACCTTCGTCCCTCTTCCCCCCCTCTCCCTCCCCTTTAATCTCCTGGCTTGTCCGCGTCATTCTGCTCCCCCGCTGCCCTGCTCCAGGCTCCTGGCCGCGCCTCCCTCCTCACACACACACACACGCACGCACGCACGCACGCACGCACGCACGCACGCACACACACACACATACACACACAGTCACACACACCTACACACACACCTACACACACCTGCACACACACACACACCTACACACACCTACACACACACACCTACACGCACACACCTACACGCACACACCTACACGCGCACACCTACACGCGCACCTACACGCACACCTACACGCACACCTACACGCACACATACACGCACACCTATACACACCTACACACACCTACACACACACACCTACACCTACACACCCCTACGCACCCCTACACACCCCTACGCACCCCTACACACCACCTACACACACCTACACACACACCTACACACACCTACACACACACCTACACACACCTACACACACCTACACACACCTACACCTACACACACCTACACACACACCTACACACACACACACACACCTACACACACCTACACACACCTACACACACCTACACCTACACCTACACCTACACCTACACACACCTACACACACCTACACACACCTACACACACCTACACACACCTACAGACATACCTACACACCTACACACCTACACACCTACACGCCTACACACCTGCACACACCTACCACACCTACACACACCTACACACACACCTACACACACCTACACACCTACACCTACGCACACGCACGCGCACACACACACACACACGCACACACACACACCTACACACGCCTACACACACCTACACACACACACCTACACACACCTATACACCTACACACACCTACACACACACCTATACACACACACGCCCTTCCCGCACACCCCCGCGCAATGAGGGACAGATCAGAAACGGCGCGAGGTTCCTGCGGGCCCCAGGGCCGTCAAAACGAGGGAAACTCATGGCGTCGGAGGCCTTGCCCCCCCCCCCCCCCCCCGTAAGGGTGGTATCTTTGTGTAGGTGGCTTGTGTGTGTTTCCTGGTTTCTAATTTCCCTCTGCTGTCTCCCTCTCTTTCTCTCTCTCTCTCTCTCTCTCTCTCTCTCTCCCTCTCGTTCTTTCTGTCTGTATTAGTTTTTCGTTTGCTTTTGATTGGATTTCAATGAAAGGGGAGCGGGGCCCAGATCCAGAGGATTTCTATTTGGATTCCAATTAGATTCCAATTTGATTTCAATAGAAATGGGATGGATTCCGCAGCCAGAAGATTCTATTGACATCCAATGAGATTTCAATCGGATTTCAATCGAAAGAGAACGGGTCCCAGGTCCAGATGATTTCTATTTGGATTCTAACTAGATTCCAATTGGAATTCAATAGAAATGGACTGGATTCCGCATCCAGAAGATTCTATTGAAATGCATAAAAACGCTGTGTTTTCCATTAATTCCAATTCTTTCCAATATTTTCCAATAAAAACGCTGTGTTTTCCAATTTTCCAATGTTTTTCAAGGTTTCGGGTACTGCAGCGCTGTGTGTTCCAGATTTTTATTGAAAAATCAATAAAAACGCTGCGTTTTCCAATTATTTTAATGAAAAATCAATAAACACGCTGTGTTTTCCAATCTTTTTAATCGAACATCAATAAAAACGCTGCGTTTTCTAATTTTTTTTTATTAAAAACTCAATAAAAACGCTACGTTTTCCAATTATTTTAATGAAAAATCAATAAAAACGCTGTGTTTTCTAAATTCTTCATTAAAAACTAAATAAAAAAACGCTGCGTTTTCCAATTATTTTAATGAAAAATCAATAAAAACGGTGTGTTTTCTAATTTTTTAAGCAAAAATCAATAAAAACGCTGCGTTATACAATTATTTTAATGAAAAATCAATGAAAACGCTATGTTTCCCAATCCTATTCAACAAAAATCAATAAAAAAAAACATTGTTTTATATATATATATATATAAATATTAAAAAAAAACATCAATAAAAACGCTGTGTTTTCCAATTCTTTTAATGAAAAATCAATAAAAACGCTGTGTTTTACCATCTTTTTGAACAAGCATCAATGAAAACATTGTGTTTTCCAATAATTCCAATTATTTCAAATATTTTCTAATAAGAACCTGTGTTTTCCAATTTTCCAATATTTTTCAAGGTTTTCCAGCAAGGATCGCGCGTCGCCCCGTTGCCGTACCCGAAACCTTGAAAAACATTGGGAAATTGGAAAACACAGCGTTTTTTATTTGAAAATATTGGAAATAATTGGAATTATTTGAAAACACAACGTTTTCATTGATTTTTCATTAACATAATTTGGAAACGCAGCGTTTTTATTGATTTTTGCTGAAAAAATTAGAAAAAAAAACAGCATTTTTATTGATGTTTCATTAAAATAATTGGAAAACGTAGCGTTTTTTTATTGAGTTTTTCATGAAAAAGTTGGAAAACATAGGGTTTTTATTGATTTTTCATTAAAATAATTGGAAAACATAGCGTTTTTTTATTGAGTTTTTTTTTAATAAAAAAATGGAAAACACAGCGTTTTTATTGATGTTCGATTAAAAAGATTGGAAAACACAGCGTGTTTATTTATTGTTCATTGAAATAAATGAAAACGCATAGTTTTTTTTTTTTTTTTTTTTTTTTTTTTTTTTTTTTTTTTTTTTTTTTTTTTTTTTTTTTTTTTTTTTTTTTTTTTTAAATTGATTTTTAAATAGAAATCTGGAAAACACAGCGTTGCCGTACCCGAAACCTTGAAAAAACATTGGAAAATTGGAAAACACAGCGTTTTTTTATTGGAAAATATGGGAAATAATTTGAATTATTGGAAAACACAGCGTTTTTATTGATTTTCGATTAAAAAGATTTGAAAACAAATCGTTTTCATTGACTTTTGAACAATAATATTGAAAAACACATCGTGTTCATTGATTTTTAATGTTTTCACATCGAACCCAAGGGAATCTTATAAAACATCCATAAATACATGCAATAATAATTTGTGCGCACGCTTACGCCTTGAAGCGGTTCTAATGCGTTTCCCACATGTTTCCACAATTCTGGCGCATCTGTGGCGCCGCTGTTTTTTTCTGGCATTTTGTGTTTTCACACAGAATCCCAAATAATCTGAATACAAAACCAACACTACATGAAGTAATGATGTGTTCGCACGTTTACGCCTTCAAGCGTTTCTAATGCGCTTCCCATATGTTCTCACACTCCTCGCGCATTTGTGGTGCCGTTTTTTTTTCTCGCAAGCGTTGCTCTCACACAGAATCCCAAGGAATATTATTTAAATCTGTAAATACATGAAGTAATAGTGTGTGCGCACGATTACGCCTTGAAGCGGTTCTAACGCGTTTTCCATATGTTTCCACACTTCTGGCGCATCGGTGGCGCCGCTGTTTTTTTCTGGCATTTCGTGCTTTCGCACAGAATCCTAAATAATCTGATTAGAAACAATAAATACATGAAGTAATAGTGTGTTCGCACGTTTACGCCGTCAAGCGTTTCTAATGCGTTTCCCATATGTTTCCACACTTATGGCGCATCTGTGGCGCCGCTGTTTTTTCTCGCATTTATTGATTTACACAGCTCCCCCGAGAGTCTTACCTTCCCTGCGACAAGGCGCAGAGGGCCGCAAATGAAGCCCAAGGGGGCGTGGCAAGAACGGCAGAGAGAGAGAGAGAGAGAGAGAGGAGAGAGAGAGAGAGAGAGAGAGAGAGAGAGAGAGAGAGGGAGAGAGAGAGAGAGGAGAGAAGAGAGAGAGAGAGAGAGAGAGAGAGAGAGAGAGAGAGAGAGAGAGAGAGAGAGAGAGAGAGCGAGAGAAGAGAGAGAGAGAGAGAGAGAGAGAGAGAGAGAGAGAGAGAGGGAGAGAGGGAGGGAGGGAGAGAAGAGAGAGGAAGGGATAGGGATGGACATGATTATAAATGATAATGACGATGACGACGAGGAGGGAAGAGGAGGAATACTACTTTTTAGTAGACACACACACAAAGCGCAACCGCGCGACCCCAATCAGCGCGGCGACAGTCTAGCACTGGCTCATCATAGCCTCGGCCGGTAGGGCCGAAGATGCGTTCCGACGAGAAGCTTGCGGAATTCGCAGAGCGAAAACTCCACGTCGTGGTACGTAAGCGGTCCAAGGTTGAGCGTCTCAAGAATGTGACCCAGCCACGGATCTGCATTCAGATCGTCCAGAAGGGCCTCTACGTACGCCACGTACTCCGCCTGCTTCCCCGCCGAAGCCACCGAGCGGTTGATCGGCGGCCCGCGCTTGACGCCACGAATGGCGTTGAGCGCGTGGGGCACGCCGGGGCCGACCACCCGGTGCTCACCCCAGTCGGTGTGGCCCGGGCAGTGCGCGTCGAGGTCGAGGAGGAGGTGGTCAGGCTTCTTGATGGTTGCGCACACCAGAGCACCCGTCACCTTCACCGCGAGCTCGAAAGAGATCGCACAATCTTCTTCTTGCTCGTATTGCTGGGCCAACGTCAAAGGCGCGCCCGATGAGGACTGCGCGCCTGAGCTGGCGGCCATATCGCGCCGACCTGGCGCGAGGGCGAAGCGATGCCAGGCCGCTTCGGTCTCGGCACCCCAATCAAAATTGAGCCCAAACCTAAATACGCATCGTTGTAAAATATACAGCGCGCGTGTTCTAGATGTTGGCATTCACAGTGCGCGCGCGTGGCAATGTGCGTAACATATACTACATGTGAACGTGTGGATACGCATATGTTAGCTTTCTGGCATGGCCAAATCAAGAAACCATGCGCGCTTCTACCCGCGCTCTCTGCAATAGGTGCACGCTGACCTCAACCCGAGAAACCTGCCGACTCGCTCCCACCCGCTCCCGCTCGGCTCCCGCAAGGCTTCTCTGGCGAAGCGCGTTTCCACGAGCTGCCACACATTTTCCGTTCGTGCTCGCATGACAAAGATGAGCATCGAAATCTTTGGATCAGCGAAGCCACTTGGACCTAGAGGCATGCAAGAGAGAGAGAGAGAGAGGGAGAGAGAGAAAGAGAGAGATAATGATAATGGGAACTACCGAAGGATACAGGAAACGAGAAAGGCAATGATAAAGCTGGAGACACACACACACAAGAACACACACACACACAAACCACCTACACAAAGATACCACCCCCACCCCCCCCTCCTCCTCTCGAGTAGGGGATCGACTGCAGAATTGCTTTTACACCAGGTTCATTTTTTCCGTTGAGTCTACAACAACATGCGTAGAAGGTTCCGTGGATCCACGGAGCACCCCACGAATTATCGACGCAGAGATCAATGTTAGGGTACATCGGTTCTGTTGTGAAAGATGCTTTTGAGACATTTGGCTATCCTCCTCCCCCTTTCCCCCTCCCCTAGGGTCCAAACTCCGATCTGAGGGGTGGGGCGGGGGGGGTATGGACGAGTTCATCAACCATCCTGGGCTCTCCGGAACCCCCAAAAAGCCCAGGCAGCTCACCAGGGCCAGGCAGAGCGCCACGACCATCGAAGAGAGCGCAATGACGGCCAAAAGTAGCTCCACGACGATCCAATATGGTTTCAAGATTGCCCACGAGGCTCCCAAAAAAAAACCCAAGAGGCCCCAGAAAAAAAAAAAATCCCAAGAGACCCTCACAGACCCTCAGATTCATCCAAGGGCCCCTGACCCAAAATGTCGCTTCCATGATCGTCTCAAACACTCACTCCTTGTAGGGGCCGGCGGAATCAATTTTGTAATCGATCCCCTAATCGATCCCCCCTTCATACCTCTGGCGCCGTGGTTCTTGAGCGAAGCGGATTCCCAGAGGTCCAGGCTCCCTCCCCAAAGCCGGCCTTTTGGCCCGAGCCGTGTCCTGACGGCCCCTGGGCCGGGCGAGGGCCTCGCGGAGGCCGACATCGGCCACTTCCGTCGTGACTGCTGCCAGCCCAGACGAGGTCTGGGCCTTCGGCCCGCGGGAAGCTCAGCGGCTCTCCGCAATGGCAGCGGCTGCGCGCTGCGCCGTGAGGGAATAGTTCCTGCCAGGGAACAAGCGATGGCATACACATAAGACCCAAAAGTCCGCGCGGATGCCTCGGAACGGCGCTGGAGCCACCTGGCGGCGCCTCAAGCCCCGCCTTTGGCGAACCTCTGAACTGTTCTAACTCATGTTTCCGTCATTGTTGGTTCCCCGGTTCTTGAGTTCGAATAGCTTTCCATTCTCGGTCTTTGTGGAGCGCCTAAAACGACCAGAAAGGCCACCGATGTGGCCCCGACGCGGCGTCCGAGGCCTCAAGAGGGGCTCAATGATTACTCCGACGGTGGAACACCACATGATAATCTGTTTAGCTCGCCTTTAGCCTCTTCCTCCTCGCCCTGGCGGGCGCCTTCCTCTCGCCCTCTGCTCTGCTCCCCTTTCCTACCTCTGTGTGTCCTCCCCCTCCTCCTCCTTCTCCTCCTCCTCTTCCTTCTCCACCTCCTCCTCATCATCGCCCTCCCCTACCCCGTCCCCCCCCTCATCCCCCCCTGCCTCTTCTCCATGTGCGCCTCCCCTCCTCCCCCGTCGGGGCAAGCGCGTCGATGTTCCTCGGCGCTGGCGCCGCCTCGGCCAACGCGCGCGCGTTCGCCGACGGCTAAATCGCGAAGCTTTTGAGGCAATCCCGCGGGCCATGCTTTTGGGACAACCCCGCGGGCCGCTGGGGCGCGGGGGCGGGCCGCCGGGTCAAACCCCGCGGGCCAGGCCGTTGGGGCAACCCCGCGGGCCTCGGGGTGGGCGCGGCCGCGCTCATGCGGTGGGCAACGCGAAGCCCAGCCGTGCTGTGAGCTGCTCCGCCTCGGTTCTGGATCTCTCCGCTATCGCGTCGAACTTCCGGAACGCTTTCTGCAGGGGCCCGCGCTCCAGGAACTTTCGCGCGGGCGGCTGCAGGATCAGCATGTTCCGAATGCGCCTGGCGCGGGAGATCAGGACGTAGAGGTGCAGCCGCCACTGCTCGTCCGACATGTCCGTGCGACCAGCGTCCTTATCCCTGGCGCAGTCGATGGTGACGCCGTCGCCGCGGGGGGGACAGGGTTCAGCCGAGCGGGTGGCCCTCTCAAAAACACAAAAGTAACCCCGCTTGGATTGGCCCGCGACGGCTCGCATCACCTTTCGTTCCTGAGCCCAACAATGACGACAGCTACGAGATCCAGAAGACTTGCTCGGATTCAAACATGGAGTTGTGGGCAACATAGCGAGCAGGCTCCCGCTCGAAATTTCCTCGCCACTCATTCACAAACGAGGCTCCCGCCTGAGACTTCCTCAAAATACAAACCTGGTTGGGGATCGCAAAATTTGTTACAGGTCTAGGTTTCGCATGTCTTGCTCGGGTTACGAATATGCAGCGCGGGCCCCATCGGTAGGGGGCTCCCGCCTGAGACTTCCTCGCAAGTCGCTCGCAGATGACGCTCCCGCCTGAGGTTTCCTCAACATTCATGCGTGAAGGGCCCAAAAATGACCACAGGTACCAGATTTGGATGACCTGCTCGGATTGCCAACATGAAGTGCGGGCTCGATGGGGAAGGGGCTCCCGCCTTGAGACTTCCTTGCAATTCACTCACAAACGAGGCTCCCCGCCTTAGGCTTCTTCGAAATTCAGGCGCGAGGGTCCCAAAATTGAAGACAACAGCAACATGTTGATGACCTGCTCGGATTGCCAACATGAGTTGCGGGCTCCATGGAAAAGGGGCTCCTGCCTGAGACTTCCTCGCGATCCAATCACAAACGAGGCTCCAGCCTGAGGCTTCTTCAACATTCAAGCGCGAGGGGCCCAACAGCGACGACAGTTACAAGATTTGGAGGACCTGTTCCGATTACCAACGTAAAGCGCGGGCTCCATAGGAAGGGGGCTCCCGCCTGAGACTTCCTCGCAATTCACTCACAAACGAATCTCCCGTCTGAGGCTTCGTCAACATTCAGGCGCGAGGTGCCCAATATTGAAGGCACTTACAATATTTGGATGACCGACTCGGATAACGAACAGGAAGTGCGGGCCCCACCACGCCTGAGACTCCCTCATAATTCGCTCAAAGACGAGGCTCCCGCCTTAGACTTCCTCAAGATGAATCCATGAATGTGTGACTGTGTTTGTGTGTGTGTGAAAGCGTATGAGTGTGGGACTGATGTCGATGATGATGGTGATGATGATGAGTGGATGAGTGAGTGAGTGAGGGACTGAGTGATGTTGAAAAAGCAGATGATGATGATGATGATGATGATGATGAGTGTGCATATGTGAATGTGCAAGTGGCGAAAAGAGGGGCTGATGATGATTATGCTGGTGATGATGATGATGCTTATTATGATGGTGATGGTGATGATAACTAAAATGGTGATGATGATGCTGATGCTGCTGGTGCTGCTGCTGCTGATGATCATGATACTGATGATGACGATGATGATGATGATGCTGATGATGATGATGATGCTGATGATGATGATGATGATGATGCTGATGATGATGGTGATGATGTGGGTGGGTTTCTGTTCCTGTTCATGCGCGGGGTGTCCAGAGAAAACAAGAAACCCACTTAGGATGTGGGGATAACCCAAGAAGGCCCCAAGAGGTGCCCCCAAGGGGGAGCTCGATAACAACTCCATGAGCCACGGGCCCCCCTTGGACACTCATACTTGGCACGCCCGACACTGGAACAGGAAACATGGAGACGACGCTCAACAGCAAACGTTGTCCAAATCTGGCAGCGGCGGCTGTTGCGCAGCCAAAGATTGTCCTGAATGGACAGCAGCCGCGGTCACACCGACAACGAGCCCTGCTCAAAATGAACAAGACTTGCCGTCGGTCATCGTCACCATTCTTTCGGTACCCTTTCCGACCCTCTGCAAACGAACCTCCCCACATCCTCACTGCTCCCCCTGGGCTAGCCTTCGGATACCACGCGCGGCGCAGGTCGACCTCAGGCGCGCTTGCCCTTTCGAGCCACCAACAGATACTCGGGGAGACGTGAGACTCGGGTCGGGGGACTCCAGTTGGCCTGACGGGGCCGTCAGGAAAATGACGAACCCTCCTCTGAAATTTAACACGAGCGTCCGCTGCAAACATCCCACGAAAACCGGACCGTCAAAATCAAATGCGGGTTCGTCAACAAACGGGATGCAGTGCGTACCCTTGCTAAGATGACCTTGCCACTCAAGGTTTGGACCTCCACCGCTGTAGCGGCGGGTTGGAGAAGTCCCTTCCTTCACCACGGGATGATTGGCCCTTGTCCACGGAGATGAAGAAGTCCCAGTGGCTAGGCGAGCCGGAGTTCCGACGCACTCGAGTCTCGTTTCCCCGAAAGTCGAGCGGCGAGCCCAGGGGCGGCACGGGGCGAGGCGCTCGGCAGGCAGGGCTTGCGGCAGGCCCAGGCAACCGCCCCTCTGGGGCGATCCATCGCCTCGGCGGCCGCCGCCGTCGCCCGCCCGCTCGCCCGACGGCGGCCGAGAGGCGCAGCGCCGCCCGCGGCCGAGCGCTGCGGGGCACTTCGGCGGCGAGCGAGGGGGGAAGTGAAAAGGATAAGGCCTTCTCAGAAGGCGGCGGGGTCTCTCAGAAGCCCTCGCGCCTTCTGACAGGTCAGAAGGCCAGACTTCCGAGCCTTCTGAGAAGGCCCGCCCCTTCTCCCTTCCCCCTGGGCTCGCCGCCGAGCACTGACTAGGGAACCTGCAGAGGACGTACGCGCCCAACCACGTACATGACTACGGCCTCCCAGTCCGCGAGAACCACCTTCATATCATGAGCGATCGCGCGATGCGTACTTTCGAAACCGACGTGGCTTCGTGTACGTGTGCGTCCTTCTGTTCGCTCCTGGCCCTCCGCGCCCTCGCGCGCCGGTCGAGTGGCCCCGCCGCGCGCCGGGCGAGGAGGGCCCCGCGGGGCGTCAGAGCTGCAGCAAGCCCCGCTGCGCTGGGCTCGGCAGCCCGCCGCGCGAGCGCGGGCTCGGCGGCGAGGGGCTCCAGGCGCCGGGGAGGGCGCGCGCGAGGGGGCTCGCGGGCCCGACCAGCGGCGGGTGCTCGGAGGGGGAGCCCGGCGGCGCCTCTGCGGGGAGGGGCCGGGCGCGTTTGGGTTTCTGTACA
>CAUYUJ010011558.1:1073779-1111279 GCA_963575745.1 Prorocentrum cordatum | reverse complement strand
TTAGGTTGTCGAAAGGTTGTGGTATTTACTTCTTTTCAGCCTTCCGACGGCCGGGGACGGCCCAAGAAACCCGAAAGATCACCCAAGAGGCCCCCAAGACGGCCCCAAGAGGGCCTCCAGACGGCCCAAGAAGCCTCCAGGATGGCCCAAGAGGCCCACAAGACGGCCCTAAGAGGGCGCCCAGACGGCCCAAAAGGCCTTCAAGACGCCCAAGATGGCCTCCCAACGGCCCTGGAGCACCCCAAGATGGTTTCAAATCGGCCCAGAGAGGCCCCCAAGACGGCTTCCGACGGCGTCAGACGGGCCAGGAATGCCCTGAGACGGCCAACGAGGCCCCCGAGAAGCCCCCAAATGCCTCCAAGAGGCCCAAGGAGGCCCCCAAGATGCCTCCAAAAGGCTACCAGGAAGCTCCCAGGAGGCCCCAGGATTGCCCCACGAGTGCCTCCAGAGGCTCCCAGTATGCCCCTCCTCCTCCCCCTCCTCCTTCTCCTCCTCCTCCTCCTCCTCCTCTTCCTCCGCAGACTGGCAAAACATACGAGCTAGTGGTGAGCATGACATGCAAACTTGTACCCAGCGACGCCGGGAACGTCGTAAAATTGCAGATTGCATTTCTGACAAACTACACAATGTTATTGACAGCGTGCGCATGCCAGCGGATTCGAAACATCAGGGAGCACTTATTGGGGATACGGTTTCTGATCACTAAACAGAAAGAGCATTCGACTGCGATGTATTGCAATGTTATTCGTCTATTGCACCACGCAGCGGGATGCCAGCACATGTTGCAAAGCACAGTGCATCATTGCCAGCAGCGTGTCTATTGCGTTATGGAGAAGCTCTCCGCATTCAACGGCCGGTCGAACGAGTCAGAAGCACGTTCGCTCGCCAGCGTAGTTGGCACACTTTCGGCAACATTGGGCAAGATCGATTTGTTCATTGCAACATCTGACAAATCGGGCGTCTGGCGGAAACGTTCCCATACCGAGTGTGATTAACGCAAGGGAGATCACGATATTTTTGGTGCGTATCGTTCTTGTGAGGCTCTGGTCGAGCCCCTTTCAGGAACGAGTGGGAGCGATGAATCTAGCGAACATTATGACGCGACGGACTGCGATACAACAGCTGAGGACGAACAATGCATAGAAACATATTCGGACTCCATCTGCTACTTGGGAATGTGTGTTTTTTTCGAACCGGATGTTTGAAAGAACAATCAACGTCTCAGTCCGTGTGGGACCATTTTATGGATATTGTGTGTATTCTTGGGTGCAGAAGCCAAAATTATCTCAGGAGCGATGGATGCGATCCTCTCACGAAGTATGGCAATCTACATTCGACATGCCCTCAGTCGCCGAAGACACGTTTGACGAGATATGAGTTCGAAACGCATAATGGCGACATGCATCGGACCCACATGTGGCAGAGAGCATGCCACATGGTTCATGGCGGAGCGGGCGATCCTTTCAGCAAATCAAGCGCGTCTTTGAGGCTTTTCAAAGCGATTTCTGCTTTGCGCCTTCGAGTTGATGGATGACGCCTTCTTTCAAATAATATATGGCGGCTGTTTGGAATGCAACAGAACATCGTGAACAACATACGCCCCGACGACATCAACCAGCACAGGAATTACCTCACCTGATATCTAGGCGCTCCGGCGCCCCCGCCGCGCTCCTGTAGGGGCCGTCCTCCGGGACGTATCCAGCGTCTCGTCTCGTCTCGTCCTCGTCCTCGTCCCCGTCCTCGTCCTCCTCCTCCTCCTCCTCCTCCTCCTCCCCCTCTTAATCCTCTTCCTCCTCTTCCTGCTCCTCCTGATCTTCCCCGCCATCCTCCCCCAAGTGTTTCCCGAAGGGTTTCCACAATGGTGGGGGGAACATCCGATAGCTTGGCAGAGCTCTCGCCACAACGCTCGGCCACATGGGCGATTTCAAAAGGCAGGGGGCGGCGGTGATTCGCCGTAGGTGTCTGCGATACCAATAATCCCACTAGTGCTGCTGGTCGTGCGACTGCTACCAGGATACTTGCACTTTTGCTTTTCCTCCTTGCTCCGACACTTCGCCGTTTCACTCATTGGGTAAGACCCTTCGCAATCAGAACTGTGAATTTGCAACTTCCCATCCAGGAAGAGTCACTTTACAACCAATACGCGTCAGGCAGCGAAGTGCGTACCTTCTGTGGGACGACGGAGATCTGGAATTCTGTGAGCACCTGGTTCGCATGGATTTACTTACGTGACTGGAGAGTGCCCTTCATGGTTGGAAACTGATCTTCGGGGGAAGCCTTTGCTGGTTGGAGTGTGCCCGTGCTGGTTTGAAAGAGCCGTTCTGGTTGTAAAGCGACGTGCGCGCGGGCCAGGCTGGCACCGGGTCCTGCACGCGACCGCTGTTGCAGAGGCCAGGAGCTCTGTGAGATCGAGGCCTCTCGGGCCGATTTGGGCCTCCAGTGGCCTTCGGTGGTGAGCGAGGGGGTAGCAAGGAGGAGAAGGCTTTCGCAGAAGGCGGCGGCGCTTCTCAGAAGCCCTCGCGCCTTCTGAGAGATGCCTTGGAGTCTTCTGGGAAGGCTCAAGAAAAAACTCAAGAGGCCAGGGGACTTCCGAGCCAAGCTCGCCCCTTCTCACTTTACCCCCGGGCTCGCCTCCGGGGCCAGGCCCCTGAGACCTCACGGGGACCACCGGCAGGTACCTTCCAGGCGCAGGCTAACATGGATCAGGGATGCGTGGATCTGGTGCGCGGTCGTCAGATCAATGGGATCGGGGAAGCCACTCCGGAGAAAGGGCGCCAGTTGCGCCCGATGTGGGTGGCGGAGCGCGCCGACCCTGTATGGAAACGGGCCCACCGCTCATCCACGCGCCTGAATCAATGTTTGGGGCTCCTCGAAATTACTCTGGATGGGACAATGATCGCCCACCTTGAATCCGCTGGGGGTGTGGGCATGTGCTGTCGGGACGGGTGGAGGGGGGCTGGAGGAAGAGGAGGAGGATGAGGGGGGGAGGAGGATGGAGGGGGGCGGGATTGGGCAAGCTCAGTCGGAAGGTGAATCCCCACCCCCTTGATAAATCTCCCAGCTAGACTGTACCTCCGGGGGCGTTCTGGGCACAGTCCGCGGGGGGCGCTGCTCCCCGCGGCCTGGCCGCGTGGCCGGTCTGCGCGACGAGGGTGGGCCCGGCGGGGCTCGGCGGTTTCGGTTGTTCGCCAACGGGGGGGGGGCTAGAAGCTTGCCATCGCTCGGAGGTTTATTCCACGTGCATGTTTCGATGTCTGGCGCTTTTGATTTGGCAAGAAGATCCAAGGTGCTCCTCGATGGCCCCCGCCGAGAAAAATACATGCACAATCCGAGCGATGCCAATGAACGTGGGGTAACGAAACGTGCACATTTGGTCCACCTGCTGGGCCCGCGGCAAAAGCTTAGGGGCCGGCCAGGGCCCTTTCCCTTGATCTCCCACCCCCCTGTTTCGTTCCCCCCGCTGCCGCCCGCCCGACGGTTCTGGCTGGCCCTTCCTTTAGGAGGCAACAACTGGGAGGTCTTCGTCGGAAGGATTAAGCAGGACTGAGCCCCATTGGGGGGCTGCTACGCCGGATGAGGCCGCGGATGACGCGGGAAGTCAACCTGATTAAGCGGGATTGAACCAGATCAAGCGGCATTGAGCCAGACTTCGCGGGACTATGCAGGACTAAGCCGAATTTCGGACCGGGGCAGACTCAGAATTTGACCCTCCAGGAGTTGCATCCGAACCTCCCCTCGCCCGGCCTTGAGCCCCCGCACCAGCACGACGTATGATGCGGGCAGGAGCAGCAGCCCCAGCGCAGCGCCGCCGACCGCCATGATCACTGGCGGCGCCCCGCGGGACTCGGCCCGCTCGCGTGCCGCGGTGGCCAAGGCGGTCGCAGAGGCCGGCGGTGAGGGCACTTCCCGCCGCAAGTTCCTCTCGTCCGGGTAGAACTGCCCGCTGTCCAACACCGACATGATCTCGAAGGTGGTCAGGGAACCGTCGCGGTCGAGGTCGAGCCCGTCGAACGCGTAGTCGGCCTGCTCGGCGGTGAGGGGGCGCTGGAAGGCCTCGGCAACCGCCGCGAAGCGGCTCCTGCCGATGGGCTCTGGGCCCATGTCTTCGATGGCCTTGGAGACACCAAAAGGCACCGATACCGCTACTCCCGGGTCCTCTCTCGGGATGCGTTCTGACCAGGATTTCGATGCGCATCCAGCGGTGGCGACGAGAGCCTCCCAGGAGGCCCAAGAAGGGGGAAGACGAGGGAAGGGTAGCGGTGTGGGTACCTTTTCCTCCTCTGAGGCCTCCCCCGGCGAGGAGTACGTGTCGGCCACTCGGCTCTTGAAGTCGACCACGCTCACTGGGGGCGCGCCGCCCTCCAAGAGCAGGCCGAACTCGTCGGGGCTCAGGCGGCCATCGCCGTCCCGGTCCATCATCTGGAACGCGTAGTCGGCCTGCCCCGCAGATATCTCCGAGCCTGCCCAGTCGGCCACCCCCTCGACTTCCCTCTGCTCGAGCACACCGTTCCCGTCCGAGTCGAGTATTCTGAACCCGGCAGAGCTATTGCCGCGCTCACCGGAAGACCACCCCTGGGCCGCGAGTGCCTTCCGCACGCGCCCGCGGAACTCTGACAGCGGCAGCTTGCTGGAGGCCACCTGCTGCTTGCCGTCGCTGACCTCGCCCTTGGAGTGATGCACGCCTGCGCAACCAGTGCCGCAGGCGAAGCCCTCGCATCGGTCGATGTAGGACCTGTTGCTGGCGTTGACGCCGTCCAGCTCCAGGAATCGCTGCAGCGCGTTCTCCATGGTGACCCCGTCCACGGAGTCCGTGCTGAAGCGGCTGGTCAAGCTCAGGTCATGATTCCAGCACGACCAGGACAGCACATGGTGCATCGGGGAGCGCAACTTCTCCACCACGCTGCGCACGCGGGTGGCGAAGGCCGTAGCGAAGCTCTGCTGCGGCGGGCTGGTGGGCTTCTGCTGCAGATTCCACATCAGCTGGAACAAGCAGCTCTGGGGCCGCGGTCAGTTAGGCGCCATCAGGGGCAGTGTGACCCAGGACTCACCTGTCATACACCCCCCCAGGCCAGACAACCAACACTAATGTGCCCTCGATAATCCCACCAGCCCTCTGAGGGTAGGTTGCTCAGGATGCCAGCTCTTCCAAGACAAACCCTTGCCTCCACATCTTCCCTCTGGGCAGGACCCAGGATGACTCCAGATTGCCCACCCTGGCCTCCCACATTGCGCGATATGTCCCAGGCTGGACCCGCTCAGCCACGGGGGCCCAATCAAAGCGCTGACGCTTGACGAGGTGAACAGCTGTTTTGCCCCCCAGGAGGGTTCCTATGGCAAGTCACCGACCTCCTTGCCCTCTCTCAAGACAGGGCTAACCGACCACGGCTCTGGGAGGCGACGAGCAGGAAGGGAGTCTTCACGAACGGGAGCCTGCCAGGAGTTGCAAGACAGGAGGGGAAGACGGGGAGGAGGGGGGGGGAGAGAATGAGCAAGAGGGGGCGACGAGGACACGAGAAAGAGGGAGAACGAGAGAAGGGAAAGGTAAGGTGGAGGAGGAGGAGCCGGCGTGCGGAACAGGGGTATTGCCGACAGAGAGCCAATCACGAAGAGAACTACGAGCAAGGTGCGACCAGCAGGAAGGGGTCGTCGAGACCCAGGGCCCTTCTACATAGAATGACCCTGGGGGGATGGGGGGAATCCGCCGGCCCCCTTGTGGGGCCACCAGGCTGCAGGCCGAAGGTTCGCAGTTTCCTGTGCCAGTTGAAGCTTCCAGTTTCCACTGTTACATTTCTGCTTCTTGCTGCTTACAACTCCTTATTGCCCAAAACAAGCATTTTTACCACGGCCAAAACGTATGCTCTGAATTGCTGGGGTGGGTAAAAAATGACACCCCTCACGCAGATCGGCAGGGTCAGGGTCCAAAAACACAGGGGACTTGCCACATTTCTGAAATTCGGTGGCACGCCTCACGCAGATCGGCAGGGTCAGGGTCCAAAAACACAAGGGATTTGCCACATTTCTGAAATTCGGCGGCACCCCTCACGCAGATCGGCAGGGTCAGGGTCCAAAAACATGGGATTTGCCACACTTCTCACATTCGGTGGCACCTCTCACGCAGATCGGCGGGGTCAGGGTCCAAAAACGAATCGGATTTGCCACATTTCTGAAATTCGGCGGCACCCCTCACGCAAATCCGTAGGGTCAGGGTGATTGGGGTGGAATGCGGCCCCTGAGGGCGGCGAGTAAACTATATTGATTTTATTAACTCCACGCGTGAGCTATTTTTTTTGTTGAAAAAAACTGTAGCAGTTCCACGCGAGAGTTAATACAGCTAATACATTTAACAAATATGTTAATTAACTGTAGGAACTTTATTAACTTTATGAACTTTAGTAGATGATGGTGGGGCCGTGGCCGAGAAGCCCCATCTACTAAGGTTACCAAAGCTACTACATCTAATGGGATTAATACAAGTAGTAACGTTATAAGGGTAGTAGAATTTTATCAACTGTCAAAATTGATAATGCACTTTATTAACTTTACTAATATAATTAACATAATCCGCTCTATTAGCTTTATTCGCTCTGCGAATTCTGATATATTGGAAGACCGTGGCCGAGAACGATCATATACTAACGTTGGTACAGGTAATAAAATTAATAACGTTTAAACTGTTAATAGAGTTAACAGGTTTAACAAAGTTAACACTTAACTTTATCACTTTTAGTAACTTTATTACCTTTGTTAACTTAACTAACTTTCTGAACCTTATATACATGTGTAGACACACATACATATAATTTGGTAGATTAAAAGGCAGTGGCCGAGACAACTCACTTACTAAAGTTAATAACGTTGCCAACGTTCATACATGCAATACATTTAAAACTTAATTTGATTAACTTTAGTAACGTATTAACTGTACGAACTGTACTTACTTTAGTAGATGAGGGGGGCGTGGCCGATACGTACCATCTATCAAACGTTAGTAACAATAATGAGTTAAGCCAGTTAGTTAAATTAAAAGAATTAGTACACTTAATGAGTTAATAAAGTTAATACAATTCATACACTTACTTAACAACTTTATTAGCTGTATGAACTTTATTGAACTGTTAAGCTCTATCAACTTTATGATTTTATGAGAGAGAGAGAGAGAGAGAGAGAGAGAAAGAGAGAGCGAGAGAAAGTGAGAGAGAGAGAGAGAGAGAGATGATGATGCGGGTTTGCGTGCCGCGCCCTCTCAGGCAGCAATCCACCCGCCTCAGGGTCAGGGTGCAAAAAACACATGGGATTTGCCACATTTCTGAAATTCGGTGGCACCCCTCACGCAGATCGGCAGGGCCAGGGTCCAAAAACACATAGGATTTGCCACACTTCTGAAATTCGGTGGCACCCCTCACGCAGATCGGCAGGGTCAGGGTCCAAAAACACACATGGGATTTGCTACATGTCTGACATTCGGCGGCACCCCTCACGCAGATCGGCAGGGTCAGGGTCCAAAAACACAAGGGGTTTGCCACATTTCTAAAATTCGGCGGCACCCCTCACGCAGATCGGCAGGGTCAGGGTCCAAAAACACAAGGGATTTGCCACATTTCTGTAATTCGGCGGCACCCCTCACGCAGATCCGTAGGGTCAGGGTAGAAAAACAAACAGGTCCCGACACTGCTTCACGGCGGCGCCCAGACCTCATGATTTAGCTTTTGCATCTCCCATTATCCGAGACAGGGGGCCGGCGGCATGGGACGAAGCCCTTACGGATAATCCACCTCCGTGCCGCTAGGCACGGAGCGTGTCCTCAGGTCCTCCCACTACCCCTCTAAGCCTCAGTCGTCACTCCTGAGGAGTCTTCTGGGGCGGCCCCGAGGTGAGGAAGACTGACAGGGGTGTAGAGGAACGAGACAGAAGGCAGTAGAAGCAGTTATAGGGTATTCTCGACTGGGGGCCTTTTTTATTGGACGAGGGAAGAGGTGAGATCGTCTTAGGACATGACGAGGATGTGCATAAGATGGCGATGATGGGACGACGACGATGAATCGGAGACGCGGGATAATGTAAGGATAGGAAGAGAGGAGGAGGATAAGGAGGAGCTATCTCGCTTAGGCAATTGCAGGTTCGGTAGCTCCTCCAGGGCGCAATGCCCTCTCTCGCGCGCTTGGCATGGCTGACAGACCAAATACGCCGTGGCCGCAGAAGGCACCTCACGACTTCCCGCCACGAGAAGGGAACCTCTAAGATCAAAGTTGGACTCAAAGGAACCGTCAACTTCCTGATGTACCTCATGCTGTACTTCTCGCTCCCTTAAAGGTTTTGGAACGTGATGCGACAATGCAACTTTAACATCACCGACAAGGGCCACAAGGACAGCCTGATAAATAATGTGGTCGCGTTCTGGAGTGATCGAATCTACTTTACATTCAGTCCTGTCATTGCGCCGTGGTACCCCTCTGGATCGATTCCACAAGACGCCGGCCCAGTCGAGAATCGTTCCCGAGAAGCCTGAGGTAATCGAGCAACGAGGCTGACGTGCGGTAAAAGACAAAGTGACACACCAGTAGGAAGAGTGAAGAACAGGCTAGTGAGGAAGAGAAAAGGGAATACGGCGACTCTCCATAAGCAACTGCATGCACAGCGTGAGAAATAGCGGCAGCCCAGTGCTGAGCTGCGAATGCAGCAACATCAGGAGACAGAGCAGGAGGACGATGAGGAAGGCACAACAAACTGACGAGGGGGTGAATGAACTAAAGCGTCGTGCATCGCCTGTGGACAGACCTGGCACTTCTATAACCAAACATCAGACAACAACATTCAACCGCAGAACGTAACACAGAGCTAATGGGAAATCGACGCAGAGCCGCGGATAACAGGAACAGCGCCCGGTCTCTGTCAACCCAGGGGGGGACGACTTGGGGGAGAAGCAAAGGGGGGGCCAAGGAGGGGCAAGACGAGACAACCGACCAGCCAGGATATGATGGCATCGGAGCGAGCAAGCACTCACCAAACATTGAACAGTTCCACTTGCTATACAGAAGAGGCACCGCCGTGCTCACGGCAGCTGAACTTCGTTGTGCTGCTTCAGCTCGTGCTGCAAGTACCTGGTGGATGTCGAAGTCGCGGTGAAGAACTCAGTCGTGCAGCTGAAACCCGCCGTGCGGCAGATGACCATGCTGGTGGTGCCCATGTTGCGTTCTGAGGCTGCCTAAGCAGTCGTGGCTGCAGCTGCTCGGGTGGGGCTGCACTGGTAACGTCTCGTTCGCCCTGGGGCTGCACGGAGCTGCTGGGTGCGCTGGTGCTGCTGCGCGTGGTACCGCTGAAGAGCAGCGCACCTCCTGAGGCCGCCGCTGCATTGTGTTGCTGCGAATGTTACTGCTCCGCGTCGTGTTGCTTGCACTCGTCGTGCTGTACACACGCGGATGTTGGACTCGTGGAGCTGCGTACCCTCGCTCTGCCCAACATCGTGCTACGGGTACCCGTCGCGTGATTCGTGCTGCTCAACATCGTGCTGCTCTTCCCCATCCTGGTACTCAACGTGGTGCTGCCGAAGCCGCCGTGTGGGCAGCTGGTGGACGTACAAACCGACGATCGTGCAAATGGATTTGCATGTATCAATGCATGTAATGACGGCCTGTCGGTTCGTGAAGATGGTCGTGCACGTATGCTCTGTGCAACGGACAAGCAGGCTGAGCAGGCCCACGAAGCAGCCCTCTGGCTCGACTGCGAGGGGAAGATTATTGACAGAGCCCTGGAGCTGTTCAGGCAACAGTGCACACAAACTGCCGAGCAGATGTAGCTCCGCACATCTGTGTCGTTCGGAGTGCTGTCCAAGAACACGAAGGGCTTTCCGACGCGCGTGGTGCGCAAGATGACTGATTCCGCCGAGTCGTGGGACACGGGCCTCCCAGATGAGAGTTGGTTCTATGATGTTCGTCGGGCCGCTGCTGCCTTGCCGTCTGGAGCGCGCATCCTTCACGCCGACGTCCTCGAGAGCTTGCTGCCCAATGTCGCTGCCAAGGTCAACGCGGGGGAGTGCACCAGCTGTGAATACATGAACGGCATTTGATCCATCATGGTAAGGTGGGCAGACCCTCGAGATCGATGGATGATTTTTGCAACAGTCACCCCACGTTCCATTCTGCCTCTCAGAGCTGCCATTCGCTCCGCCCTGGCGTCCTGGGGTGAAGGACAAGCCGAAATGCGTCGTCGCCGGCTGGGCTCGAGCTCGCGGTTTGGTGGGTTCCTTCTGCTGCGCGGCCCTCTCGGAGGTGCGGGCAAAACCCGAGCACACCTGAGCCTATGCCCTCCCCCCCCTCTCCTGCCTCTGCGTCTCCTCCGCGCCCGTGGGATTTGTGGGCTTGGGGTTTGGCCTGTGCGGGCTGCTGCCAGCTTCAATGGGACCTCGTCGCACTTCTCTGATCACCCCTGTTCTGCGCTCGCTTACGGTCAAGCAGGTGAAGTCGCTCCGCTAAGCGTGGCGGGAGGCTGGGAACCTCTCGGGACGTTGGCGCTTGGGAACGGGGGCGTGGATCACGTGTCGCTTCGAAGCGCGGTGGGCCATAATCTGCGGAGCAACACGCTAAGCCAAAATTCCTGACCGTAGTTCCTGAGCGTAGACATCGGCCTTATCGACTCTACCACCGATCGACCGGCCGAGTGACGACAGGACGAGGAGGAGAAGGACGTGGATGAGGATGAAGATGAGGAGGAGGACGAGCATGATAGTGTGTGCGGCCTCTGACTTACCGCAGGCGACACCCTGCCTCGCTTGATCGTGCTGAGAAGGACGAGCGCACCGATCGATCGGGTGCATCGCACCTCGGCTCCAGTCCAGACTCGACTCCAGGAGGTCGCCGCGCTCGGTCTGTGCCAAAGCGCGTAAGGAATCCTCGAGCTTGACATCGGAACAGTACTGCCAGAGGAGAAACAGAGACCACGATCACCGAGAATCTCGTGGGGGGGAGGCAGACCCCTTGGCGGTGACATGCCCGAGCTTCATCCAGTACCAGACGACGCTCAGGCGTAACAGCCACCGCCCATGGGTGGGTCCCCTCGATGAATTCACGGTGGCGGTGGTGCTGGGCCTCCGGGTGCAAACCCGCCATGCGACAACCAGGCTGCCGCGGGACTCGCCAAGAGCTGCGCTGAAGACGTCAACGTATACACAACACAGAAGGCGGGACGGCTATCAGCGCAAAGGGAGCGAGCGGGTCTTGAGGACAACAAGTACTAGATCCCCATCTTAGCTTCCACGGGAACAATTTTCCACGACTAGCTTTTGGACCGAAACAGCTGGGATGAGGTCGCACGAGTTCGAAGAACTACGCAGAGAAAGAGAGAGAGAGAGAGAGAGTGGCCAGGGCATATGAAAGAGTGGAAGGGCTGGCCCCAGCAACTTTCCCCGCTTCCTTGTACGGAGAGGGGATGGTCAAGAAGAGGGACTGCTTGAAGGCGTCAGGGGATGCGGAGGAGACATGGAAAGGAGAAGAGGAGGGGGGAGGAAGAGGAGGAGGAGGAGGAGGGTGTGAAGAACAGTGAGGATGCCTGTTGCTGCTCCTCACCTCCTCCTCCGCCGCCCTTGATCCTCCTCCTCGTCCGACTCCCTCATCTTTTGCTTCCCCCTCATCCGAACCCCTCGTGCGTACCCGCTCCTCGCCTCCTTCTTCCCCTTCTCCTCTTCCTTTCCCCCTCCTCCTTCTCCCCTCCTCATCCTCCTCCCTTCTCCTCTCTCCCTCCTCCACTCTCCCACCTCCTCTCTCCCTTCCCCCTCCTCCTTTTCACTCCCCATCCCCCAACATCCCATGTCGCCCACCCTCCTCCCCCTCCTCCTCCCCCCTCTCCTCCCAATCATGCCCCCCCCCCCCCCTGGTGCAGGAGAGGCTGTCTTTGCGAGCGGGAGCCGGTACTCCCCGAAGATGCACTTCCAGCCCTCGGCCTTCCCGTAGTGCTCCAGGCAACGCTGGCCCAGGTGGTCGACGTTGGCCACCTCCCAGGGGATTCAGGACAGGAGGGGACCAGCCACCCATGAGTTTTTTTTTTTTTTTTTTTTTTTTTTTTTTTTTTTTTTTCCTGACTCAGGTAAAGCGATTGGGGGGAACTGGCTCAGGGGGAAGAGCGTCGAGATGGAATCGGCGATACATCGCCAATAGATCGGCGATTGGACCCCGATAGTAGCCAACCTCTCGCCATCGCTCGTCCATTCCCCGTGCATTTTTCGGTATCGTGCGTCTTTTGTTGCTCGATGGTCCAGGCTGCTCCTCGACGACCCTCGCCGAGCAGAAATTGCACACGCCCGAGAAGGTCGGGGAACCGGGCCCCACATCGGTCGATGGGTGGGCGATTGGGGGTCGAGGCGGTGCGCCCCCCGTGAGCCTGCGCGCCCCTACCGTGCCCCTGGCTTACATCGACGTCTGGGGTGAAGCAGGATGCCCG
Organism: Prorocentrum cordatum; assembly: GCA_963575745.1. Classification (NCBI taxonomy): domain Eukaryota; class Dinophyceae; order Prorocentrales; family Prorocentraceae; genus Prorocentrum; species Prorocentrum cordatum. The sequence continues at coordinate 1,098,850 of CAUYUJ010011558.1, read as the reverse complement.
CGAGAGAGGCCTGCGTCACTTCTGTCGAAGAGAGAACCTCGTGACCCCGATCGCTGGACCACTTCCTCCTTCGCCGAGGGCGCCGCCGCCCCTTCGCAGCTCCTGGGAGTTGCGCCCGAAAGGGGGCCACTCATCCAGCGGCCACGCGACTAGCCACGGACGCTGCCAGAGTCGGCTACATGATCACGCGGCGCCGGCACACCCGCACTCTGCACAAGAAAGGAGGTGGAGGGGAACCGCGCAGCTGCATTGTGCTGCCGCCCCTGCGCCAACACACGATGTCGGCAGGCGGTGACTTTCAGGCGAGCCTCGAACAATCGAGCGACGAAGGCCTGCGTCTTGACAGTAGGGCAGCGGCGCGCCCGCCGCTCCAAAAGAGATCCCGCCGCAGGGGTCCGGCTCCCACTCGCTCGCAGCACGCGCGCGTGCTCGCGCCAGGCTCGGAGCTCCGGTGGCGTGCATGGCGAGCCGCAGCGCAGGAAGGAGGAGGAGGAGGAGGAAGAGGAGGAGGACTGCCAAGTACGCAATAGGCTTTCAGGGAACCGAAGCCCATCTTTAGGGATGAGGCGACCATCAGAGTTCCTAAGTGGGTGGCTGCAGTTTACCAAAACCCACTGCTGGAAGCACCTTCCCCTGCTGGAGAGGTATGTTATCAAGGACTCTTGGAGGTCTCATCCTTGAAGTCCGCCCTGGTTGGCCTCTGATGCGAAGGCCACGGGACTTGCGTAAAGAGGGCGCGTGCCCCAGACTCGGGCCCTCAGCCGAGACAGCGGAGAATAATGGGACTCTGTCCGACGAACGTAGCCGAAATTCTGGCCATGGCCCCAGACTCGGGCCCCCAGAAGAGGGAGCCACACGGTTAGAGGTATGGAGGATACCTTCTGCCTCGGCCACGCTCGCATGACAACCCAAACGCTGTCTTATCGGCCACGCGTCCTGGACAGAAATTAACAAAAGGTGGTGGTAAGAAAATGGTGAAGAGGACTAAGCCCGTAAAAAGATCCCCCAAGAAAAATCCCCCCCCCCCGGGGAACGTCAAAATTAGTTCAACAGCCGCAAGGGGGTCACCTGTGACAACTATTGCCCAGGCATGCGGCTTTTCGCCACTGCTTGCGACCATGGCCTTGCGCAGTCAGAGCTGGCATGGCACGGGGTACCCCTGGGAGGCGGCCCCTTTGGAGGCGGCGTTCGTACGTCACGGAATGCCCCTTCGGAGGCGGCGTCCAAGCACAACTTCTCGTCTCGCCGCGTCTGACGCCTTGATGCTCACCAAGCGTGATCGTCTGAAATGCTGGGGGTCATTCGTGCCCGCTCAATCCGCTCAAGCCTCCTCCCGTTCCTTGTGCAGCGTGGCGTGCGAGACCGGCGAACACTGTAACAAAATGTGGCTGTTGTGCATCAGCTCTCACGCCGCGCCCCCCCGCCCTCTCCTCCTGTCTCCTATCATCCCTCTCCTCCAGAGAGACACGGTCGCCGAGAGGCAGCAACGGGCCTACGGGGAGGGCAGAAATAGGGGGCTTGGGGGTGTCGCGGAATACCCCCAGGGGCTCGGACAGGGTTTCGCTCAACAGCAAGCCCACCAATTGTAATGTCAGAGAATGTGACATACCGTGTGTTGTTGCCAAAATTTATTGGGGAATCCTTGTCGTACCCTGCAGAGAACACAATCGGAATTGGCCCCGGACCCCGCGGAGCGAACCGATCAACAGGCTGCGCGGACGCCACTGGATTGGACGAGACATTTTTCCACATACGACGGACTCAATGTGCACTGGGGCGCGAAGAAGGTGGAGACGGGCAGACGCTCGATAATGCAGTAGGGCGGACCAGCTTTCGAGTTGGGGCGTTGTCCTCTGTCAAAGCGATTCCAAGAATGTTTTGCCCCATCGGACGGGAAAGCGCGTCGTGGCGGGCATTCCTTACCCAAAGAACGCAAAACGCCAATTTCAGATTCGGCGCCACAACTGCCGCAGATAAACTTGACATCGTGGGTGTAATGTGCCACATGCAGTCGGTGCCCCCTTGGATTGGCGACCAGATCAGACAAGGCTGCATTGCACCCCAGGCAAAGCGTCACGTTTGACGCGGGCTTGCGGTCGCTCGCGACAAAGCGCAAACAGCGCTGACACGCCAAAGCGGGCGGCGTGGACAGGAGCGCCTGGCGGGCAGCCCCAGTGCCCGTTTTGAAGCCTGATGCTCTTTTCCGCACGTTGAAAGAGGAACGCGTGGCTTTGGAGGGGGCGAGCCTCGGGTATAAACGCAACGCCCGTGCTGCGTATATGAGATATCGCCTCAGGGCAGCGCCCTCTTCAATCCATGCCGTTATTTCTGACGCAGGCGGCTGCCCTGCAGTGAGCGCGCCTTTCTTAGCACACCTGTCAGCAAAGTCGTTGCCTACAGCTCGACGCCAGTCCAACGATCCAGCTGGCAGATCAGAAGGATTCGCGTGAGCTGGGACTTTGACGATGCGAAAATCCTGGGTCCAGATTGGTGCACCCCGAATGTGTACATGGAGGCCAACGTACACGTGCTGCCGGGCCGTCACTTGCCGCCACAGCGCCTCCGAGAGCTTGACCAGCTCTCAAAATCTGAGAAGGTAAGAATGGCATGCGGGCACACTTGCATGACCGCGAGGATAGCAATGTGCTCAGCTGCTGGGGAGGTCTGCGGGTAGTCCGCGCCGACGGCCCCCCATAGGGCGGCGAAGAGCTCGCCCGTTGGCGTCAACTTGATCACTGATCACCGCCCAACTCGCAACATGGAAAACGACGGGTCCGTCCCTGAAGCAAGAGCCGTCCGTGAACACCTCGCCATTGGGTGCCTCCGCTATGGCGGCGCCCTCGGCGGCGCACCAGAACTGACGCTTGGCAGTGCCAGTGCATGGCGGCGGCGTTGACACTGGCTCTGGCTGCTCCTGGAACCTGCAGACACATGGGAAGTTCCTGGCCGAGTCAGAGATGAGGGTCTTGTCAGCATCAGTGAGCATCTCAACCCTGAGGCCACGGGTGCAGGGGCAGAAGCGGAGGCGATGAGAGATGCCATTGGAAGACGCCCCCCAAATACAAGTGGCATCGACGCCGTACCCTGCCTGTCTGAGTTGATGCGCTGTCCACTGCGACTGGCAAACAACTGACAAAAGCAGCTCTTGCTCATGCTTCTACAGACCGCCTTCTTGAGTTACACGTCGGGCGTTGTGAAATCGAAGCTAGCGGACGCAGGCTGCTGTCTTTTGCTTGCAATGGCCCTGGAACGGCTCTGCGCCCAAGATTCCTGGAATGGGAGTTCCATAAACTAGGGGGAAAAGGTTGTGAGATGCCATATCCTTCCCACCAAGTCTCGCAACACAAGCGGCGCGTGAACCGACCATCCTGTGCGAGCCAAGGAGCGCCCGGCTGCGCCGAGAGGGCCCCTCGCCTGGGCACACGCGCCAGGGGGGCGGGTATTTGGGCGAAGAACAGGAGGCGAGGAAGGGGGCGAGGCTTGAAAACATGATGGTCATATGCTCGATTTCCACGCCATGTTTGACCACGGCAGGGCAGGGGCGAGGCCTTGTCGCCAGGCGGGGTGATTTGATTGTGGACAGCCAAAGATACGGGGCGTGACCTGGAATCAGCGGAGACCCCGTACATGCCGAAATGGCCAAAGCCCGAGGTGTAAATTCTACAGAGGTCTGCGCCAGCCCTCCTGACTGCCCAAAGATGGCGGGTACGGCCGCGCAACTTGGATAGCCGGCTCGGCAGGATCGGCCGTTTTTTTCTTAAACCTCCTGAGGCTACCTGTTGCAAGGTCGATGCCAAGGTTTCGGGCGGAGGCAGCGAGAGCGCAAGCATGTCTGCCCAGTGCCTTGGCGAGCCGCGCCTTTAAACCTGCGTAGTTGGCAAGGGTTACCGACTTGGCGACGGCAATCGAACATTTGGGTTCGGTCCTGATGACCACCTGCACATCGGCCGCACCTTTCACAAGGCGGCTTACAACCTCGCCTGTGGTGGGCCTGGTGATCCCCTGTAGGAGAACATCGATCAAAGCATCGACAATGATAGCTGGTCATTGCGCGCGCACCAGCCTTCAAGAGTCTCTAAAGTGTAGACTTGCACCGTAAGGAGGAGGGGGAGGAGGCTCGACGCTACGATCCCAGTTGATTTAAAGCTTCCAAGCGTTAAAAAGAGGAATAGGAGGTGCCGAGAGTCGCGCAGCAGTGGTGCCCCGAGGGGAACCGGAAGGACCAGCTTGAGAAAACTGTTTCGGCACCACTGTCCCCAGCGGCGCTCCAGGGGACATTGTGAAGGAATTGCTTCGACTCCATGGGCTGTGCGCCGCCAGGTGCAGAGGGCGCTCGATAAGGGACACCCTTCACACTGGCGCACCACCCCGTCACAAAAGCCATCGCTTGATAACGCGCAGACATTATATTTTCTGGCGTGCCCCAGAGATATAGAAGACAAAGGAATTGGACAGCCTCTATGTTTGCACCTCGTCAGGACTGCAGGCTTCGTGGTACTTGCCCACGCGAGCATTCGGGGCAATCGAGTCTGAGAGCACTGGATTCGAGCTGCGACTGAATGGGCGTTGACTGCAAGGAATACGGATCTCTCGTGCAGTGCTGACCGCAAACGACGTGCTAGGGTAGGGATCCTGGCATCTACACCGTCACGATCACTGATTCTGGCGAGTAGGTCGACGTGCAAAAGTAGGGGGGGAGGACGGGGGAGGGGGGAGGACGGAGAAGGAGCAACAAGAACGGCAGGGGAATGAGGAGGAGGAGGAGGAGGAGGAGGAGGAGGAGGAGGATAAGGAGGGAGACGAGGAATGCCTTGCATTTTACGTATCCTTTTCCTCCTCATCCTTCCACCTCCTCCTTTTCCCTCGCCACCTCGTCAAATATGCAGGGACACCAAGGGCGACATGGGGGGCAGATGGAGGAGGATGGGGAGTGCGAGTAGCTGAAGGAATCAATGGAGGCGGATGGATACGATGGGACGCGCGCTTAGAGGCATTACGAATTCCTGCACTTGGACTTCGTGTTCTTGTGAGCCTATGCGATCAAGATGGAATAACAACACCACGTACTGTTCGCACGCTTAAACATGATCACGGTTTCCGAATTCTGCGCGGATTTCTTGGATTGACGCTGGAACCCGTCCATATCGCGCGGAGCGCGCCAAGAAAAACGCCGAAGGCGCCGTCCGAAGGGTCCAGAGCAGAACCAGAAAATCCGCGCGGGATCTCCGAACGTTCGTGTTTCTACAACAATAGCCATCGTGCTACAATAAGGAGCGCCGAACAATGAACGAGGGGGCCTTTCTGGCCACGGCGAGCCTCCGCCACGAACAAGTTCCCCGATGTGTTGACCCGAAGGACGGCCAGAGCTCTTCATAAGTCCAAACTTCGATGTCCGTTCTGGGGACCTTTCTGGGGCCATTCGCTTTACACATGCGTCGATGCTGCGTCAAATGTCCGTCGACTTGAGTCGAACTTTTCGACTCGAGCCACATGTCAAACAGACCTGCTAATCAGGTGGGTCCGGAAGGGTTTCCTGAGGTCCCCTGGGAAGGTCCCCGAACAACACTGTCCTTTTCGCAAAATCTTGACTGCATGGCCCCTCCGATGGCCGTGTTGGGCGGGGCCTCGCCTTGCGTCGGGCCGGGGCTCGGGCGTTGCGTATTACTGAAGGGCGACACATTGGGGGGGGGAGCGACGTGCACCTTTCGCGCCCCGTTTGTGCCCCAGTGGGGCCCGCGATTTGCACGAAAAATGTGTACCTCTCTTCGCCCCCCCCAATCCCCGAGATCCGGAGAAGCGACAAGAATCGCGACATCGCAAAAAAACACGCCAGGAACCCCAGACCCCGTCTTTCCGCGTCAGCCTTCGCCCCTCCGTGTGCGCTACGCCCGAGGGGCCCACCCGTGGCGCCAGGCCGCCCGCACCTGCCGGGAGGGGGGAGTGCCGCGTCGACAGGGGGGCGGCGGCCAGGCCAAGCACGGGGCAGCAGCGCATTGCGGGCTCCGAGGGGGGGGCTGAGCACCGGGTGGCGGCGCGCACACCGGGGGGGGCAAGGGGAGGGGGGAAGGCTTCTCAGAAGGAGGCTGCTTCTTAGAAGGCGGAGGCCCGCGCCTTCTGAGAAGCAGGGGTGCTTCGAAGAAGCCTTCCCCCCCCCTGGGCGTGGCTGAACCAGGTGGAGGGTGGGCGAGCGCTGCTGCGCGCTGCCAAGGCGGCTGCAAGGCCACGGCGCAGTGCAGACAGGAGGCGTGTGCCCCGGGCCCCCTGCCTGTCTCTGCGAAACGGCCTGGTCCGGCCGACGGGCCGCGGAGCGTTCGAGGGGAGGGGGGTCACGACGACGGCGGCCTCTCGACAGAATGAGGAGGGGGGGCGGGGTCGGAGGAGAAGGAGGAGCAGCAGCCAGCGGCTAAAAGAGAAGGATGTAGACAGAGTGTAAGCCTTCAGAGTGCCGCGCTGATTTCGTGGATCGGCGCTGAATCTCCCTGGCGGCGCCTCCGGCGCAGGCATGCACCGACCCAAGAGATCCGCTCTGAACTCCGCTTGCTGATGCTTCTGTAGTTTTGCTTCTTCGACCGAAAGAGGCAGGAGCAGTAAGCACGGGGAGGAGGCACCCTCCTCCTTCTCCTCTTCCTCCTCCTCCTCCTCCCTCCTCCCTCCTCCTCCCCCTCCTCCTCCTCCTTCTCCTTCTTCTTCTTCTTCTTCTTCTTCTTTCTCTTATTATTGTTCTTCTTCTTCTTCCTCCTCCTCCTCCTCCTCCTCCTCCCCCTCTCCCTCCTCCCTCCTCCCTCCTCCTCCTCCTCCTCCCCCTCCTCCCTCCACCCTCCTCATCTTCCCTCCTCACTCTTCGAGCAACCCCCTGTCTCGCTCCTCCCCGGTCTCTCTCACATTGCTTTCCATTGCCGTAATCGTGTGACTGCCGCAGTCGCGCTTGATCGCCAGCCCTCGGCAGCCTGAGCAGAGGGATGGCTGATGACGGGCGGATCGGGCGAGGAGGGAACCAACTAGGATGTCTGAGAAGAGAAGCCTCGAAGATGGCCCGGGTCTGGTTCGACAGGCTGTTCCTGCCGGAGCCGCGGAACGCGAGGTCGACCCAGAGGGGCGAGTCCAGGAAGCCCACGATGTTCACGTTGCGCGAGGCGGCCTCGAGCGCTTATGGAGGGAGGGAGAAATCATGGAGGCAATTGGAGAGGAGGCGTGTCAGTAACGAGGGAGGAGAGCGAGGAGAGAGATGGGCAAGAGAGAGAGAGAGAGAAAGAGAGCGAGAGAGCGATATTGGATTTACCAGTGGGGCTGTGCGTTGGGCACGTCCAGGGTGTAGAAACAAGGGCGCACAGGTGCTGGCGGGGCGCACCCCCGAGAGCCTCTCAATGCATCCCCCTGCACCCCTCAGTGCCCCCCCCAGTCCACCCTCGTGGACGTGTGGGCACGATTTTCCCACAAAGGTCGAAGCTCAATTTTCAAGCATGTTCAGTGTGTCACATACTTGTGAAATTCAATGTTTCAGCTTTCCATTGGATTCGCGGACTCCAGCTTTCAGTGGTTTCGTCACTTTTCCATTGGAAGCCATGCTTCGTGTGTCATGTGTCTTCCAAGTTTGCCCCAGGCTCAGCCCAATGGAGCGTGGTTTTCCTGCGCTGTTCGTGGCAGACACACGCAGGCAGGGGGCAGGGACCTCGACGACCACAACGCCACAACATCGTCGCCGTCGCCGTCGTTGTCGCATGCCGTTGACGTCGTGGCCGCCCGTCGTCATCGTTTGCCGTTGCTGTCAGAAAGGGGGGCGGAGAGAACCGGGTTCTAGATCGCATTGCCATGGTCTGCAAGCTGAGGCTCCAGATCGTGCCGCATCGCCGACGCATTGGTGATGCGGCGCAACCCTCCGACCTCATCTGCTCCTGCCCCATCTGGGAGGCCGGGAGGAGGAGACCAGGGGAAGGGAAATGAGACCACTGCAAACCCAAGACCCATCAACGATGTTGCAATACACCCTCCCTCCACACTCCGTTTTTATGGGCCCCCTACAAGGATTCATCTCCACTGAAGGAAGTGCTCCGTTGGAAAATAATCCTTGGGAACTCCTAAACCGTGCCAAAGAACCGTTCCTGGGACCTCAACGCCACGAATCAAACTTACTTTTGCGTCTTGACGATCTCGAACCGTGCCGGAGAAACAGTCGTGGGACTTCACCACCACGAGTTAACATACCTGTTGCGCCCTGACAGCCCCACATCGTTCCAAACAACAGGTTCTGTGATGTTAATCATGAGAGCCCTGAAATACTGACGCCATGATGTGAAGAATGTGCGTGGCGCTAAAACGCGAACCGCATTTTGAAAAAGGTGGCGCCCTCCATCCGTGAAGCTCCTGCAAACTTGCAATACGAACATGCGCGGCACTTAAACGGACATCACATGCTGGATAGGAACCGCCCTCCATCCGTGCAGCTATTGCAGACTTTGAAGACGGACATGCGCGGTACTGAAACGATAACCACATGTTGAAAACGACCCACCCTCCATCCGTGACATTCCGTCAAGGTTTTGAAACGAATGTGCGCGGCGCCAAAGCGAGAACCTCATGTTGAGAACGATCATTCTTCCATCCGTGACGCTCTTGCACATTCCAAGCTTAAGGATCGTAGATGGTGGGGAAGTTCAGACGAAACGCCCGACCGCCTTGCCGACGCGTCTCGGGGTGCGGCAGGGAGGAGTTATCTAGAAGGGAATTGAAGTTACTTGATAGAGAGAAATAAAGAGAGAAAGAGAGAGAGAGAGAGAGGAAGAGAGAGAGAGAGAGAGAGAGAGAAAGAGAAGAGAGAGAGAGAGAGGGAGCGGGAGAGAGGGGGAGGAGGAGGAGGAGGAGTGCGGGGGGGGGAGACGATAACGTAGCGAAAGGAAGCACGATCAGAAGGAGGGGAATAATGGGGTCGGAGGTTGAGAAGGAAGACCAAGGAGAAAGACGAGGGAGGACGAGGAGGAGGAGAGAAGGAGGAAGAGGGAGGGAGGGGCGAGGACGAGGAGGGCGGGGTGGAGGGAGGGGGGGAGAGAGGGTGAGGAAGAAGAAGGGAGGAGGGAGAGAGGATATCGGTGCGACTGGGGCGGCCTTCAGCATGGGGCCCACGTAGTCGAGGTGGGCCATCGCGCCCCTCGCCCCCGCGGAGCCGCCCCCGAAAAGCAGCGTGTCCCTGCGTTTGCCGCGGCCGAGGCCGTGGGAGAAGACGAGGTCCTGAATGAGAGCGCGGAGGATGAGGAGGATGAGGAAGAGGAGGACCTTCGAGGAGTGCTCTCGAGGATCGAAGTTCGGGAACTGTCGTTTTGCCGAATGGCTCCTGGAGGTTGCGCCTCGCCGAGAGCACCCTTAGGGCGCCCGACGCATGGGCGACGTTCCACAAACCAGACCCCCTTCCGCCGTGAGAAAACAATGACGGTAATTTGCTGAGCAACCTTTCGACCTCTAGGGGGCCCGCGCCAGGCCCCGGGTGAGTCGAAAAACGATTCGCGATGAGAAGCCAGTCCCGGGCCAGTCCTGGGGAGGGTGTCTAAAACTCCGGCGTTTTGGAGGTCGCGCCCGAATCGCGACGTCGGAGGTCTGGGGAGGAGGAGGGGGGAGGAGGAGGGTGAGGAGGAGGAGGAGGAGGAGGAGGAGGAGGAGGAGGAGGAGGAGGAGGAGGAGGAGGATAAGGATAAGGATAAGGATAAGGATAAGGATAAGGCCGTTGGGGTCCACGGTGTCTCAGAGTGAAATCTGAGCAGGGCCCCTGGGTGCTATGCGGATGCGAGCCCCCTTGTCCATCTTGTGGGCCTGGGAACCGCATGGGGCGACGGGGCCTGCCTCCTCTGAAGCATGGTCCCCGAGCCCCGCCAGCAGGGGAACCCTGCTCTTGAACACGCGGAACGAGACTGCGTTCGCTGAAGGCTCCCCCGCCCCCACATCCTCTCCCCCCTTCCACCCCCACAAGAAAAGCAGAGCGGCCTGGTAGTTAAGCTAGACGTTCCGCCCCACTCCTTCTCATCTGGGAGAGAGCGTGATCCACCGCCGCTTTACTGTGGAAAATTGCCAACCTCTTCCTCAGGAACCCGGGGGTTCCCCCCCCCCCTCCGAAAATCCCCCCCTTCTCCTGCTGGACCCCCCCCCCCTCCCCCGGCAAAACCCCCCCTCCCCCCCTCCCCCCCCCCTCCCCCGAAAACCGGGGGGGGTCACTACCTGTTCGAACCCCCTCCCCCCCCCCCCCCCCTCCGGATACGGGGGGGGTCACTACCGGTTCGAACCCCCCTCCCCCCTCGAACACCGGAGGGGGGTCACTACCGGTTCGACCCCCCCCCCCACGCACCGCCAGCAAACGACTCCCGGTCCCTACCACCGTCCGTCCGCATCACATCCCCCACTGCTGTTCCCAGCACCACTGTCCTCACCACCACTGTCCCCACTGGTTCCACCACCGTCCCTACTGTCCCCACCAGTGCCCCCACCACTGTCGCACTGTCCCCACTGTCCCCACCACTGTTCCCACCACGGTTCCACTCTCCCCACTGTCTCCACGGCCACAACCACTGCCCGACTATCCCCACTGTCCCCACTGTCCCACTGACTCCTCCGCTGTCCCACTGAGCTGTCCCACTGTTCCCACCACTGTCCCCACTGTCCCCACCACTGTCCCCACTGTACCTCTGTCCCATTGTCCCACCGCCGTCCTCGCCACCGCCTTCACCACTGTCCCCACCACCATTGTACCCTCCACTGTCCCACTGTTTCCACCTCATTCCCACTGTCCCCACACCACTGTCCCCACCACCACCGTCCCCACCACTGTCCACTGTCCCCCCTGTTCCCACCATTGTCCCCACCACTGTCCCCACCACTACCGTCCCCACCACTGTCCCACTGTCCCACTGTCCCCACCACTGTCCCGCTGTCCCCTCACCACTGTCCCCACCAACACCGTCCCCACCACTGTCCGCACCCCCACTCGGTTTTCGAGGGGGGGGGGGGGTTCGAACTGGTAGTGACCCCCCCCCTTTTCATGATGAACGGGGGGGGGGGGAGGGGTTCGAACCGGTAGTGACACCCCCCCGGTTTTCCGGAGGGGGGGGGGGGAGGGGTTCGAACCGGTAGTGACCCCCCCCGGTTTTCCGCCAGCAGCGGTAGAACACGCTCTTTCTCATCTGGTGGAGGTCGGGGACGAGGGAGGGGCGAACCGTGGCTTGGTTTGGCCGCGGCAGGGACGCTTGTGCTCGCTATATGGAGTAGCCGCGCCGCACTGGTTGGGGCAGGGAAGGCTAGGTGCGAGCGAACAAGCAGGACTGCTGCGGGCTGCAAGTTTGAGATCTCAATACGTCGTGCCGAACTGGCTGATGATGACGATGCTGATGATGAAGAGGTAGAAAAGGGGAACGTACGTTGGAATGTAACAGCTAGGCTGGCCCGCTGCCGCGACGCCGCCTCTCCTTTCGTATCCTGCCAGCGCTACTCATTATTTAGCTTGATGGGGTTCAAACTCTGTCCCTGAGGCCGCAACCGAAAGAGGAACACAGCTGAGAGCGGGGGAGGAAGATGAGGACGAGGAGGAGATCCGTCCTCGTCCTCGTCCTCGTCCTCGTCCTCGTCCTCGTCCTCGTCCTCCTCCTCCCTTCTCGGCATCTCCTCGGCGATCTCGTGGACGAGGAGGAGGAGGAGGAGGTCTGCGGGAGGACGAGCCCTCGGACTCTGGCGCCGTTGGGGGGAACGGGGGGGGGCGGGCAAAACACCCCTATTTCACGATGTGGGGCCACAACTGGGGCCAGCCACGATGGGTGGCCCACGATGGGCCACCGGCTTCCATGGCCAGGGGTCCCTCACCCTACAGACGAGCTGTTTAAGGGGAAACTGCAGGGCGCTTCTGCCCCGCGTCGGCTCCCTGGACCCGCCCCACCGGGGCTCGATGCGGCTGGAAGCACACTGGTGAAAGACAGGCTCGACAGCTCCAGGTCGTGTTTTGATCACGTCGTCGTGGTCTTGCATGTGCTCCAGTCGTCGGATGACTTGGGATGCGGGAGCGACTAGGCAAGACCTGGTGGAGGGAGGACTGGGCGGAGAGGGGAGGGGGGGAGAGAGGAGGGTGGAAAAGGGGTTAGCAGGGAGGGAGGAAGGAGGAAGCGGAGGGAAGAACATACCGTGGGAAATGATGGGGGGATGGAGAAGGCGGGAGGAGGAAGCGGAGGACGCAACGGGCGATGCATGGGAGAAAACCATGTCCGACGCCAGACACGATTCCTTCCATTGCCCTTCGAGAAGGCCTTGAAAACAATCACACTGCGCATGCCTCCTTCCTACCTTTCTCTCTGCTCCAACTTCTGGCTGTAGAGAGCACGAGTAGGTACAGGGGAGGAGGGTGCCGTCCTCGTCCATCTCCTCCTCCTCCTCATCATCCTCCTCCTGCTGCTCCTCCTCCTCCTCCTCCTCATCCTCCCATCTTGGCCTATCCTCGATGTGCTCGTGGAGGAGTAAGAGGGATACTGATCATCGAAAGAGCGCGTTTCATGGGCGCTTGCCTGGGGAACATTCGGCGGTGCGTTTCGACCTGGGGGGTGCCCCCCCCCCCAAACACTCGGCGTCGTCGATCAAAACCAGGGGGACTCCCCTCCCTTCCAACCCTCCCCCCTCCAGAATCCCCCCCCCTCCCCCCCCCTCCCAAGGGGGGGGGGGGTTCGACCCCCCCCACCCCTCGGCGCCGGCGCCGGCGCTGGCGGCCGCCAGCAGCGCCCACGGCGGGGACGCAACGACGATGACCAGAGGCAGCCCAGGCCCTCCTCGCGCCGGCGCCGGCGCTGGCGGCGGCCAGCAGACGGCGCTGGCGCCGGCGACGGCGGGGACGCAGCGACACTTACCACCACTACCACCGCCACCACCACTACCACCACACCACCACCACCACCGCCTCAACCCACCACCACCACCAACAGCACCACACAGCCACCACCACCACCACAGCCACCACCACCACAACCACCACCACAACTCACCACCGCCACCACCACCACAAAAACCCACCACCACTACCACCACAACCACCACAATTCACCACACCACCACCACCACCGCCACAACCACCAAAACTACCAGCAGCACAACCCACTACTACCACCACCACAGACCTCCATCACCACCACCACCACCACCACCACCACCACCACCACCACCACCACCACCACAAACCACCGTCGTCCCCGCCAACGCCGCCCGCCGCCGCAGGCGCCGGCGCCGGCCCAGAAATGGAAATCGTCGTCCCCGCCGCCGTCGCCAGCCGCCGCCGACACAAGCGCCGGCCCGATGAGAGGGGACGCAGAGGAGGGATGGGGGGGGGTCCGGTTTCATCCCCCCCTCCAAGCAACCACAAAGCGCGCTCTTTCTTATCATCTTAAACATACCCTCGGAACCTCTCATGACCCATGGCAGCATAGAAGGCCCTGCTCATATCCCTCCTCCAATGTCATGGCTCTGGAGGTCTCCGGAGGTCTCCCGATCACATGCGGGCCTCAAGAGTCCACACAGAAATCGAACATGAACGCGGGGAGGAAATAACAATTATCTGTTTCTCCTCCTGCTGCCACCTCCACAAGTACAATCAAACTGTGTATTAAGGACGGGTGGTAGGGATGCAAGACCCTTGGCGGCCGAAGTTCGGTTTTTTTTTGGCGGGCGAACAGTGAGAACGGCACAGGACGGGCCGCAGAGGCAAGGACACAAAAGTACCCTAGATGAAAGCGCGCGTCCTTACTAGGCACGTTGACAGTAAACAATAAAAAGTACTACTCTCCCTCCTCCCCTGAAATTCTGCTGAAGATCTCCTGCCCCATTCCGCGTGCTTGCTTCTTTTGCTATCACACAGGATGTCATCAATTTTGTGTTTGTGTTCGTACGTTCTTTTTCACAATCCGAATGTTGTCGGTGCTTGACAGTCGTGCTTCGGTTGTAGGTTGGGCCTCATTTTCGGATCGGCGCTTTGCTCCCGTCGTTCAGAATGGCGCTCTCGCCCCGGCGCAGGCCACTTTTCTGGATCCGAATCTTGCTTCATTGTCGCCCCCCTTCGATTTCCCTCCTCCGCCTTCCCCTGGTCCTCTTGATCCTGCCGTTCGTTCCACTCCAGTTCCTGCTGCTGCTGTTCGTATCGCCCCAGCGCGGGCCACTTCTCTGAATCCGACTGTGGTTATCGCCCCCCTCATTTCCCCTCCTCCACCTTCCCCTGGTCCTCCTTTTCCTCCCGATCCTTCCGCTCAAGTTCCTGCTGCTGCTGATCGTCCTCATCCTTTTTCCTCCCGCGCTCACCCGCCACCTCCCCCTCCTGTGCATCCAGCTAATTACCCTTTTCCCGATTGCGCAGAACACGAAGTGGCGCGTCCGCGGATGAAAAATCAACGCCATCGGAAGGGACGAGAGGCAGGGATAGGATGTCAGATGAGGCATGAGCGCACCTAGCTTGATCCCTCCCTTTCTTCCTCACCAACTACCCCGCGGCTTGATTATTATCGAGAAGGGCTACTGGGCCTCTCAAGCATTTTCTCGGAGCCGGTTTGTCTTCCTGAATCGTTTCAAGGCAGCACAACCATGTACATAACTTCGCGATGTTTCAAATTCGAGCAGCCAGAAGTCGAGATCTGTGTCGCTCCCTAGGAGAAATCCTGGAGGTCTCTCGAAGCCGCCTGAAGCTCCAACGGGACATTCGAAACGCCGAACAATCTAAAGACACGCCTCCTTATCGCACTCCCCCTCCCTCTCGGCGCCTTCTCGGAAGGATCTGAATGGTTGTTGCTATCCTGGGGGCCTGGAAGCGGCGCCCCGATGCAACACAAAAAATGTAGGATTGCCGGAACCGCTGGATGTCTGGGTCCGGATCACCTAGAGCTGACGAGACCCATGCGATGCCATCTCTGGGAATGCGCCCTCATACCAGCACTGTAATCATTGGATGCTGGTGCTGGGTTAGGGATATGCTTCAGAATAGCAAGGAGCCCCCCTCCCGGGGAGGTCAGAGAAGGAACTCCTGAAGGACGGCCTTGACCACCCGGGAGCCCCTCATGTTCAGGCCGAAGGCGAGAGCGTCGCCCAGGAAGGCGTCGGAGGAACAGTGGGGCACGAAAACCTTCGACGAAAGCTGGTATTAGGACGGTGGCCTGCCTCCGAAGAGGCAAGTCGACCTTCGACGTCGACGAAGACGACGAGGACGTCGCCGCGATAGAGGTGACGACGACGACGACGACCCAGACTTCCAGAGTCTCGGGAAGGCAACCTGAGGTGTTTGTGTAATCTCACCCCCTGTGAGCAGTCCTCGGGCCCCCCTGACCATCAGCCAAACGATGAGGGATCGACGAATGGTCCGAGGGAAAGAGCCGAGAGGACCAGGACGCTTTTAACGTCGCAGAGCGGCAGAGGTGATCCGCATGCGCGCTCTCACTGGCCTGGAGTGGGCGAACTCACTATCCAGCTGCAAGTGGGGAAGGACCAAGACACATGGACTCTAATCGTCGGATCTCTGGGCACGCCAGCGACGGCGGCGGCGCCGCTGCTTCGGAGGGCTTGGGGGCGCTTCTCTGCAAGAGCTTCTCGTCGCCACGGCCTGGCGACAAAGACTTCTGGCGACGACGGCGGCGGCGTCCCCAGACACCTAAGAACATAATGCTGTTGAACATTGGCATTTTCTTTCAACATCCATTTCCCTCTCCGAAGCGCCCAGGGCGAATAATTAAGAACGAGATGAACCCGCCTCCCCTCAGGGGCGCTTTGAACGAAGCAGCGCCAGGGAGTACTCACTTTAGAACATCTTGCAGTTGCCTGAGCCATGCGAGCACGGTGCCTGTACCAACCGCTGGAAGGAGATATCTCCCCCCACTCAAGCGATGCTAGTCCCCCCGAACAATGCAACTGCCAGCTGCTGCCACGACTGCGAAGAGGAACCTTCGAATCATGAGATAATGTGCAATTTTTCTTGGAGGAGCAGGTTATGGAAGCGGACAGCAATAATTTACACCACACATGTACGTCGCAAGACTGTCCTGCGAACGTGGCCGAAACTCCAGCCAAATCCTCGCCACGAGAACGGTGTTGTTTGAAGTCGGCGCCAGTTGTGGTGGACAAGTCCTGCCCCGCTTGAACGGACAGACGCAAGCAACAACAACTACTTGTGACAATTATTGCCCGGGAGAGCGGTCGAGGAGGAAGAGGAGGAAATACAGGGACAAGGACATCCGCACAAAAGGGGGTCAACGTCAACACCTACGAAGGAGCTGTGCGTGCAAGGCGAAGAATACGAATTAACCCTACAACGTATCATCCCCGGGTCTGCCAAACTGTTGTGCGACCGGCCCGTATTGAGCGGCCTCGACGGCCAAACAATATCTTCGCCACTGCAGGAGAAAAGGAGGGAGCAGGAACAGACGAAGAGGGGGAGACATTGCTGAGTGAACCGTCGTGGCATCAATCTGGCTCCGCGCTCTTGGCGGGCATGGCGAAATCAGCAATCTACTAGCTTCAGGCGTCGAGGGCACTACGCCTGCTATTAGCCGCCCGCGCTGTATATCACGCGCCGGGCCGGAAGGCGCCAAGGTGGCCCCACCACGTGTACCCTGTGCAAGATTGCGAAGAGAAGCCAAGCGAACCACGCGAAGTGAGGAGGGGGAGAAACAAACCATGACAGTGGTTGGGCAAATTGGAACCAGCCTCTGGTTGCCCGCGCGCCCCGCGAAGCGAAGGCCCTCGCCATCAGCTGTAGACTTCGGGTGGCGCCGCGTGGCCTCGCGGAGATGGCCACGGAAGGCGTTCGCTGCCTCCGCCCGCCCGAAGTCCGTTGCGGACCTGCGCGTGCGTCATGTGCAGAGCGTAGATAGACATAGCCATGAGGGCGCTGCTCCCCGTCTCCGTCAGCGACGGGTTGCCTCGCGATGACGTCGAGGACCGGCCGATGCCGACGAGGTCCTCCAGAGCGTGCTCCACGCTCCATGGACGGGCGCTGGAGGCCCAAGTGCAGCGAGCAGCAGTCATGGTAGGAACGGCAAAACGCGTAATGCCAATTCGCGTCCTCCCCGGTGCAGCCCATGCCGCACGAAGAGCGACCCTGGAATCGACGTGCGGTCGCCCAGCCATCGCAGGCAGTGCGCACTGCTGCACTCATGACCCTCGGCGCGACGAAGTCCGAGACGGTCTGGGTGACGCGGAGCCATCGCGATGTCTGGTGACCGGGTAGTGTTCGGATTTGCCGTCGTTTTAGCTGGCTTCAGATATGTGCCAAGACTGCGGTGGTGTAGTCTGGCCGGATAAGACGTGCAACTCTGGCCTGCAAGCCCGTCCACGAATTGCGTGGGTGCTGGATGTCAAGTAGGACGCGCTCCCCCCCGGCCGCCTCGCTCACGCGGATGACGGCGCTCTCCAATTAGAAGAGGAAGTTGCTCTGGCACCGCGCGTGCACATCGGCGGCGCGGGCTGCAGCGTCGTTGGCGGCCGTGGCGAGACTCCGAAGATCCTTCGCCGTGCGCGAAACCTGAAGCCGACCGTTCTTGCAATTCTCGTGCAGGGCCACTCGCGCGCGAACCGCAGTGGATGAGGAGTGGGCGTCGAACAACTCGTGGGAGAACCCGGACAGCGTGAGGCTTTGAAGAGCTCAAAAGAAACCCGATCCCTAGGCCCGACAACCAGATGCCGCATCCCCGCGAAGTTCGGCGGGGGCGGGTCGAGCTGCGCGCAAAACATCAACAGCGGCGCCGCGTAAGTCCGATACGCCTCGACCGCGTTCGGCATGCCCGCGTGCAGGGGGTCGCCCAATCCCCGCGCGTCCTGGTGCTTCCTGATGGCCGCGCCCAACGTGCGCTGCCCTCTCCCCGGCCCAATAAATTGCCCGAGGTATTTTGCACTGAGCGCGACCTCCATCGCTCCCTGTAGCGGGGTTGTCTCGGCCAGGCGCTCGCGAGCCTCCGGGAAAGTCATGGGGGGGGGGGGGGCGTCTTGCGGAGGTCCAGGGCGAGCTCTGCGACGCGCTCGAAGTCGGTGGAGATGCTTTCCGCCGCCGGTAAGCAGGCTCATATGTCCGCGATTGAAAGGCGCGAGGTCTTCCGCGTTGCCTCGTGGGGCGCCTCCCTGGGGTAGGCGCGCGATCCCGCAGATGAGAATGTCGATCGCGGCAGCGAACGGGGGCGGCGACAATGGGCAGCCTTCCTGGGCCCCCCCCGCGACGTCGAAGCAATGCTGTTGGGTTCGGTTCTCCCATGGTGATCGCGCGAAAGTTTTCGGCATGCACGGCGGCGATGTAGCCTCTCAGCCGCGCCGGCCACGACGTGGGCGCGCGCTCGATGGGCGGGGGCGCCGCCGCGAGGTCGAACGGCAGGGCCCCCCCGTTGAGCTGCTAGGCGCTGCTCGGAGCATCGCCTCCTCCATGTCCACAAGATTGGCAAGCGTGGGCCGGCCGCCGAAGCAACCTCGTTGAATCTCCAGAATGCCCCGGCTGACCGCCGTCTCCAGCGGCGGGGCGGACTTCGCCCAAGAAGGATCGATTGTCCGTGTTCGCCACGCTCAAGGACAGGGTCTCCGCAGGCGTCAACTAGCCCTCTCCAGTCGGTAGAGTGCCAGCGGGCTTTCTGGGGGTGAGGAAGAGTGCGCTGGCGTTGTGCTCCTTGGCTTCCTCCGTCCGTGGATGTTGTGCGCCGCGTTGAACAAGGGGGGCGCTGAGACCTTGCAGCGCCGGCGCCGAGCCAGAAAATGGACTTCGTCGGGCCCGGGGCCGCGTTGCTCGAGGTCTTGTGGGCGCGGGCAATGTGCGACTTCCGGAGGCGCGCCCTGGCTGGCCGCGCGCATGCCAAGTCCGCGAGAGGTCTGGCGTCTGCGTCGTCCGCCAGCCACTGGTCCTGCGACACCTCGTTGATGCCCTGCGCCTGGAAGGTCTGGGACCAATCTGCGCCCAGGGAGCGATGCGTCTGTAGCCACCTCACTTCATCGTCGTCCTCGAAGATGGCGTTCAGCGCGCTGGCCCGGCCAGGGGCGAGACGAAAAATCAGGCGGTTGTTTTTCGCTGACGTGCAGCCTGTGCTTTCAGAGCGCCCTCGCCAGTAGGTCGGCCCAGGAGCTCCGAAGCTCCTCCACGGCGTGGCCCTGGACGACTTGCACAGCGCATTGGCGTTGTCGCGATAGCTTCTGGGGCAAGTAGCCGTCGAGGTCGCATGGCTTCGCGACGCGGTGCCGGATATCGCGAAACCTGGTGAGGCATTTGGCAACTCCGAAGGCCGACCGCCCTCGATCGCCCGGATGGTTTTCAGGGCAGCTTGTCTTCCGCGTCCTGTGCAGCAGGGATGGTCTTGAAGTCGTTTGCCAGCCTGCGCGCGACCCGGCGAGTCGACGACTCATGCAAAGCGAGCTGCTGAAACGGCGGAGCTACGGGGTTGTCCTTCAGCGCCTCGTTGAACACCGACGGCAAACGCCTCGGGAAATCCTTGTGCACGCGTGCTCGTTGTGCGAGGGGGCGGTGCGTCTGGGTCGTCTGTCCGGGCAGGCGCGAGACGTGCAGCGCGAAAGGCGCGATCGCGGGATAGGCCCATGCGCCATTCAAGGGCCGCGGCCGCGATGCGGCGGTCCAGCTGCCCGGCCACGTCGCGGTCGAGGTGCGCGTCTGGTCCAGCTGCGAACGGGCTGTGGCCGAGGAGTGGGTGAAGCCCCCTTGGAACATCTCGCGCAAGCCATGTCCCGACGCCACCGCGGCCTGGAAAATAGCTTCATCCCGGCCATCCCGGCGACCGGAATCCGCGGCTGTCGCCGACGAGACTCTACCCGCGTCCTCCGCCGCGCAATTGAAGTCCCCTCCGCGGGGTCAGGCAACAACTCCTGTCCTTCGCGTTCTTCGCAATCAACTGCCGCGTGCGCGCGTGGCCGGGAAATTGGTCAAGCCGGCGCGGCTTCTGCGCGGGGTGCCTGCTGGGTCGGTTTCGGACAGGTTGGCGCAAGAGCCGGATGGGAAATGAGCCGCAACCAAATCCAATGCCACCTGAGAGCCGCGGAGGCATAGCTTGGCGGGGCGGCCCCGCCGCGCGCGGCGCATGCGCGGCGGCTGCTCGAAGTCGTGGAGAAAATCGCCCTCGATCGCAGAACCAGCGCCTGAGTGGCTAGCCGTCGGACCATGCGACCGCCATGCAGAACTGACAGGTGGAGGGCGCCAAGTGGCGTTGCCCGTCTCCGTCCCGTTCTTGGTGACCAGGAGGACGTCTGTTGCGAGCATCGAGCGGTGCGCGAAGGCCGCCTTGAGGCCATGCCGCGCTGGGTTCGAAACGAGCAAGGCCTGCGCGTTCCAAATGGTGGCCGTAACGTCGCCCGTGTATTGGCCATTTCTCAGGGGCCGTGTAGGTGCGGCCGGGGGATCCAGATCTGGCGGCCGGGGGGGGGGGGGGCGATGTTCTCGGGAAGTGGCCCCTGGGCTCGATGAAGATGAGGCTGGGGGCGCATTCGCGGCGGCACATCTTGGCGGGACTGGTGCGCCGCCCGTCCTGCGAGCAGGTCGGCGCGCTTGGGCAGCATCGGAGGCGGGAGGGGGGTCGTAGGTGAAGATCGGCAGATAGAAGAATGCGAAATTCAGCCCGGTGAGGGGCTCGAGGATGGCGGCGAACGTCCTCGACGCCGCCCTCGAGTGGCCTGACCGGGCGCGGCTCACAGGGGCGAGAGCGAGAGCTTAGTGGAGGACCTGGTAGTGGAGGCGGTGCCCTGGGGGCTTTCCCACGCCGCGCGGCCAAAACCGACCGGCCCAGAGGCGACCTCGGAGTGGGTCCGAAAGACGACGTGCGTGGCGAAGGCGTGGGCGCCTCTGGTGTCAACGCAATGGATTCCAACTGAATTGTTAGCGCGGTACCTGGGGTCGAGGGCGGGGTCGGCACCGACAGCTCCGCCGTCGGGCTCCCCCCCGTTGGATCGCCGGGCCGTTCCGGACCTCCATCGCCGCGTGCTCGCGGCCAACCAAGATGGGCTTAGATGGACTGGCCATGGAGGGCCGCGTAGATCTTGCGGATCTCCTCCTGGCTCTTCGCCAGTGCCCGCGATGATCCCGAAGGCGAGGCTTGGGCGCAGATCGGCGCGTGCACGCGCTCGCCCGCCCGCGGATGGTAAGGGTCCGCCGCGCGGATGGCGCTGAGGCCCGCGCGCTGCGCTGCGTGCTGCATGCTGCGCGCTTATCCAGCGCGAGAATCGCCGCTGCCGGGGTCGCCTGTGGGCGTGATCTCAGCGATGCGATCCGCTGCCGACGCCGCTCGTCCACCCCTCCGTTTTTGCGTGTCAAGCTGGATCGCGGCGGCTCCAAGGGTCGCAGACGTCTGACTTCTGCGGAAGGAGGGCTGGCAGCGCAGCTCGGACGCAGCATCGGCAAGGCTCGCGCGGACAAAACTCCCGCATTTCGCCCTCCCAAATGTCCGCAGCCGCCTCCGTGAAGAGCGAGCGGTCGAGGACCTGGGGCCGGGGGCAGAACGGCTGCGGCGAGACGAGGCGGGCGGGGCTGCCGAGCTCGAGGGCGCGCGAATCCCAGGCCCCCGCAATGTTTGTCAAGACGTGGAGCGTGTCCGGGGGCAGGTGCTGCCGGCGGAGCTCTGTCATGATCGCCGTGCTCTCGATGTCGGTCGCAAGCCCCTCCGCGACGAGCTCTGCTGTGATGCGTGGGCGCTCGGTCGTGTGAGCGGCGCTGCGTTTGCGGAAGCGGCGGGGGATCCCGGGGAGTATATGTGCGCGCGCGCGCTGAGATCCGTCAATAATTCGATGCGCATGTCGACGGCGACGACCCGGAGATCCGGCATTGCGGAGAGCGCGTCGACCTTGTGCCTGCGCGCGGGGCCCGCGGGGCCGTTCTGGCGGAGGGGGGAGATGCCCGGGCCCTCCCTGAAGTGATTCGGCGTGCCATGTTGGCCGTGGAGAGCCGCTCGACGGGGGGCGGGGCGCGCGTCGCCTCTTTGGCGAACGCGGCCCGCGTCGCCGAAAGTATCGAGGGGCCCCAAAGAAGATCAGTGATGCCGTCAACGCTTAGTTCGCCAATGATGCTGGGGATGGGCGCGATCATGGTGGCCTCGGGCGGCTCCGGCCCCGCGTCGAAGATTGGAAGTTGGCGGCCAGGCATCTAGCGAAGTTGTTCGGGTCGGAGGGGGGCCAGACTGCCTCGGATGCGCCCTGTGCCGCGTCCACCCATTTCGCGTCGCCCCGCGCCCTGGTTTCTGCGTGTGTTCCGGCCGCTGCGATCGGCGGGGGTCGGTCGCTCCGAATCGCGAGGGCGCCCGGAAGTCGCGTTAGAAGCCATCAACTCGGATGGGGTGATCTTCGATATGCGCGAGACCGCGTCCGAGCCCAGCTTCTGGTAAACGTTTGCTCGCTGGCCTTGATATCCCCCGCGGGCCCTCGGCGCCCCCCGCAGCTCGGGCAGGCGGCGCGACTCGGCGGCGCCCAGCTTGATGCGCAAAGCCTCCAGCTGCGAGGTCTGGGCAGCTGGCTCGGCGAGGCCCCCCGCGGCTGACGCGAGGTGCCAGGCGGGGCGGAGGCGAGATGCGATGCTGAGCTCCGAGGAGGGTGGTCATTCTGGGCGGGCGAACCCCGAGGGCGGTCGGGCGTCGTCCACCGCGAAGTTGCGCCCCCCATTTCCCGAGCAGGTTGAGAAGCGCGGGGGCGCCCGTGCGCGCCTCCACCGGGCGGTCGTCCGAGGCGTTGGCCCGGGCGGCTGCGATGGGCGGCGCGTGCTGCGTGGCGTCCTGCCCCGCCCGCTCCCGGAGCAGCGCCGCGCGTGGCCGGGTTGGTTTCGCGACGAGCAACTTCGCGACGGGGAAGAGCCCACTTTCGCCGCGCACTTTCGCCGCTCACATTCGCCGCCCACTTTCGCCGCCCGCTTTCGCCGCCCACTTTCACCGCTCACTTTCGCCGCCCGCTTTCGCCGCCCACTTTCGCCGCTCACTTTCGCCGCCCACTTTCGCAGGCCGCCTTCGCCGGCCACTTTCGCCGCCCACTTTCGCAGGCCGCCTTCGCCGGCCACTTTCGCCGCCCACTTCCGCCGCCGACTTTCGCCGGCCACTTTCGCCGCCCACTTTCGCCGCCTGGTTTCGCCGCCCACTTTCGCCGCCCACTTTCGCCGGCCATTTTCGCCGCCCACTTTCGCCGCCCACAATCGCCGCCCGCTTTCGCCGCCCACTTTCGCCGCCAGCTTTCGCCGCCCACTTTCGCCGCCCACTTTCGCCGGCCGCTCTCGCCGCCCACTTGCAAATTGGGGCGGCGAACGAAGGCGGGCGGCGAAATAATGGCGGCGGCGAACGAACGCGGGCGGCGATCGAAAGTGGGCGGCAAACGAAAGTGGACGGCAAACGAAAGTGGGCGGCGAACGAAAGTGGGCGGCGAACACAAGTGGGCGGCGCGCGAAAGTGGGTGGCGAACGAAAGTGGGCGGCGAACGAAAGTGGGCGACGAACGGATGTGGGTGGCGAATGCATGTGGGCGGCGAGAGAATGTGGACAGCGATCGGACGTGGGCGGCGAACGAAGGCGGGCGGCGAACGAAAGTGGGCGGCGAACGAAAGTGGGCGGCGAACGAAAGTCGGCGGCGAACACAAGTGGGCGGCGAACGGAAATGGGAGGCGAAAGAAAGCGGGCGAACTAAAGTGGGCGGCGAACGAAAGTGGGCGGCAAATGAAAATTGGCGGGCGAGCGGAGGTGGGCGGCGAACGAAAGTGGGCGGCGGACGAAAGTGGGTGGCGAACGAAAGTGGGCGGCGAACGAAAGTGGGCGACGAACGGAAGTGGGCGGCGAACGAACGCGGGCGGCGAACGACGGTGGGCGGCAAGCGAGAGTGGGCGGCGAACGAAAGTGGGCGGCGAAGGACAGTGGGCGGTGATCGAAAGTGGGCGGCGAACGAAAGTGGCGGGCGAACGAACGTGGGCGGCGAGCGAAAGTGGGTGGCGAACGACTGTGCGCGGCGAAAGTGGGTGGCGAACGAAAGCGGGCGGCGAGCGAAAATGGGCGGCGAAAGTGGGTGGCGAAAGTCGGTATCCATGTGTCAGGATGAGGCGTGGAGAATTCTATATCAACGCACGAGGGTCCAGATCTCTGGGTCGACAGATCAACAGTGGCACGTCAATATCAATATCTCGAGGCCACCGTCTTAAGTTAGATATCACAACATGCCGAGAAGCTGAGCTCGGAAGACCAAGCGGCAGGTCGGAAGCCATGCGGCTCAATTATTTGGAGGCGCTTTCGCTGGGGGGTTCTTCCTCGGCCGCCTCTCTGGAGCAGTGCGTTACTGTCTGGGGTGCCTTTTCGGGATGCGCGCCCCTCTCGGGGGCTGCTGGGGGGGGGGGGGGGGGGGGCGAAATATTTTGGCGAGTTCTGGGGCGCCCCCTGACGCGTCGGAGGCGTCCTAAGCCGCATTCGAAATCTCTCGGGGTCCCTCCAAGTAGTCTTGGGGGCTCCTCGGCGGCTGACTGGGCCGCCTAAGGGCTTCTTATGCGACCTTGGGCACATCCTGGATGCCTCTCGGACACCCTTGGGGGGCCTCTGGAGGCGCCTTGGAAATGTGAAAGGGGGCGCTCTGGGGGGCTCTTCAGGTGTCCATGGAACTTTGGGGGCTGCATCTATGCATCTCGCCATGTCCTGCGACCTTGATTTATATCTGCAAAGTGTAGTATGGTACCGAGTCAAGTTACAATATGTCAACATATCGTGTGATCCACTAACAGTGTCATATTAAAGTATCAGGTCGCTCTATATCGCCCCATCAGAGAATGTTCGCATCTCGTCTCAACTTGCAGGCCGCATTGCCACGCCGTCTTACTGTCTTATGTAGACTCATCATTCGTGGCCTCATGCCCCCGCAACACCCGCAATCAGTTGCGAAGTGTTCGAACGGTCAGATCATCGTACAACCCTACCTTGTTATCTCGTTACCTTGTGACCCGATGTACCGTACATTGTCACCCTACCGTGCTACTATCTGATATGTGATTCTCTCCTGTTCGTATGATTCCCTTGTATTTACGTCGGGCGTTTAGTCGCATCATCTGTTCGTGACATGCCACTCTGTCATGTGCCGTCCTGGCCTTATTGTGCCATCTCACCTTGCGGCG
>CAUYUJ010011558.1:1038779-1068779 GCA_963575745.1 Prorocentrum cordatum | reverse complement strand
CTTTTTATTCCTCTTGGCAGCATTTGTTTTTTCTTCGTGGCCGAGCCTTCTTGTCTCATCGTTTTGGTCATCACCTCGGTTTCCCTCTTCTCCTCCAAGAGATGTTTGTGCTCCACCTGGTTGAACTGCCTGGCTGGCTGCCTGCTGGACTGGTGACTGGGCTGCCAGAGGCTGCCCGGTCCCCTGCCTGCAAACTGCCCACCTGGATGTTCTTCCCTGTAGAACCGGCTGAAGCCATGCATGGAGCGGCAAAGATGCAACACGGCCGGATGCACGGTGATGCTGGGCGGGCTTTGTGAAAACACCGTTGGCTTCTTGACTTCCTTGAGCTCCTTGAGCCAACTTGAACCACCTCCTTGACCTCTGGTTTATGTGAGAACATTCATTCATTCCCATCCTCCCGCGGCTGCTCCTGTCTTCCCCCGTCTCCCCCTCTTTCATCCAAACAATTCGCAATGCCGTCACCTGGCTTGCCCGAGCGCGCGTGCGGATGTCTCTGCCGCGCTGCGACGTAGAAGTACGTTACGTTTCTGGGTCTTGGTTTCGACAAGTAAGTAACCAGGGGTCGAGTGGGCTGGGGTTCCTCATCGACGTGCGTCGTCGGAGGTCTGGGGACCTCGTCGTCGATTCTTGGAAGTGTTAGGACAATTCTGAAGGTTCCCGTGACCACGGCTAGACGCAGCTCCACCAACTGATCACGATGGGCCCAGGTAGGAGTCCAGGGACCGAGTATGAGTGGACTTCGGTTGGACGACGGCGGCTACGGCAACGAGGACAATGCTCGAGGGGGTGTTGGACGTTGGCCCTCCCTGGGCCTCCGCAGACCAAAAACGCTAGAGGCCTGCCCACACGAGCGAAGCACATTGGAACTACCACCACAATTGCAAAGAGCAGCGGGTGGTCATCGTGGTGGCGTGATGTCGCTGTTTGTCGGCGTCCCGCTCGAGGCATCATCTCAATCTCCTGCTCGGGGAGGCATCGTGGAGACATGTTGGTCCTCGAGCCCATCGCGAGAGAGGCACATGTACAGTCGGCCCTAGGCCAGAAGAACATCAGCCTCCCAGACCATGATACCACCCGATCGCCAAGTACGAACAGAGCATCCAAGGGTACCCTCCCCAGGATGCACCAAAACATCCAACAAACACGAAAAACATTCGGCTACCCTCCTTGAACCGACCTCGATCTTGTACCTCGGTCCGACCGTACGACGAGGGCAGGACGATGCCCACATCGGGGCGGAGCAGATCGGAAATGGTGGACTGCCTGGCCTGAGGGGAGTGGGGAATCGGGCGCGCCGCCTGCCCTTCCAGAGCGCTCCGCAACGCTCCGAGAGCGTCCTGCTCGGATCGTGCATTCCCCGTGCATTTTTCGGTTGCGGTTTTTTTGCTTGTTATCTTTTTTGTTTTGTTCCTAGATCATCCAGGATGGTCCTCAATGGCCCTCGCCGGAAAAAATGCACACGTCCGGGCGATGCCAAGGGAACGTGCAGGAGCGGTTGAGCGGTTTATCCGCATCCTGTGCTTGCCTGGGCGGGGAGGGCGGCCTTCTCAGACCAGCAGTGCCCCACTCGCCTTCGAAGGGGTGGGCGGGGCCTTCTGGGGAAGGCCGACCCCAGTGGCAGCCCGAGCTTTCTCTTTGGGCCCTTCTTTTCGGGCTCTCCCGTAGGCCCCTTTTGACATCTGGGGGTAATGCTCGAGGCCATACAATCGAGGTCTGGTTGCATGCACGGGACCGTGAATCCGAAACGGAACACATGTTTGGCCCCAAGTTGCTCCTAGGCTTACGATCCCAGCGCCGAGAGCGGCCATGCATCAACGGTGCCGAAGAATGCGAGTGGCGGCGGTCCTGAAACAAGCTGCAAATCCCCGTCCGTCTGCTACGCGCAAGAAACAACCCTGGGCGAGAGCGTCATCGCTGCGTGTGGTGCCGCAGTAGCAGCCTGCACTGCATGCCTGGGTTTGGTCCCGCCCCCCCCTGCATCAGCCACACACACACACACGCACACCAAAGGCCACCTTGGCGAAAGACAACTCTCACGTGAACGACGAACGGAAGCGGGTTTATAGTAGCCTTAAGCCGCGGATTACGCGGGACCGCAGCGCGGCAAGCTACATTGGAAAAGAGGGCGCGCACTCGCGACCTTGCGCGGGAAGCTTACGTGGGAATGTCGGCGCAAACGACCCCGCTCTCCCGTCGCTCACGTAGTGGACCCCAGAAACCCCTGAACCCGAGCAACTTAACTAGCATCTCTTGAGAGCACGACTATTGTCTCCGCTGGCCTTCCGTCGAGGAGGAGGCGTCAACTCCCTCGGCCCTCGACAGCAAAGCCTTTTCTGCTGCGCCACACGTGTAACCGACCCTTCGTCCGACCCGAACCCAGCGGTGACCTTGTTGG
The DNA here is from genome assembly GCA_963575745.1 of Prorocentrum cordatum. Lineage (NCBI taxonomy): Eukaryota > Dinophyceae > Prorocentrales > Prorocentraceae > Prorocentrum > Prorocentrum cordatum. The sequence goes on along the minus strand of CAUYUJ010011558.1, from coordinate 1,066,381 downwards.
CGCCCTCCAAGTCGGCGCTGTGGGCCGGGGCGAAGATCCCGCACGCCTGGCCAACCTCGCAGTTCGAGGCGTTGCCGCGCTGCTTCGTCGCGGGCCACTCGCGGGAACTGCACTTGTGGTCGCCCGGGCGGCTGCACCGCGAGAGGCAAGTTTGGCCGCTGTAACACCTGAGCAACCAAGGAAACGGGTAGAAGGAAGAGTACTATTTGCACGTGCGCCGATGCTTGCCAGGCTCATCGTGGGTCCAGGATCGGTACACATGCCCTCATGGCTTGGCTAGGGAGGCATATAAACTGATCCTGGGGCCCAGGACCTCGGCCCAGGGCTTACGTGACCAGGACGGGTGCACGTGCATAGTTCTTGTCGCCACGTGGAGGGACAGCAAACGAGGACTATCACCAAGACTGAGCGCGCAACGTCGGTGTAGATCAGAGTCATCTTCAATTCGTGGACCGTCCTCGTGAATCGGCGACGAACTGGATGGCTCATGACGAGGATCGGCGACGACAAGATCCTGCGACACCTTGGCCATAGTCATCGTGCTTCTTTCCTCGAGCAACGAGGGAGGCGGGGCCTCATGCGCGAGCATGCAGCGACCCTACGCGGTGGCCTGGCTCACGTGGCCCGCTTACTCAGCACACCGCGCGCGCGTGGAACAGGGGGCACGCTCTCGCGCGCGACCTCACGCGGGCAGCCTGAACTTGCGCGCGAATGCCCGCGGCTGATCCCATGCTTCTGAACGTCGCTCGCTTGAGGCCACGGTACGCCCCATCAGCAAGCCAGACATGCACACGATGCCAGAGCTTCGTGCGCAAGATGTGGAAGCCACGACAGTGGGCACACGCAGAGAGAGAGAGAGAGAGCGAGACAGAGAGAGACGGCCCACCCAGCCACACCGAGGGCCGCACGGCGAACGATGGTCTGGTGCCAGAGCTCGAGGCCTCCCGCGTAATACCCAGACTTCTCTGGAGGTCCGCAGCGGCCTCGCAGAGGCCTCCGGAGGCCCAGAGAGGACTGACAGCCGCGGGCCTCGAACCCCGAGGGTCGAGGAGGAGGAGGAGGAGGAGGAGACGTAGGGGAGGTAGAGGAGGATGAGGAGAATGAGGAAACAGGAGGATGAGGAGAAAGATGAGGAGACCTCTCGGGAGCTTCTTGGGTCATTCTTGGGGCCTCCTGGGAGCTTCCTGGTGGCCCTTTAGAGGCCTCTTGGGGGCCTCCTCTTTGGCCGACGACGACGAGGAGACGTATCCAGCTCTCGCACAAGTTGGCCTCGTTATGTGCGACGAGTTTCGATGGGGTCACCAGGCCGACGAAGATAGGTTGGCGACGATGCAGGGTCGGCACGTCCGGCACGCGCGCTCACCGCAAGCTGCAAGCAAACTCGCGACGAGGACGATGCCGATCTGTGATGGGCGAGTCGGCAGACGGAACCTTGGCCTGGAGAGAACTCGCGCTCAGCCGCGGCGGGACAGACCCCCTCTCGGTTCTGGTTTTGATTCTCCCTGCACCAGTGGCCGCCGTCCAGGTACACCACCTGCAACGGAGGAGGGAGACATTTCACCGAGCACCTGCCTCCACAAGCCCGTTCCTGGACCTCTGGCATCGCGCTCGTTGCCCAATCCGTGGACCCTAGAAGTCTTGACCTCTTCAACCCGAAGCGTTCCGCGGCGCTCCCCAGGACTGGAAACGGCCTCTGGATGTTGATTAGTGTGCTGCCCAGAAAAGACCTTTCGGATGGGCTCACCCCCCGCTGCTTCCTTCTCGGTGTGACCAAAAGAAAGCTGAAGCGCGATCTGCTCGAGCCGCCAGATAGGGGTCTGGGCCTCAGGCCGAAATTGCTGGCTCCCAAACCCCTGGGGGGGGTCTCGGGCCCAGTTGGCTCGCCGCTCCAGAAACACTTGGGGGGTATTGCAAGCTTCCGGCGGCCAGCGAGGCCCCTAAGGCCCGACGGGCACTCAGTGGACGAGGCGCGCGCTTTCCTCTCACTGCCCTGCACCACCACGCCCTCCTGCCCCCGTTCCTGGAAACAGGCGCGCTCCACTACTCGCAAAGTAGCTGCTCGCAAATGGCCTGACTCCGCCGCGGGGGATCTCCGATACCTAACATCGAGGCAGATGCATGTTTTCTTTGTTTTCCTGACGCTTGCGATGTCGGCACTTTGCGAGTAGTGGAACGCACTCGGTGAGTTCCTGCCGCCTCCTGCACAATGCCGACGCACCCGCCACTGGTTACAGACCCGTGCTGGCGGCGCCGAGCGGCCTCCTTCCGTCGTCCCCCGCGCGGCGGGCCCGCCCCCGCCCGCAGCTCTTTCCGCCAGTCTCCTCCGCGCGGCGGGCCCGCCCCCGCCATGCATTCCGCAGGCTCCCGCCGGAGAAGGTGAGGCCAGTCCTCCCGAGAGCCTCGGGGGCGAGCGGCTCTCTTGTGAGGCGCCCGCCAGGGGGAGGAAGAGGAGGCCAATCCTCTCGTGAACCTCGAGGGCCGAGGGGCCCTCTTGAAAGCGCCATCCGTGGGGTGGGCGTCTGAGAAGGCGGCGGGGGCTCCTAGCAGGAAAGGGCCTTCTCAGAAGGCCCCATAAGGTAGAAACTGCTGGGGTTTTCGAAGCAAACCTCTGCCAACCAAGAAACCCCACCACCGTCTTCCGAGTAGAAGATCGACTGCATAATTGCTTGATCCCAGACTTGATCACCCCGTCGGATCTGCAACACCGTGCGTCAACTGTTCTGCGGACCCGCGGAGCATACGACGTATTTTCGACGGAGAAGTCGATTCTCGGGTAGATCAATTCTGTTGTCGATCCCCCACTCGAGTCTTAGGGATCTACTGACCCGGGTCAATTCAGACCCAGGTTTGTCAGGCCTTGCAGGATCCTGCCAGATCTTGCGGGATCCTGCGCCCAAGCCCAGGTCAATGCAGCCCTGGCTCTGCAGGATCCTGCAAGATCCGGCGCCCTGGCTGACCCCCGTTTGCATGGACCCCCGCCTCTTGAGCCCCGAAGTCTTGGGACCCCCCCTCCCCTGGGCCACCCCCTCGTGGGCCACCCCCTCGTGGGCGCCCCCTCGCCTCGGCCGCCCCTGGCCCATGGCCTCCTTGGGGGCAGGCCCGCCGCTCCCCCCCCGCCCCGCCAAGGTCCGCGGATCCCTGGGCCGGGCCTGCGGCGGCACACGAGCGCCGAAGAGAACAACTAGGAGTCAGCTGCTGGGAGGTCTTCGTCGGAAGGAATAGGCCGCGGAAGAAACGGGATTCAGCTGGATTCAGCGAGATTAAGCCGGATTAAGCGGGACTGCACGGAATTAAACTGGATTTCGGACCAGGGCAAAGTCAGAATTTGACCTCCCAGGAGTTGCATCCGAAGGAAGGGGTCTCACGCGAGATGGTACAGCGACTTTACGCCACGGCTTACGCGGGCCGCCAGCGCGGCACGCTGCAGTGGAAATGAATGCGCGTGCCCTGACGCGGGCAACTTGCGCGCTGCCAATGTCTGCGCAGACGACCTCGGTTGTGCTGCGTCGCTCACACGGTGGCGGCGGTGCCCTCTTCCCTGCTCCCGGGCACCCACAGGTGGCTCCCCTTGGCCCCCTCCTGCACCGGGGAGGCGCGCGCGACGAGGGCTCGCGGGAAAGCTTGAACACATTCAGGAAGATGAGGAGGAGGACACGGGAGGGGACGAACATGAAAGGAGACGGATGAGGAGGATGATGAGGAACATCGGAGAGGAGAGTGAGAGATGGACGGAGCAGAGAGAAGGATAATGGTGGCCCGAATAAAAAGAAAATCAAAGGGCGAGGGGATGAGATCCGGACATGAGCGGACATGGCGAGGACAAGGAGGACGAGGAGAAACGATAATAACTCAGTTATCCACAATTCTGCGCGAAATGAAAAGAGAAGTGACGCAGGGCGACGAGGGCGAGGAGGAGGAGGAGGTAAAAGAGTGAGACGCAAACATGTCCGCACGCTTCTGCGAAAAGATCGGAGGGCCATGGCGAGGAGGAATGGTAATGAGGAACACAGGATGAAATGAGAGGAGGTGAGACAAGCTAGGTCCGCTCCCGCCACTTCGGACAACCTACTGCGCTGATGCTTCCACTATCTGTGGACACATGTCATATCCGACCTGGAACTCCAACAGCAATACCCTTTATCGTGTCATGCGCAATCGGAAGGGGAGAGCTGCAAACATAGGAAGAGGTGGCGGGGAGCAGGAGGATGAGCAGGAGAGATAAGAGGAGGATGTGGAAGGAGGAGGACGAGGACGAAAATCGGCAGCAGGAACTGGAGTTGAAGGAGCGGGAGGAGCAGGAGGACCAGGGGAAGGCGGATACGGGAAATGAGGGAGGCGTCAAGGATGAAAAGGACACGGATCCAGAAAAGCGGCTTACGCTGGTGTGAGAACGCCACTCTGAACGACGACCGCGAAGCGCCGCTGCAGCGGGAGCACCATGGTCAACCATCCAGAACACTCGGACTGCAGAAAAACCATGGGGAAGACTTCCTTCGCCCAATTCTGTCTGCAATATACGCAGTGCCCGGAGAGATTCGGCCATCTTCTGGACGGAGTCAGGGGAGAGAGGAGAGTAGTACCCATAATTCGCCATCGCTCGGACGTCCATCCCCCGTGCATTTTTCGATGTCGTGCGTGTATGTGTTCGCAATGTGCTCCAAGATGCGCCTCGATGGTTCTCGCCGAGAAAGATGAACACGTCCGAGCAGTACCAAGACACTGTGCAATCGTGGAGGGGAGTGGGGGGGAGAGGAACAAAAACGCAAGGCGCTTCATGTCCCCGTGATTTCTCGAGGTCCCTGGAGGCCCTGGGAGGCCTCTGGAGGCCCAGAAGAAAGACTCAACGGCACTGCATGAACAGATCATCAACCGGGGGGGAACACACACACATACAGACGCCGATGTTGCCCGGACCTCTCCTGGGCTGCGCGCTGAGCAGGGTTCCGAGTCCGAGGCGAACCCAGCCAGGGCGACGAGGGACATGTATCAATATCGATATCTGTTCCTCCTCTGACGATGCTCGGACCTCTAGGGCCGAGGAGGAGGAGGAGGAGCAGAAGGAGGAGGAGGAGCAGGAGGAGCAAGAGGGAGAGGAGGCGACGACGAGGATGGTGACGACGAGGGCGATGAGGGCGAGGACGGTGAAGACGAGGGCGACGAGGGCGAGGAGGAAACGACAACGGAGCCACGTATATGTGCGTCCGCGCCGCCACTGGTCTCCCTGTCTATCCTCGAACCTCCAAGGCCGCCGAGGAGGACGTGGCGACGATGACGGGGACCTCGACGATGAGGGCGGAGGGGCTCTCCTCCTCCTCCTCCTCCTCCTCCTCCTCCTCCTCTTCCTCTAGGGCCGCCGAGGAGGACGCGGCGACGACGACGAGGACGGTGGTGATGGGGGCGAGGAGGAGCCGAGAGCAGAGGCTCGGCTCTGCGCGCCCGTGGTCCTCCCAGTAGTAGCCCGCGGGCGTCCCGTCCCCGCAGACGGCCTCCTGGCGGGGACTCGACGCGGCCGCCGAGCCAGCTTCCCGCCCCACTCTCCTGCGCCTTCTGCCCTCAAGCTCACACCCCCTCAGCTGCCCCGCTACGCAACACGCAACACGTAGCGTATCGATAGGGAGCTCAACGCGTAGACTGAAAACGCAGGTCTGACGCGATGCGTTCGCCAAAACGTGGGCTAAACCGTTGAGCCAACACGCCGCGTATTGACGCGGACGTTTTGAACACGGTACTGCGCGTATTACTGGCCAAAACGGGCGTATCGAAGAAGCTAAGCACCCCCCATCAACCCCCTGCCCCCCATCAACAATTACAAAACCTGAACTCTACTCCCCTCCCCCCCTGACCCTGTCCGGAAGATCTCCGAACACCCGCCAGGTCCTGTTTTTTACGCACAGGATTGGGCCGAGCTGGTTCTCCATCTATTTGTTCTTGTTTGCAATCTGCCTGCTCGGGGTGTTTCAAAAATGGTGTTACGGCTGCAGCGTGGGCAACATTTTCGGATCGGCGCTGTGCTCCCGTCGTTCAAACTGGCGCTCTCGCCCAGGCGCGGGCCATTTCTCTGCATCCGAAGCCTTTTTCATCGTTGTCGCCCCCCTCTTTTCCCCTCCTCCGCCTTCTCCTGGTCCCTCTGCTCTTCCACTCCTTCCACCCCAGTTCCTGCTGCTGCAATTCGTCCAGATCCTCCTCCTTCCTCGTTCCTCCTTGCTCCTCCTCCTCCTTCTCCTCCTGCTCCATTCTTTTCCTTTAATTATGAATAGCACCTCCTTGTCGCGCCCCGAGGCCGGTCGAAAGGGCGGGCCGGGAGTTTCGCCTGATACTTCCTCACCATTTATGAACCTGAAGCTCAAGCGTTTGCAGCAGTTTCGCAATTTGAGGGCTCTCACCTTCTCGCCGCGCACATTCGCCAAACAAAAACTGCAAGAGCTTCAAGGATTGAGGGGCCGTTTTCAAAATGTGGTTCTCGGCCTAGCGCTGCGCACATTCGTTTAAACAATTGTAAGAGGTTCACGGATAGAGGGCAGATGGCTTTCACAATGTGGCTCTCGCCATCGCGCTGAGTACATTCGTCTGAAACATTGCAACATGTTTCAAGGATTGAGGGCGGTTCGTTTTCAAACTGTGACTCTCGTCTTGGCGCCGCGCGCATTCGTTTAACAAAACTTGCAACAATTTCACGGGTGGAGGGCGGTTCGTTTTCAACATGTGGTTCTCGCGTTAGCGCCGCGCACATTGGTTTAAACAATTGCAATAATGCCACGGGTTCCAATGGTTAACTTACCAGAAACAGTGTTTTGGAAAGATTCAGGACTGGAGAGGCGCAACAGTTACGCTGATTCTCGGTGCCGATGTCCCAGGAATGGTGTTCTGGCGCGATTCAGGATCGTCAAGACGCCAGTCAGGTTCATTCGTGGCGTTGCTGTCCCGATCATGTTGTTTTGACACGCTGCAGGATCTTCAAACGTGTCCCTAAACGGGGCACTTCTAAACCTTGACGGGGCCTATGATGAGGGAACCCAAGGCGAGGGTCTCTTCCAACATCGTTGATGTGTCTTGGGCTTACACTGATCCTCCTCCTCCTCTCCTCCTTCTCCTCCTCCTCCCCCTCCTCCTCCTCTTCCTCCTTCTCCTCCTCCTCCTCCTTCTCCTCCTCCCCCTCCTCTTTCCCCTCCTCCACCTCCTCCTCCTCCTCCTCCTCATATGTACGCAGCTTCCTTTCTCCGACTGCGCATAACACGATGAGAACTGTTGTGGAGTTCCAGGTCGGCTGTGAGCGCACCCGGCTTGACCCCGCCACTCCCCCCTCGCCCATCTCCTTCTCCTCCTCCTTCTCCTCCTCCTCCTCCTCCTCCTCCTCCTCCCTGTCAGCGTTCTCCTCACCACTCCCTGCCCCCCTCCCGGCCCCCCCCCATCCCCCTTATGCTCCTGCTCCGCCTGCTCTTGCTCCTCCCGCTCCTCCAGCTCCTCTTGTTTCTGCCCACGCTCCTCCTGCTGCCCGTGCTCCTCCCGCTACTCCTTCTCCTGCTCATCTTCCACAGAGAATGAAGGGACGGGATCGGGAAAGGGATGCTTTGTTGAAACGTTCCGTGGACTTGGATACGGCCAGGGGGCAAGCGGACCTGGAGTTCGCGGAAACACGGCGAGGAAGGGCAGCATGCTTTCGGGGCCACATCGAAGAGGATGATGAGCCTGACGCCGACGACGAGGGAGAGGAGGAGGGAAAACGGAGGAATGGAAACCATACGTCGGAGGGTAACAAGAGGCTACGGAGCTGTCCAAAGGTACCCGGAAGGCCCATACAACGAACCGCGGAATCCTGGCAGAGGCCCCATAGAAGACCTCGATTCTCAATCCTCGGACCTCCACGGCCCAGGAGGAAAATTGGCACGAACGGAGCGGGTCCTGAGGAAAACGGGCCCTGGACCCCGGGAGGCTTCCCCAAAAACCAGACTTGAGGCGTTCTGTCCACGGATCCGGGGCCCAGGGAGGGCCCCAGGGGCCCTAAGCAAATCTGAGCAGGTCCAGGGATGCGGGGCAAGGGTCGCCGACTTATCGCAGGCCTGCCCGAAGCGCCCCGTCTGTGAGGGGGGGGGCCTGATGCAAGGGAGCAGACGACGCCCCCCCCCCCCCTCCCACGCGATCAAGCCCGTGAAGGTGGGGTCCCTAGTGCGGGGAGCAAAGGCGCTCGTCCTCTCGTTGGCACCTGAGCGACGAAAGCAGGCGGGTCTTACGCGAGACTATATAGCGACCTTCCGCCGCGGTCAACGCGGGCCGCCAAAGTGGCACACCGCGCGGAAAAAAAAACGCTTGCGCGTGGCGTTATGCGGGAAGCTTGCGCGCGAATGCCGGCGCAATCGACCAGGTTTTTTTTGTTTTCCTTTTATTTTTTCGGTCGCTTACCTGAAAGGAGGAGGGGGAGGGAGGGAGGAGGGATGAGGAAGGGGAGGATTAATGAGGAATGGTGATGGTGATGGTGATGGTTATGGTGTCGTTGCTGTTGGTGATGGTTTTGACGATGGCGATGCTGATGCTGATGCTGATGCTGATGCTGATGCTGATGCTGATGCTGATGCTGATGATGATGATGATGATGATGATGATGATGATGATGATGATGATGATGATGATCATGATGCTGCTGATGATGATCTGGACACCTCCTGGCGGCTGAAAACGGATCGCTGCTGGCATGTGAACACGGCGGCAGGCGGGCTAGCAGCCGAGGGCGGCGACTGTTGCGTCCGACGCCCACACCACCACCGCTGTGCAAATCCGCTGGGCGAGCCGCCGCGCCATGGTGCCGCGGCGGCCGTCGCTATGCAGGCGACCGTGCGCCTGCGATGCGGCCGCGAGCTTCGCGAGCGCCGCGGCGGCGCCGGCGCTGAGGCGGCCGCCCGCCTTGACGGCGATGCTGTGCACTTGCTCGCCGTAACGCGCCGCCTTGGCCCGGTCGCCAGATGCAGCGGCGGCCCCGGGGGCGCGGCCTGCGTCGGCCCGCGAGGGATTGAAGGGCGACTGGACGGTGACATCCAGCCAACAACGCTCGGCACTAACAGGGAAGGCGACGATGAAGACCATGATGACGAAGAAGAAGATGATGCTGATGATGCTGCTTATGGTGCTGAGGGGTGATGATAATGACGATGCTGCTGATGATGCTGATGAGAATGATAATGCAGATGCTGATGATGCGGGTGATGGTGATGAGGATGATGACGTGGTGATGCTGAGGATGAGGGTGAGAGGGAGGATAAGGATAATGATGCGGATGAGGATGAGGTTGGTGATGGTGATGCTTTTGACGACGATGGTGATGATGCTGATGCTGATGATGCTGATGATGATGTTGATGATGCTGATGATTGTTCTGATGATGATGAAGCTGTTGATTATGATGTTCACGCTGCTGCTGATGATGATCTTGGTGATGTTGATGGTGATGATGGTGATGATCATGTTTCTGCTGCTGCTGATGATTGTGATGCTGCTGATGATGATGATTATTCTGATGCTGCTGATGATGATGATGGTGACGATAATGCTGATGATCATGCTGCTGATGCTGATGCTGATGCTGATGATGCTGGCGATGCTGAGGATGATGATGCTGATTATGATACCGGTTCTGATTATGATGAAGGTGATGATGACGATGGCGATGCCGATGATGATGCTGCTGATGATGATTAAGCTGTTGCTGCTGATGATGCCGATGCTGATGATGCCGATGATTCTGATACCGATGATGAAAATGATGCGGATGATTGTGATGATGACGATGCTGATGATGGTGGTGATGATGATGCTGACGACGATGATGATGAGGATAATGATGATGCTGATGATGATACGGATACTGATGATGCTGATGATGTTGCTGATGCTGATGCTAATGATGTTGCTGCTGATGATGATGATGCTGATGATGATGACGATGATGATGATGATGTTTTTTTCCCCAGAGTTCACCCATAGAGTTCGATCCCCATTTCGTTCCAGGCCTTCGCAACAGCCCTATGCCGCCGAGCCTGTGATCGGAGCCTAGCTTCGAAAGCCTGCTCTGGGGTACCAGGGAGGTGGTTACGAACGTGACCATGAACACTGAGAAAGGCGTCACACATGCAAGCACAGAGCAGACGACGATTGGCGCACAGAGGGAAGAGCAGGAGAAGATAGGAAAACCACGGCCTCTCAAAAGTCTCCTCAGGAAAACCTCTGCCCATCCAGCGGAGGCACAAGCTTGTTAATCTGGGACACGTACGGTAGTGCTTCAAATTGTCGAGGTTCACGGAGGCACCTGCAGCAGAGTACTCAATAGGACATCCAAAACAGCACGATGGACGAGTCATATCCCGAAATCTGGCCGAAGTGCATACCCCTCTACAGCAAGATCGTAAGACACGGAATCCAATATGTGTGCTAGTCATCCGGCAGACAGAGCGGATTTGCTTAATACACGAGTCGAGCATACAACGACGCATATCAGGAACCCATTTCGAAAGTCTTGTGTAAACTCCATCCATCGGAAGAACACCAGCGGGAGTACGCTTATGAAGGACGGAGTAAATCTTTGGTTGAATGTTCTTAATAGTGTCAGGGAGCTCCGGTATCACAGACATAGTAATTGTGATAACGTCGAACATAGAGCAGAGAAATGAGGACCTATACCAACTGGGACGGAAACAGGAACAGCATCTGGATACAATACGTTCATCGGAGTGAAGAACTTCATGGATCTCTTTCCGAGCCTGTTCCACAGACGGGCACGACGCAGCAAAACGAACCCTTGAAGCAGCCGAGAGGTTGACAATCTCCTTTGCTTCACAGTCAAGACCCAGAGACTTAAGGCGGGTGATCATGTTATACGAGAAAGAGTGTCTTGGGGCAGCCATAAGCAATTGAAGTGTTTCTTGATATATCTTAAGAACATGCTGAGGGACAGGATAAAGTTGGAGCACGAACTGCAGGACCGATAGACACATAACCTGGAATGTAGAAAGAGTAACAGCTAAGCCAAGACCCATCTGTCTGAGAGATCGGGTCCGAGAACAGAATTTCCTTAGGGGTTCCTGCCATCCGAGATCGCCCGCCTCAGGGCCAATCTAGATCCCAAGGTATTTAGCGTATCTAGCAAATTCTATCTCAGCCAGGCCATTGGAATATTCATTTACACTATCACGAAGAAGCGTTAGATTCATAGAGCCACAGACCAGCACTTGACATTTCTTCGAATTGAGAAAGAGACCACAAGCAGGACCAATGAGAACAAGCAAGGACCAGACCCGCGGCAAAGACGTCAGGATGTTGTGCATCGCAAATAGGCAGTCGTCAGCATATGCAAGAGACCGTCGAATATGAGTGCCCGAACGAGTACGCAACCATCGCAAGATGGGGTCCAGGCGTAAACAAAAGAGACACATGCTACTGGGGTCTCCCTGCCGAACACCACGGAGAATCTGGAAACCATCAAATCTCTTGCCCCCGAGTGTAATGATACCGTAGTTATCGCGATAGAGCAAAGTGTAGAACTCGAGTACAAAGCCAGGAATGCCCATCGATTGCAACACAGCAAGCATGAAACCAACCAGGATGGAGGGGAATGCAGCAGCGAAGTCAGTAAGCAGCATACCGGCACGATCATGCCCCAATAAATCTTGCTGAATTCCCCAGCTCTCTGCAGAGACAACATTACCAAGCATACTTCGGCCAGACACGCATGTTTGTGACTCATCAACGACCAACTTAGATAAGCGAGAGAGTGGGATGCAGAAGGCACAGGAGAGCAGCTTAGCATCTGTGTTGCCCATGGAAAGTGGCCGCGTCTCAGCGCAATCACGAGTAAGCATCGGGCCTTCATCATGTGGCTTGGTATCTTTAGGCAAGAAAACCATAAGAAGACGTCGCATATCACTCGGTAAGTCGGAGATGCTGCCGTCACGCAACCCCGAGTATACAGCGCGCAAAATCTTGGGAGCTGGTCCGATCGTCCAGCACTGATACGGTAACCCATCTTCCCCAGGCATTGACGGGGAACGGGCTTTGAGCATCTGATTGAATTCCTCAAAGTCGATTTTCCAGAAATCTTCAGAGATATCAGGGGCCTTCTGAGAAAAGCTCAGGATCTCATCCCAAAGATGGGTATCCGCCTCGAAGTCACCAAAGACGGCACCCCAGTGATCACGAAGGGTAGCCGCAGAATCCTCCAGAGAAGCGCATGGGTTTCCATGAACGTCATTCACACTTGAAAGCCAGGTGCGTCTTCGAAATCGTTTCCAGATGTCCTGTTTCCTACTTATCTTTTCCAGGGCAGCGCGTTTGGTGGCCTCTTCGGACGGGGAACTTTCGATCAATGATGCCTCGCTGTCTAGCATCTGGGACTGCAGAGATTGGATATGAGCAAAAAGATCAGCAGGATGTCCGAGCTCAAGAGAAACGAGATTAAAGAAACTACCAAGATGTTCATAGCATTCAATCGCACGAATAAGCATATGCTCCCTGGATAAGCGCCAACCACGAAGAGAATGAAGAGACCAGTGCAACTTCTCGGATAACGACGAGGCAGGTCTACTGGCAATAGCTTTCTTGGCACGCTTACACGTGGTGTGCATGATATCTTTGGTGCGAGCAAGAGTCTGAAGAGTACATTGCTGGTCATGGTCATTATCATCAAGCATAGCCAGAAGAGCAGAGGACAGCATCTCCTGATAGATAGGATGACGAGCAAGCCAGAGAGGAACAAAGGCTTGGGCATGGGCAGGAGGGGCATATCTCTCGATCACCGACAGGACGGGAATATGGTCCGAGCTCTGAATATTCTTAATTAAGCCTCCCCACCACAGATGTGCTGATGGTCAAATCCGCCAAAAGGGCCGAGGGGGTGTCCGAGTAAATGCGGTCGAGGCGAGACGTCAGAGAAATAATCTTGTCCCTTATTTCGCGTCTGGTATCACATTCCTGGAAGAACTCAACCCAAGAACCGCATTTCCGATGGAACAGGTCAGTGTGTGCCCTATCACCTGGACTAAAACCACTCCCATCAGTCATTAACCTGCCTTCATCTTCATATGCAAAATTCCAGTCCCCGAGGATAATGTTAAAGCTCGTAGCAGCACCAGGAAGGGCATCAGAAATCCTGGAAAGGTAGTGAGCGCACGTAGCAATGGGATCACAGACGTTAGGAAGGTGCGCATTCACAATCACAAGTGCGCCGTGCTTCCCCTTGCAGACAGAGAGAAGAACTCTACCGACAATCAGTGGATAATGCTCAATCGAGTCAAACAGTGCAGAAAAGGATGACGACATAACTGTAATAACACCACCAGTGCGACTATCATCATCATAGAATGAGTGACCAATGCTAGAGTTGCGAAGATCATGCTGGAGATGCGACACATCTGCTACTTGACCATGCGTCTCTTGTGCACACACAACTGAGTAACGACGGCTGAGACTAATGAACTTCCCCCAGCGGTTGGAGGCGGTCGTGTACTTCGTAGCCTTCACCGCACCAAAAAGACCATGAGCATGCCAGGTGACAATCGAGAGAGCGGAGGGAGGAGAGAAAGGCATATTGCAGGACCCCACATCATCTGCAATATCACTGGCGAGTCCGCCTCGACTACGCATAGCAGAGGCACCAGGCCTTCTGTTCATCAAATTCGCGCGAGAAGAATCGGCCTGCGACGGCAGGCTCTCAGCAGCCTCTGAACCAAGTTCTCACAGGTACACGGGCGGGTCATTCGCTGAGGTGGTGGCCGTCGAAATGGCGTCGATCACCGCCTCGTCATTCAGCTTCCAGATACGGCAGTTCGTGAGGTTAGGCTCGAACGACCAGCCTGCGACTTCGTTGCCTTTTATGTAGACCATCTCCCAGATCTCACCATTAGCAGCGTCCCCATACAGGTTGATCATGCCCTGGTAGCCGTTGACCCCAAGGCGCGTGCTGGTGAGGTCATGACCAGCAGCAGATAGCATATCTCGAAGCTTGGCATAGATGTGACTGCAAGCTCTCTGCCGAACCCGAACGTCAAGCGGCATGTCACCACGGCTCTTAATCTGGTGGACGCTCTGGTTCCGCGGGTCCGTCCATTTCATACTGTCTGGTGACGCAGCCACAATGTCCTGGAACCTCTTGGCAGCAAGCTCGGTCGTAAACTCCAAGCTATATGTCTTTGCAGTGCGAGGGAAGTTGGGCGTAATCTCCTGTGCAAGATCAGCAGGAAGAAGGGGAAGTACGGTGTTGGTGAAGTGCAATCTGCGCTCACGAGCGAAAAGTATCCGAGGAAAAGTTCCAATCCATTTGCGGTTCTTATTACTCATGTCGTTCTTGGGGCCATCCACACGCCTGGCCTTCGACCCACTGGAATCTGAGAGTGTGCGAGTCGAGCCACCGGCAGAAGATGCCGTCGAAGGGGTGGTCGATTGCATAGCTTGTAACTTCTTAATATCCGCTTCGAGTGCGGCAACTTTCTCATTCGCTTCATTGATGTACTTATTCTCCGTATCAATCGGGATGCCATGTCCAGACATGATCTGCTCCAACTTGGAGAAGCGCTCGTCGGTGTCCTTCGTCGCAGTGTTGATCTTGCTCTCCAAGTAGTTCATACTCGTGGTGACCTCCGACCGAAGCAAAAGTACTTCAGCCGCTTGTTCTTTGATTAGCGTCTCGGTTTTGCCATGTATGTTCTTTTCCTGAGTCTCCAGCATCTTCTGAATGTTCGCGAGCAGTGTGTCATGATGGCTTCCCGCAGAACTCGAGCTTCCGCCTGCAGCCAGCGACATGTCTGACTGGTGGTCGAGACAGAGTGGAAAGTCTTCTGCAGGAGAATCTGCAGCCCTCTGCTGCGCCAGCAAGGCCCCAACCTGAGCCAGCACGCAGTGGATATCCCAAAGCTAATCAGGTTACCTCGCTTCTCCGAAGCTTCTACCCGTTTAGCCTTGAGCCAAAATGGCTACGGATGATGATGATGATGATGCTGATGATGATGATGATGATGATGATGATGATGATGATGATGATGATGATGATGATGATGATGATGATGATGATGATGCCGTTGATGATATTGATGATGATGCCGATGCGGATGCGGATGCGGAGGAGGCGGAGGAAGAGGAAGAGGAGGAGGAGGAGAAAGGAGAAGAGGAAGGAGGAGGTGGAGGAGGTGGACGGAGGAGAGAGAGGGGGGGAAAAGGAGGAGGAAGAGGAAGGGAAAAGGAGTAGGAGGAGGAGGAAACGTAAACGGAGGAGGAGGAGGAGGAGGAGGAGGAGGAGGAGGAGGAGGAAGGAGAAGGAGAAGGAGGGGGAAGAGGAGGTGGAGGGAGGCGGGAAAGGAGGAGGAAAGAGGAGGGAGGAGGAGGAGTAGGAAAGAGGAGGAGGAGAAAGAGGGGGAGGTGGAGGAGGAGGACCAATGTAATCCCGAGAGTCATCAACGATGTTGGAATACCGCCCCCCTCCAAACTCCCTCTTCATATGCCCCTACACGGGTTCATTTCCACTGAAGGAAATGCCTCGTTGCAAGACAACCGTTTGAAGACCCGGAAACATGTAAAACCATTGTTCTCGGGACTCCAACGCCACGGATTAACCTGACTGTTGTGTCTTGGAGATTCTGAATCGTGCCAAAACGCCATTCCTGGGACTTCAACACCGCGAATCAACGTAATTGTTGCGCCCTCCTAATTCCTTCCAAAACATCATTTCTGGTACGTTGACCATGGAAACCGTGAAACTCTTGCACGTTGGTTTTAACGAGTGTACGCGGCGAGAAAGCGAGATCCACATTTTGAAAACGAACCGCCCTCAATCCGTGAAGATCTTGCAATGATGAAGCACGAATATGCGCGGCGCGAAAGCGAGAACCACATATTGAAAACGGGTGGCCCTCAACCAGTGAAACTCTTTCACATTAAAAAACGAATGTGCGCGGCGCGAAAACGATAATCACATTTTGAAAACGGGGGGCCCTCGAGCAGTGAAACTCTTACAACCTTTTCTAAGAACAAAAAAGAATGCGCGCGGCGCTAAAGCGCGAGCCGCATTTTGAAAACCACCCGCCCTCCATCTTTGTAGCCGTTGCCATTTTTTGAGCTTCAGAGTCGTAAGTAGTGAGGAAGTCTCAGGCGAAACGCCCGACCCGCCCGAACAACTAGCCTCGGGGTGCGACAGGGAGCACATTATTTATAATGAGAAGGAATGGAGGGGGAGGAAGAGGAGGATGAGGAGGGAGGAGCAGAATGAGGATGAGGAGGGAGAAGAGGGAGAAGAAGGGGAGATACTGAAGAAGGAGGAGGACCAGGGAGGAGAGAGGAGGAGGAGGAGGAGGAGGAGGAAAAGGAGGAGGAGTAGGAGGAGGAGGACGACGGGGGAAAGGGCTGTGCTGGGCTATGTGGGGCGCAAGGAAGGCCGCGCATCCTTGTCGACGCCCGCGAGCGACTGCAGCGCCATGCCCTCCTGGGGCGCCCAGATGCCGCCCCGTGCTCGTTGTCGTCCTCCTCCCCTCCCCAACTGTTGCCTTCATGACGTTGGTCGGATAGAAACTGTACAGCTACTCCTCCCTACTCCGGCCTCCCCTCCTCCTCCTCCTCCTCCTCCTCCTCCTCCTCCTCCTGCTGCATATTCTAAACCTCAGAATCCTCAAAAATACAAGTACGTCCTAGTACTTCTCCCTCTCGTAGTTCTCCTGACCGATCTTCCCCTGGAGCCTGCCCGCTTTCTATTGCGCGGTCCCCGCGCGCACCTCGCAGGCTCGAACCAGATTGGTCTATGGACGGGCCAAGGCTGCAACAGGCAAGAGTCAGCACTGCAATTCACACGCGCTAAAAATTCTTGTTGCCTGTTTGCCTCAGCCTCTCGCGCGTCACGCGAATCAGCCTCTTCAAATGACCTCCTCAGTCGGAGGTGGACGGGCGCACGCACCTAGCGGGCACCTTTTGCTCACGGTCGTAGGAGTCCTGGCGCTCCGCCTCCAAGGCCGTCATCTCGAGGCCGAAGTTGTTCTTCATCACCCGCAGCAGTGCATCGCGCTGATCGGGATAGTTGGACATCTGCTCGATGACTGACAACGCCGTAGTTGATAGCGCCTCCTGGTATGCCAAGTCCTTCTTGGGAAAATCTGGCAGCTCGATCTTGATGAACTCCGCATCCTCCCTCGACTCCTCCTGCTTGGTCGAACTGCCCGCCTCCGTGCCCTTGCCCCTGTCCTCATACGGGGGAAAGCGCAATATCTTTGTCAGGTGTTCGCTTCCAGTCGGCATCTCCATTTTGCAGGACGGGTTATGGACGGTCGTCTCGAAATAGTTCCTCTCCAGCTCACTCATCTGACGGATCATCGAGTCCTCGATAGCTGCTCCGGTCAACACCTGGACGTAATTCGTGCTGTTGCGGTATATCAGGGTCACTCTCATGTTCCGACTTGACTTCAAGCCTGTGTCGAGAACTCCAGCTGGCACTTTCACTGCCATCTTACGCTCGGCTGCCACGCAACTGATCATTCTCGGGTAGCTGGTCTCCGCATCCGTGAGGCTCTGGAGGAGGCCCCGTGCCGTCCTGGGCCCCCCACGCGCGGTGAAGCCTACCATTTGGGCCACCACTGCACAGGCGACTGATGGTGTGGGAGTCGGCAGTCGGTCGCTTGACGAACCTTTTCTGCGGAGTCGGCGACGCTCTCTCTCCGCTGCTGCCTCTTGTAGCGTACTCGACTCGTCTGCAAGCTGATGCACCCCGGATCGAACGCATGCCCTCAATAGGTCGTGGGCCTCGGCTTTTTCCTTGGTAAGGGCGTCTGCTAACATCAAGGACGTTGGACCCCACCTCAGAGTGCCTCCAAATCCCTGAAGGGCTTGTCGGGCGATCATGAGCTCCACAGCACATCTTCGGTCCTCAAGAGCCCCTGGGGAACCTATCTTATTGATATGATCGTAAGCCGATTTCGTATCTATAATAGCAACAGCCTCGAACGGTTTCAGGAACTCACACCTCGTCTCCAGAGTAAGCTGTGGAAACATACATCCTGCAAAGAAACACATTACCCACTCCAAATGCCCCAGACCGTCGGCCAGTGCAGAGGCCTCTCCACCCAGAGATGATCTTATAGCCCGTTTGAGTCGGTAGCTACGCCAGATCAGAGGATTCCATGGTGATACCTTCCCACGTTGCATATCCGGTGTCGTTACACTCAGCACATAACCACCCTGGGTCTTCTTGAGACCTTCGTTTTCGCCCCTGGCAAAATCGGTATGGATCATCATCCTGAGGTCCTCGAGTGGGATCGCAAAATATCGTATCGTGAGATCCTTGTGTTGGCGAGCACGACGTACGAGCATGTTAGCATCTTTTATCTCCTTCACCGTCGGATTCGGCAACAGCTGCTGGTTCTTGCTCACCTGGCAAGACAAATCCGGCCTAGTCTGACCTGCCAGCCAATTGCCAGCCTGGTTCATCGAGATCAGCGCAGACTTCTCCTTTGGCAGCGCCTTGCTTTCATTCTCGGTACATCGTTTCACCTTGACTGGTTTCATCGTTTCGGCATAGGTCCTTTGTGACTGTATGATAGTCCCGTCCGACATCTGTTGTAACCAAGACCCCGTAAACTCACCAGACCCAATCCTCCACTTCCTCCATGGAAACCGTCGTTTCAGTTTGGCCATCGCAATTTCCCACCTGTCACCTCGTCCTCCTCCTACCGTGTCATCCACATGTATCCCCATCAGCCCACATATAGCACCCGGAGGTCCCCGAGTAGACCCAATCGGCACACACTGAGGTGTCGAGGGTGCAGGCTGTCCAGTCTGCACAGGTTCAAACATGATAAACAGACGCGGATCAAGAGGATGGGCCACGAAGCCGATCTCCTCAACATATCGCTTGAAAGTCGAGAACCACCGCTGCGGCTGATCCACACCGCCGTAGCCGTTCACAAGTTCGTACAGCTGGTCCGGGTGATGGCCCTTCGGTGTATGCTCCCTGGGTGCTTTGACGAATGTCGGCCCATTGGGCCTCTCCTCAGGATCAGCCTCCAGAAACGCTCCTCGGATGTCTCCCAGGACAAATTGAAAACGAGCCGAAGCCACCAGTTGTAGGACCGTTGCCTCCCCTGTCGCTGAGAGCGTAGGACTCTGGGTCTTGCCGGCCCGGACCATTTCCAGCACATCTGGATCCTTAAAACCTTGCACTGTCAGCCTACACCGCAGTTCCGTGCTCCCGTCACCCTCCGTTTTGAGAGTCAGCACAGGGCGTGACGGCAAGATGCGGTCCGGAACCTCCAGACGAAGACGACGAGACTCCTCAACGGAACGAGCTTTCCAGGCCTTCTGATCAATGATTAACTTTTGGAACTCCTTCTGATATGCCTTCTCCACCTGACGTCGTCCCTCCTCAGTCTGCCACCTTGGATCCTTCTCACGCTCCTCCTTCCTCCCCCATCGCAAGTAACACGTCAGTGTCCGTCACCGCCAGGATCGGGGCCTCTTCTTCCCCATCGCAGGTGACCGCTCCACAGTCAAAAAAGAGCGTCGGAGCCGCCTCAGGACTGGACAACTGAGGTGGGAGAGATGGTGGTGAGCTGGAGTCGGACAGTCCTGAAGGTTCTTCCAGGCGGGGCTGTTTGTGCGGCTGAGGTTCAGCAGGGTCATCGGCGCTCCGAGTTAGCTCTTCCTTCTTCGGGCCAGTCTTCGATCCGAAAGGTACTCGACGGGACCACGTCGGGTGATCGGGACTTCCTGTCGGCACAACATGTGGAAAAGAGGACCGCATGGAGTCGGGGTACGGGCACCTGGACGAAGGATCTCCTGGAGTCGGTTCGACCGATGACGTCTTCGACGGCGGAGTCGGTGGCGGTGTCGGATCGATCGATATCGAAGGTGCCGGAGTTGGGACCCCATTTCCAGGACCTGGAACCGCCCAGCTTGAGTCATCTACTTCTCCTTCTGGGGGGCCTTCTGGAGGCTTGGGGCCCTTCGTGATGTCGTCAAAGTATCTCCCAGACAGATTATCCAGGTCTACCGTCGTTGTCCGTAATTCAGCCTCCACCAGCCTCCATGCCGCACGTTCCTCCCTTGTAGCCTCCCTCACCTGCTCCGGGGATGCTTTCACCAGGCTTCCGGGAAGAGCAACCCAGTAGTTTCCCCTGACCGGCCCAACGCAGATTCCTGGACGCCACCTGTACGACGACGTCTTTCCAGCTATTGCGCCCTTGACCTTGCGCCACACTGCTACCATATCTCCAGCCTGAAAAACACGATGCACCCGCGGACGGCAGTCGAGGGCAACACGAGCTGCCTTCTTCTCGTTGTGCGCCAGGACCACTCGTCTGGCCATCGCGCGAATACTGGCAGCCCCCGCTGCCACATAATCGTGCAACACACAGCTGTTAGCCACAAGATTCGGGTTCTCCTGAAGTAAATCTTCTGGGGCCTCCGGGTTCCTGCCAAACACGATCTGACACGGGGAAACGCCTTCCACACTTAACACTGAGTTCTTGGCCTCCTGGAGCTGCGTCACACATTCCAACCATTCGCCCTCATCTTGTGGCTGAATCCCATCAATCATCACCTGCAACCAATGCTCAAACCACTTACCGTGTACCTCCACTTTTCCGTTCTGTTCCTTCGCCATACCTGCAGTATCCACCAGGGTCGTCCCGTCCCGGTCCATGGCATCTTGAAAATCTCCCGACACATGTGCGCTGGCCGCATCTACCTTCAGCCACTTGGGCCTCATGTAAGGTCGGGTCCAGTTGTCCCGATACGTGCGAAGCAAAACTTGGGACGACTCTGTCTCTCCGACCTTTAGTGGGGCCATCACGTGGAGAGAGGATGCATCACAAATGATATTGAGACATTTCCGTTTTTCCCCCGGGATGTAGCATGGCAGTTCCTTCGCATCCATCGCCACCGATTTTAGCGGAGGCTGAAGTGTGGGAGGAGCGCTATACCTTGCAATGCCGGGCTGTCGGCGTGATGCACAGTCGTCGCAATGGAAATTCGCTGCCTGTCGTAATGCCTCGGAACTCGCATTCGCATGTCGAAGGTGTCGGAGCATCGTCGCAGTCGTCGCATGACCCAAGTTCACATGGAGCCGTCGTAGGGCCGCCCCAAAACTCTGTGGTCGCCTGGGACATACCTCATCATCGTCTCCTCGATCCTCGTCGACGGCACAGGCCTCCACCTCCTTTCCCCCATCACGGATCACACGCGCCATCGACAGTCCCTGGAGAATCCGTTTCACCAGCTTTGTCGGGTAGATCTGAGTCCATCGGGGTAGAGAGATACCCAGTCCTGGCAGAGGGCTCCCACCCTCGGTCCTCGCGTGGGCGTGGCCACCGTCGCATGGGAGAGACAGCTCAGCTGCCACCTCCGGTGACGACGTCACGAATTTCCAGCGCTTACTCAGAAGAATTCCTGAAATAGTGTGCCGAAGGCCCACGCGACAACCACTCGTCACACCCACCCAGACCCTTGGGTCCTGAAGTAGCCGTTTCATAGCCCGTAGCCCGTGGGTCGCTGCAGTCGGAGGTGCCTCAAAAATGAAGTGCCGGTCGTTAGAGAGCTGATATTCGGCAATCCGGATACATTCCAACACGAAACGCTTTGCTTCCAGGAACTCCTGAAGATGTCGTTTCAGATCTTTCCGTTTTCCATCTGGGGTCAGGTTCTGAAGAGCCGTGAGTTTTTCACAGGGAGGTGACATGATAACACAGAAAGGCTCTTCTTTTTGGATCCTATCCCACAGCTCCTGCAAGTCCTGGGGCTGGCGAGCATCCCAGCCCGAGACCTTGTCGAACGACCCGAGGTCGCGCATCCCGTAGTCGGGCGCGTGCGGCGGGCACACCCGCGGGGGCGAGAAGACCTCCATCACCCCGGGCACCTGGTTCTTCACGGCGAGGACCTGGAAGCTGATGTCCTCGCTGGTCTGAGGGCGCCGACCCGGCCCTACTGACAAGGCGTCGGCAGGTCGTCGATCCTCAGCTTCGTCGCATCCACCGAAGTGTCCGGCTCCGGGTTGTCCTCATACTCGCGCCCGAGCAAGTCCACCTCATAATGTCCACTGCCTTCCGCCTCGCGAACGGGAATTTACGTGTCCAGCCGGCCAAGCCACAGACGATTCTTGCTCATGTCTAGAGTCGCCTGGAGGATCTTCATCACTTGCTTGCTGATCAGGAGTCCGGCCTTGCCCTCGATCACGTAGACCAGGATCCTCACTCGCTTCTTGGCCGCGGGGACGTGCCACTGAATCCAGCACGCCCTCTGACATCTCCTGAGCTTCCCGTCGTAGCTCTTGAACCTGACGCTCGGCGCCTCCTCCTCCCACTCCGGCTTCAGGCCCGTTTCCTTCTCATATTCCTCGAGAGCCTCCGAACCGATCAGGGCCATACCACATCCAGAGTCAAGAGCACCACAGCCTGGAGCATGACACGCACACACTTCGATGGTGTCCTCATCTTCGTCAGCCTCGTCGATCTCGTCCGCATCTGTATCCTGCTCCGTCTCTCGTCTCTCGTGTGCCAGTCGTCTGAACTTCTCCTCGTTCGTCAACTTGGTGATGAGGTTTGGCTGTTTGTCTTTCGACCATGAGGCAAGCGGCGCGTCTATCTCAGACCACGCACCTTCATCATCTTCATTTGCCGTCGTAGGCTGGGTCACCATCACCTGGATCACTGCTTCCTGTCGTGCTGCTCGTTGTCCCTGGTTGAAAGGTCTCTGCATGAAACGCTTCTGGCCACCCTGCTGTAGTCGATGTCGCTTTGGACATTCCCGGCTAAAATGGCCAATTTCCTTGCACAGGAAGCAGCGGACCTTGTCCTTCAATCGCTTGAGACCCGCTGCATCGCGTCCGGGTAGTCCTCGTTGTAACTTTTCCTTATTCATGGCCGTCCTCGTTTCCTTCCACGTAGCCAACACGTCGATCGCGTCCTCCTCTTCCAAGGGATCTTCTTCTTCCCCAAGCAGCTCGTTGATCTCGGCCTCCAACTCATCATCTTCGACCATCGATGTAGTCTCCGCAGCGGATGCCGCGGGCGCGATGGTAGACCTGTCCTCCCAGGCGTTCACCTCGTGGACCTGGGACGTCGGCATCTGCTTGGGGTAGGCCGTCCGGATGGCGGCCGACATCTCAGAAAAAACCCACTGGCGCTGACTGGCTGCCAGCACGACCGCTCCCCGCTCCATGCCAAGCCGGGCCCCCTTCAGGAGCAGGAAGCCCTGGGCCACCAGGGGGAGCTCCATTCCCTCCTTCCTTGCTCTGGCGAAGATCGTCCTCGCTCTTCCCGTGTATGCCGAAGACGTCTCGCCTCGCTCGATGGCCAGCCCGAAGACATTCTCCAGCGCGTCGCCGATCCTGTCACTGGCCTCCTTGTCGGGGAAACGTTCCTCCAAGGCCTGGAAGATCAGATCGGCGCCTCCTTCCCTCTCGATGTCCGCGAGCTCCAGGTGCTCGCATGCTCTCTCGGCCTCATCGTCGAGCAGAGTCAGCACTAGAGGGCCCAGAGCCTCCTTCGCCAGGCCTGTGCTCGCCTCCACAGCAAACTTTGCGCCGATCCAGCGCCGCCAGCTCTTGAACTCCAGCGCCGCGTCGTTCCCCTTGCCTGAGAGACGCCGCCACTGACCAGAGCCACCACTCGCAGAGCCTCCGTCTGCAATGTCCCCGCTGAAGGACTCGACGTTGGCTCAAGACCAACGCAGATTCTAAACCTCAGAATCCTCAAAAATACAAGTGCGTCCTAGTACTTCTCCCTCTCGTAGTTCTCCTGACCGATCTTCCCCTGGAGCCTGCCCGCTTTCCATTGCGCGGTCCCCGCGCGCACCTCGCAGGCTCGAACCAGATTGGTCTATGGACGGGCCAAGGCTGCAACAGGCAAGAGTCAGCACTGCAATTCACACCTCCTCCTCCTCCTCCTCTCCTCCTTCTTCGCCATGCCCTCCCCGGCCATCAGCAAACCACCCTTTTCCTCTCTTTTCGTAGTCGTCCTCGTCCTGTTTCATCCCAGTCCGCCTCGTCCTCCTTCCTCCTCCTCCTCCTCCTCCTCCTCGCCCGCCTCGTCCTCGTCGTCCTCCTCCTTCTGCCCCCCCCCCCTTCCATTAAACGTAACTCCTTCCTGCCGCACCCCCAGACATGTCAGTACGGCGGACTGGCGGACTAGGCGTTTCGCCTGAGACTTCGTTGCTTCATGATCCTGGAACTTGGGATTTGTAACAATTTCACGGATGCAAGGCGGGCTGTTTCCGAAATGTGGCTCTCGCCTCAGCGCCGTGTGAATTCGTTTTGATTTACTTAACTGCAATGAGTTCACGGATGGAGGGTGGGCAGTTTTCAACATGTGGCTATCGCCTTAGCGTCGTGCACATTCGTCTTCAAAGTTTGCAGAAGTTTCACGGATGCAGGGCGGCTCCTTTTCAACATGTGGCTATCGCCTTAGCGCTGTACACTTTCGATTTAAACGTTTGTAGCAATATCACGGATATAGGGCGGTTATTTCTTAAACTGCAGTTCTTGCCTCAGCGCCGCGCGCACTCGCCTTAACCGTTTACGACGTGTTCGAGGATTTGTATGGCCAGAGTCCCAGGACCAGTGTTCTTGCGCAATTTCGGATTGTCATGAACGTATGAAAAAGGAAACGTGGAGTCAAGGTTCATGGCAACATTGTCGGTGCATCTTGGGTTTACACTGGCCCTCTTCCTGCTCCTCCTCCCCGTACTCTCCCTCCTCCTCCTCCTCCTCCTCCCTTTCTCCCCCCTCCCTATCCTCCTTCTCCTCCGTAGCCATGTGTGCTCAAGCCGTTTCGGCTCTGGCTCAGGGGAGCCAACGCTTGCTGCCTGCGGACTTCGAAACGACGCGCAGGGAACGGCTGGGGGCTGCGCTGATGAGCGCCATTGCGGCCACTGGACGGGCGGCTACAGGAGCATCATGACGCGCTGGAAGCGCTCTCTCTGCCTGGCGAATCGACGGGCCAGGAGGCGCCAGGCAGCCTGCCGCGGGCGATCATGGACAAGGTGATGGGCGTAGTCTGTGTGGTACACCCCTGCTTAGTCAAGACAATTCGACACTAAGGAACTGGTCTTGACTCCAATCGTGTTCTTAAACAGCAGTCCAGGTCCAGAGATACGAAAGTTCCACGACAAACAATCACTCCAAGAAAACGCTCAAATTTCTGATGGGTGTAATGCAGGCCGGGCTCAAGCTGTTCGCCGAGAGGGTGGACAAGGAAGCCCACGCCGTGGTCCAGGAATCGGCGGCGAGCGAGGGGGGGAAGTGAGAAGGAGAAGACCTTCTCAGCAGGCGGCGGGGCTTCTCAGAAGCTCCCTGGCCTCCTGAGAAGCTTTCTGTATCTTCGGGGAGGGTTTAGACAACTTTTCAGAAGGCTGGAAGATTTCCGAGCCTTCTGGGAAGGCCCGCCCCTTCTCATTTCCCTCCCGGGCTCGCCGCCGAAGGTAAGGCTGAAGGAGTGGGTGGGCGGCGTCGTCGTGAAGACGAAGCTGCGGAAGTGGATGGCTGAGCAGGCGGGGCCAGCCCAGGCCGCGCCAGCGGCCCTCCTGTCGCACGAGACCTCAGTCGATCACGGCGGCTCGAGCTCGGAGAGCAGCTCGGAGGGCGGGGTGAGCTACGAGACGGACAGGAGTGCTGGGCGTTGTGGCGAGGCTAGAGGAAGTTCCTCCAGGGGCAGAGCAAGGCTGGTTGCGCGGGCGTCCTCGCTGAGGGAGGAGGAGGAGGAGGCCTGCGGAACAGAGGGCGTCAGGCTGGCGGACGGGGACGTCGGCGACTCTGACCACCCCGCCGAGACGAGCGTCCCCAATACGCGTCCAGTCGAAACGCTGCCAGAAGGGGGACCACGTCCGGCGCCAGTGGACATGCGAGGAGATCGAGGAGTACATGAGGAAGGCCCGCCGTCGACATGCGAACAAGGAACAAAGACGCAGGGAGGCGGCGAAGTCGGCGGCACCATGGCAAGCTGAACAAGGGGATGGAATTAACGGGCCCCGTGATCAACGTGATGGTGGAGGACGAAGGTGGCAAAGGTCTGCAGTGCGAGTCGGACCTGGAATGGGAGTTCGCAAGGACGCCTAACTTTGCGCCTCGCGCTGCGCGAATAACTTCGCGCCCTCGAGGACGCCCACCGAGGGCAACGAGGGGGAGGCCCAACTCGGCGTCCCTCTGGCCTGCCTTTCTCGAGGAGACGAGCTCCATCGACGAGGCCGCGGCGGAGGTCGAGGACTGTGCCTTCTTGGGTATGGAAGTGAAGGGCTCACGTGAGCCCCGGGCAGAGACCGAAGATCGGCCACGCGGCCAAGGCACACCAAGTGCACGGAGGAGGAGAGAACGGCGGCAACGAGGACGGTGCCTGGGACTTCCTAGCGCGACCAGCGCTGTCCGAAATTACAACACTCCCCTGTGACGAGGCCGACGCCGACGGTAATTCCGCTTCGGCCACTGCTGCGGCGGACTGCGAAGCCGGATGGGGCCATGCGGAGTGCTTTCATCAGAAGCGCTGGGCGACGTCGACGGCAGCAATGGGGAGGGCTCGACAAGGGGCCCACCCAGCTACAGCGACACACGAATGACTACGTGATGCGAGGGTTGCTAGGTATCTCCCTGGATCCCAATGAAGTCGGGGATACGTGGAGACGGGAGGATAGGATTCCTTCTTGTAGATGCTGGAGAGGCTGCGTGGAAGAGCGGCAAATACGATGATCGCAGAGCTCTTCAACATTCGCAGCGGCGATCTCACCCCAGCCCTTTAGGGCGCGAGTGATTTAGAGCGCTGCCTCTTCCAACCACCTCCTTCCCCTTCGACGAGGGGTGCATTTTTTCCCTACCCCCTCCCCCTGGATCTGGATGGGCCTGGCCGCGGGTCGTCATAACGTCCGAGATGGCCTCGTCGAGAAAACCAGAACCATTGATCATGCTGAGGTTTTGGCTACATGTTGGCCTCCGGGGGGACTGATAAAAAAAAAACCCCTCCTTTGATCGATCTCTTCCAGGATGGCCCCAAGAGGTGCCGAGGAGGCCCCAAGAGTCCCCCAAGAGGCCCCCAAAATGCCCCCAAGAGGCCCCTAAAAAAACCCAGGACGCCCCACAAGGCCCCCGCAAATCACCCAAGACGACCAAAAGGCCTCGGCGAGAATGCCACAAACAAAGATTTTATAAGCAAGGATTTGAAAACACGTTGGCCTCCTGGGAGGAGGGGCTGACTAAGGACCCCCCCTCCTTTTGATCCGTTTCCTCCTACATGTCCCCAAGATTCTCCCCGAGGCTCCCACAGGTGCCCCAAGAGGGTCCCAAGATGTGCTCAGGAGGTCCAAAGAGTCCCCCAAGAGGCCTCCGAAAAGGGCATATTTTATAAAAAAACACCCAAGAGACCCCAAGAGGCTCCAAGCAGCCTCCAGAGGCACCCGCGACGCCCCGAGAGGCCCACGGGACGGCCAAGAGACCCAAAAGACGCCCCAAGAGGACGCCAACACACTCTCGAAATAATTCCGAAGAGACTCCGCGAGGTACCATAAGAGGACTCTGGCCTATATGCTCGCCCTCTTCCTCCTCCTCTTCC
Source organism: Prorocentrum cordatum (assembly GCA_963575745.1). Classification (NCBI taxonomy): domain Eukaryota; class Dinophyceae; order Prorocentrales; family Prorocentraceae; genus Prorocentrum; species Prorocentrum cordatum. The sequence continues at coordinate 1,038,845 of CAUYUJ010011558.1, read as the reverse complement.
TCCTCCTCCTGCTCCTCGTCCTTCTCATCCGCCTGTTCCTCCTTCCTCCTCGTCCCTCCTCCCCCG
>CAUYUJ010011558.1:806279-1033779 GCA_963575745.1 Prorocentrum cordatum | reverse complement strand
TGTTGTTGTTATCGTCGTCCCCTTCGTGACACACCCGTGTCCCACCCCGCGACCCACCCCGCGACCCACTCGCGACTCACTCGCGACCCACCCGCGACCCGCCTCCCCCACTCTTACCCGCAGTTGCGGGGGGCTGCATACTTTTCCCAAACGCTGCTTACTCGCAGTAGGGACTCTTACTTTTTTGGTTGGGAGAACAAGAGATCGGACACACCTATCGCTAACAGCCTCCGCAAGCGAACGCATCAGAAATAGTGTGAGAAAGGCGGGCATATAAGGGCGGAAATGCGGGCAATAAACAGATTGTGAGAAGGTCAGGCTCACAACCTCGGTGACGCGTGCGCTACTTGCCAGGGAAAATTAATCGCACCGGGAAGAGGAGGCGGGGAGAAGGGGAGGACAGAGGAGGAGTACCACATTTACACACTTGGAGCAGCGCTCAAGGCATCTTCCATAGGCGAGCCGTCGCGCGCATCCGAAGTCTAGGGAAAGCGGCAATAATGCCGACTTATGTATGTATGTATGTATGTATGTATGTATGTATGTATGTATGTATGTATGTATGTATGTGTGTGTATATATATATACGGTCGCCCCCCCAGCATCCCCAAACCATCGAGGGCGCCTGTCCTAGGGCGGTTGGAGAATTTGAGAGAGCGTGATCCACCGCCGCTTTACTGTGGAAAATTGCCAACCTTTTCCTCCGGAGCCCGGGGGTCTCCCCCCCCCCCCCTCCGAAAATCCCCCCCCCCCCCCCCTGCTGAACCCCTCCCCCCCCCTCTCCCCGGCAAAACCCCCCCCCCCTCCCCTAACCCCTCCCCCCCCCCCCCTCCCCTTCGAAAACCGGGGGGTCACTACCGGTTCGAACCCCCCCCCCCCCCCTCCGGCCGGAAAACCGGGGGGGTCACTACCGGTTCGAACCCCCCCCCCCCCCCTACTCACCGCCAGCAAACGACTCCCGGTCCCACCACCGTCCGCATCACATCCCCCACTGGTGTTCCCAGCACCACTGTCCTCACCACCACTGTCCCCACTGGTTCCACCACCGTCCCTATTGTCCCCACCAGTGCCCCCACCACTGTCGCACTGTCCCCACTGTTCCCACAACTGTTCCCACCACGGTTCCACTCTCCCCACTGTCTCCACGGACCCAACCACTGCCTATCCCCACTGTCCCCACTGTCCCACTGACTCCTCCGCTGTCCCACTGAGCTGTCCCACTGTTCCCACCACTGTCCCCACTGTCCCCACCACTGTCCCCACTGTACCTCTGTCCCATTGTCCCACCGCCGTCCTCGCCACCGCCTTTACCAGTGTCCCCACCACCATTGTACCCTCCACTGTCCCAGTGTTTCCACCTCATTCCCACTGTCCCCACACCACTGTCCCCACCACCACCGTTCCCACCACTGTCCACTGTCCCCCCTGTTCCCACCATTGTCCCCACCACTGTCCCCACCACTACCGTCCCCACCACTGTCCCACTGTCCCCCCACTGTCCCCACCACTGTCCCGCTGTCCCCTCACCACTGTCCCCACCAACACCGTCCCCACCACTGTCCGCACCCCCACTCGGTTTTCGAGGGGGGGGGGGGGGGTTCGAACCGGTAGTGACCCCCCCCCCCCTTTTCATGATGAGGGGGGGGGGGGGGGAGGGGTTCGAACCGGTAGTGACCCCCCCCCCGGAGGGGGGGGGGGGGGGAGGGGTTCGAACCGGTAGTGACCCCCCCCGGTTTTCCGCCAGCAGCGGTAGAACACGCTCTTTCGAAAATTTATAGCCCTACGATGGCACGTCGGGGTATCAACTCTCCAGCCGCACAGGCGTCCCCGTTAGCGGACAAATTTGTGTCATGCCATCTTCGCCCGCTAAACCGGGGCGAGGGTGCAGCGCAGCGCAATCGGCGGGGCCGGCCGCTGGACGCCGGCGGAGCCGCAGTCCCCGGGGACGGCGTCCATGTCCATCGCCTGCCATGGGTGCAAAAGAGGAGCAGGATGAGCATCGTTGAATCGATCCCTCTCCCCACTGGCGTGGCCTGGGCCCCACTGGCCGATGTACCCCCCTAGATTGGGATATAAGCTGTTAGCTTCGGGTCTCGAGGGGCCTATCCCAAACTGGGTTGGTGGAATGATGGGGCTGAGATACCATGGCCCGGTGGGGATGGGGATGGGGATCGGTTGGGCGATCTCGACCCCATGCAGTCCATGTCTGGGGGCCCCCTTCCCGTCGCAGCTTGCTGCCGCAGGCTCCGTCCCAAGTCCTCGGTCCTCCTCGACCCTCCCTGATCCTCCTCGATCCTCGATCCCCCTCGATCCTCGAACCTCCTCGATCCTCGATGGTTGAACGGTACTGAGAGGATGGCGAGGAGGAGGGGCAGCAGCGCGGCCAGAGCCTGAGGGACCTTCCCTCTGGGGCCTGCGCGACCAAGGGGGGCCGCTGCACCCGAGGACGTCGCCGCGGGAAGAGCTCGCCGCTTACTCTGCCTCCCAGACTGCCCTCCTCCTTGACCCCCTTCCCCCTCGCCCCGGCTCTCCCACCCTCGCAGAAGCCTGTGTCTCGCCACGTCCGGGTTTTTCAGCTGGACCCCCCCCCTGGTGGATACCTGAAGGCGGTTGAAGCCCGCAAGGGAATCGTCTCTCCGTCCCGCTCCTCCCCATCCTCCCCGCTCCTCCCCAGTTTGCCGTCGCCCGCGCGGACCAGCGGGAAGGCGGCAAGCATGTCGGGGGGCGGGGGCGCGGGGCGTCTTGAAGAGCGGCCAGTCGAGATCCAGACGGCCAATCTCTGGCCTTTTCTATCCTGCCTGTGGTCTGCGGGAGGCTTCTCGTCGCCACGGCCGGATACGCCCCCAAAGACGGGTCTGGACGGACCCGGGAGGGGGTGCGGATCCCTCAGGGCACGCCGCCTACGGTTAAACAGATCCGACATCGTCACATCCATCATCATGCGTCTGACCGCTCCCCGTTCGTGCAACACTGCGCCCCGACAGTTTGTGGGCGGAGGGCGGCTCCTGGCACGCAGAAGCCGCATGTGGGGTTCTGGATGGACCGACTTTGCGAGGCCTTGGGCTGGAAGTGAGAGCCGCAGCTGTCTCAACTGGGAGGGCGGGTGGCACGCGGATGGACAAGGGCACCCTGCTGGGCAGGCAGGAGGCTGCCCTGTGGCGGAGCCAAGGACAAGGGCAAGGGGGAGGGGCGGGGATTGCGCTTCGATTGGCAACCCGTCCAGACTTTGAGAACACTCCAAATGAGGTCCGAATGCCCCAGATGGCCCCCGAGACGGCCCAAGAGGGCCCCGAGTCGCCCAAAGATCGGCCGAAAACGCCCAAGATAGCCCCAAGACCGTCCAAGAAGCCTCCAAGACGTCCAAGGCCCCCTCCAAGAGACCCCCAGGAAGCCCCCAAGAGGCCCCCACGAGGCTTCCAAGCGGCCCCTAAGAGCTTCCCAAGAGGCCCACAAACTACCCCCAAGAGGCCCCCAAGACCGCTCCTCGTCGTCGTCGTCGTTGTCGTCGCCATTCAGGGTCGGCGGCACCGCCCGTAAGGCCTTCGCAAGCAGTCCTCAGGACTCACGACCCTGCACTGGAGGCTGCTGGCTCCGAGCTGTCGATTTTCCTTCGCCCCCGCGGGTGAAGGACGAGGAGGAGGGCGAGCGAGCGAGCGAGCGAGCAAGCGCCTATCCGGCTCCACTGTGGGTAGAGCCGCGCCCATTTGGGCGGGACAGAAAAAGCTGCAGCCCTTGTGAAGAAACGTGAGTGGTGGTCTCACGTCGCGGTCACGAGCTGGTCCTCCAGATTCCGCCATTCTGAAACATTGACGGCCGTGCCTCCCGTGAGTAAGGGTCCCCGGCGTGTTCTCCTCCCCGACGAGGAATGGGGGCCCATAACAATTTCCTCTCGAAGGGGCACGGTCGGCGCGCGCGGGCGAGCCTGCGCCTGCGCCTGCGGCGCTGCCGCAGGTCATCAAATTACCCCTGCGGTTTCCCGGCGCCCAGGGGCGCGCGCGGCGAGCCGCGCGCACAGCACCGCCCGCCAGTCGGATGGACACAGGCACAAACTCACGGGCACAAGGGCAAGCACTTCCAATGCAATTCTGGGAGGAACAGAAGGGAAGCAGACGGGAATGATGCCGCGACGAACCTCAGCAGTGACGTCGGCAAACACCTGCAATGGCCTCGGACTCGGGACGAGGGCGGAAATGGACGAGGAAGGGGGACGGGAAAGGCGGAGGGAACAAGCAAAATACCTGGAACGGCGCTCAGGCCAACCATGCGAACACGTAGGCATACGATCATCGCGATATCTCAACGCTCGACAATAAGAACGAATATTTTTTTTCTGGCCGCGGTGTGCTTCCGGCCACGGATCAGTCTCCCGACCTAATTGGCTCGCGTGAGCGCCCCTTCTGAACCCCAAGTGCTGCTCGTTTCCGCAGTCTTGACCACGCAAGGCGGACGCGACCGCAATAAACTCTCGAACAAACACCCAATCCTGAAAATTGGCGCGCGGGGGAAATTGCGGGGACACCCGTGACAGTCTGAATGCAGCAGCGTCTTTACGCCCGCAGGAAATCAGCGCGCAGCGAGCGGGGCGCGACGACACCCAGGGTGCTCGCGCGAACAGCATCTGACTTCTGAATGCGGGTCCCCACTGGATGTTCGCTTTTTTGTCGGCGGCGTCTCGGATCTGAGTTGCGGGCGGGCTACGCTGGGGCACAAGCGGAGCTCATTGCGGCACATGTGGAAAAGGAACGACCAGGGGACAGGAGGAGAGGCTGCGCGCGGCAGGGGGGAGCCCTCAAAGCTTGAAACACTTCAGGATGTGCCGAAGCAGGCTCGTCGAACAGGAAGTGCAGCCAGTGGAAGACACGCCCACGTTGGAGGAAGAAAACACAGAATAAGCATCACACGTTTATGCTTATGCAACTGTTTCTTCTTCGACAAATACACACTGTGTGGGCACGCGCGCTCTACTCCTCCGCCGGCATCTGCCGCAGCCGCGCGCCCGCAGTGGCGGGCGGACTGCGCAGAAGCGCTGCAGGGTGCAGCTCCACACGGCGGCAGTGCACTTCCGGGCCAGTTTGTTCTGCCAGAGGCCGCTGTCATGTCAAGGTCAGAAGCGGAAAGCAGGAAGGGCAAGGGAAAGGGCTGGGTGGGGGGTGGACGAGCGCACGTCCCTCAGGCGAATTGTGGGTTAGTGCCGAACGGGAGCCGCATGGCGTACCGTGAAAGGTATTGCTCGCAGTTGCCGAGCTGCTGAGAGGTTCCAACTATACCTCGGCGTGGAACTTACGGAAAAGACTGCAAAGGAGACTGAGCAAATCGTGGGCAAGAGCCACCGTGAGATCGGTGTCTTGGTATTCCTCCTGGGTTACTTGAGGAGCAAAACATCGGCATAAACATACCCTTTGACGGTCGGCGCGGATTTCTTGGGTCTGCGCTGGGACCTCTCTGGCGGCGCCTCCTGGCGCGCTCCGCGCCCCAAGGATAGGTGGTTCAACGCAAATCCAAAACATCCGCGCGAACCTCCGGAAGGACGACGACGAAGGGGAGACGAAGAAGAGGGAGGGGCGCCTGTCCTGCCTGCCCCCGCCCCGCCCGTCTCACCGATCCTGCCCTACCCTGCCCTTGAGCAGCCCTCGCGACGGGTCACCTCAGAGGCCAGAATGACCCTCATAACAAGCAGCCCGACAAAAGAAGGCGTCTAGTAAACGCACATGAGAAAGGTATCGAACAGGGCAGAGCCCTTTTTAGTAAACGCCCAGGACGGTCGGGAGTGGACTCCGACCCTACGTCCGACGGAGGCGATCTCTTCCGATGTCACCCGCGTTGAGCGCGATCCACCACAAAAACCTCCAACAGCCCCCGCAGGCCCATCTCTCATGCCGTCTCACACTGCTGCCATCCCCTCGTTCCCCCCCTTCCTCCTCGACCCTCTCTCCCTCCTTGCTCATAGTCCCGATGAGGAGCCAGGAGGGATGTGGAGAGTTAGAGGACGACCACGGCGACGGAGGTGGAGGAGGACGACGCCTCATTCCCGTCCAACTCCCTCCTGTAATCCCGTTTCCTCCAACTCCCTCCCCCTCTCCATCCTCTTTGCGTCTCTCTCCTCCCCCTCCTCATCACGCCGGCGACATCCACCACGATGACGTCAACCTGGCCCACCAAGCCGTCGACGCTGGCGGCGACGCCGAAAGCTCCGCCGACGCCGATGCCGTCGAGGGCGACGCCGAGGCCGACGCCGCCGAGGCCGACGCCGCCGAGGCCGACCAGCGGCGGCGCCGGCAACGGTGGCGTCGGCGCCGACGCCCAGGCCGACGGGGCCCGCCAGGCGGCGCCGCCGGCGCTGACGGTGGCGGCTGGCGGCCAGCGGCGGAGGAGTGTGCGGGTCTCGGCCTCGGGCGCGGGCGCCGCCGGCTCCGCGGGCGCATCCTCCGCGGAGGCCGCGGGCCTGGCGACGCGCTGTCGACGTCGCTTTCGTCGGCGTCGACCGCGCCGTCGTTGTCCAGTGACTTTGTCGTTGTCGTGATCGTCGGCGTCGTCGCCGTCGCCGCCAAGGTCGTTCTCGTCGACCGCGGCGTCGTCGTCGTCGTCGTCGTCGCCGTCGTCGTCGTCGTCGTCGTCGTCGTCGTAGCCGTCGTCGTCGTCGTCGTCGGTGTCGCCGTTGTTGTCGGTGGCGTCGCGGTCGTCGACCGCGACGTCGTCGACGACATTATCGTAGTGTTCGGACGCGTCGTCGCCACCAACGCTCGAGACTCGAAATGTTAGGAAACTTTTGGGGTCTCAAAGCCTCTGGAAGCCTCTGGAAGCCTCTGGAGGCCTGTGGAAGCCTCTTGGGACCTCCCGAGAGGCGACGTCGTCGTCGGCGACCACGTCGACGTCGTCTTCGCATTCGTCGGAAGTCGTCGTCGCAATCGTCGCAGTCGTCGTCGCCGTCGGCGTTGTCGTCGACGTCTCGTCGACGACACTCGTCGTCGTCGACGACGCCGTCGTCGACGCCGACAACGTTTTGTTTTGGTGTTAGTCGTCAAAGTCGTCGACCGTGTCATGGACGGCGACGTCGAGGAACGTCGATGTCGTCGTCATCGACGACGTCGCCTATGTCGTCGTTCTCGTCTTCGCCGTTCACTGAATCAGACTCGTTGGGGCCTGCCTAGGCCCCCCGCCCTCTGTCCTGGATTTCCTCCAGCACGGCTTGCAGCAGTGATAAGGTTTTCGGAATGCTTGCGCGTTGCTCTTCATAGATCGCGCGATCGGTGCTGCACATTCTACATGCATGAGGCCACCTGATAGCCACCGTCGCACGCTCCTTTGACATTCATCGAAAACTGCGCGCCTCCACGGCGCGTATTATTATAGGTTGACGGAATCATCTGTATCGTGGACGTCACCCTTGTGCTCGACCTCGTCTTCGCCGACAGCGTCGCCACCGACGTCGTCTCGTCGCCAACGCCCGACGGCGTTTCCGTCGTCGTCGCGGCGGCGCCGAATCGTTATCGTCGAATTTCCCTTCATGTCTCCCCGTCTCTTCCGTCTCCTCCACCGTCTTACTTCTAACTCATTCCCTCGACCTCCCATTTCCCATTGCATTCCCCTCTGGTCGTCCTCATCCGCCTCCCCTCCCACTCTCTTCCGTTCTCCTGTGCGGCCTCCTCTGGCCCTCGGTTGTATGCCGCATTATCCGCATGTCGATGCTGCCCTGGTACGTTGGCGAGGTCAGAATCTCAGCATCCTGGCCTCGTCAAAAACGGCTCAAACTGACGAGCCGGGCCCGAAGACACTCGCGAGCGTCTCCCGGGCCGACACGTTGCTCAACAATCGGCCGTCGGGCAAGACAGCGTCCACCCGTGCAATCCCCAAGCCAAACCTGCCCGCACGAAGATCGCCCATCAACTGGTCGTACACACCTCTGAGACAAGAGGTGTGCCCGGCAACGACTCGGTAGCGTTCCACCCCACCTAGGGTCAAGAATCGCATCGAGCCGCCGTCCAGCGACGCCTGCAAGAGCAACGCTCTCATCAAATCAGATACGTAGGTCTGGTCTGCGACGAGGTCAGGGATATCGCATGATCCGCCATGATTATCACCGATGGCCACTGCCGTGCCCCCGCTCGTCAGTAGAACCGTGTGGCTGCCTCCAGCGACGACCTGAGTGTAGGTCTGGCCTGCGGCAAGCTCAGGGATATCGCATTGGCCGGAACCATTATAGCCGCAAGCCACGGCCGTGCCCTCGCTCGTCAGCAAGACAGTGTGGCCATGTCCGGCGGCGGCTTGTGTGTAGGTCTGGTCCGGAACAAGCTCCGGGATGTCGCATTGGGCGTGACCATTACCGCCGCAAGACACGGCCATGCCCTCGCTCGTCAGCAGAACCGAGTGGCGGCCGCCAGCGGCAACCTGAGTGTAGGTCCGGCCTGCGACGAGCTCAGGGATGTCGCACTGGCCGAAGCCATTGTAGCCGCAGGCCACGGCAGTGCCCTCGCTCGTCAGCAAGACGGTGTGGCGACCTCCGGCGGCGGCCTGAATGTAGGTCTGGCCCGCGACGAGATCAGGGATGTCGCAATGACCGTAATCCGCCACCGTCCCGTAGGCACTGAATGGAAGGTGCTCAGGCCCAACGGCCACAGAGTCCCTCCGATAGAATTTTGAAAATGTTGGGTAATGAGTCTGGGCCATGGATTTCCTGATTTCTTGCGCGATTCATGGCTCTCTCGGAGCTCGGCTTGGGGAGGCCTCAAGAGCGCAAAGACGTGGTCCCAGGGGAACGTGCTGAGGCTCTCTTGAGGGCATCTTGTGGCGCTGTTGGAGCCCCCAGACGCTCTTGCGGAAGCCCATTCATATGCTCCTGAGCCACTCCAGCAAGCCAACATGCATCACAGGAACACATCTGCTGTTCTATGATGTTCGCATTGTCGCCTCCTCGGTTTTGATAAGAGCGTTCAAGACGGCCGAAGAAGCCCCACGATCTGCTCAAGAGGGCCCCTGAGGCCCTCAAGAAAGGCCCAAGAGGCCTTTAAGATGGGCCCGAGAGAGAACCTCGAAGGGGCACAACGAGCCTTCCTCTTCACATGGCTCCAAATACAGTCACCAATCCCGGAGAGACTCCCTAGAGTAGGCCCGAAAGAAGCCCCACGGTGGCCCCCAGCAGGCCTTCAAGAGGCCTGCGATAGGCCTTAATTGTTTTATAACGCTGGGGGCGTCTGTTCCGTTTTCAATGTTTCGTGTTGCGGTCGACCAGAACATAAAAACATGGCAACCCAAAACATGACAAAAGCGACGGGCCCCAAACGAGCGAACAACAACAACCCAAAACAAACAACAACGACAACGCAACACATAACATAATTGACAGAAACGGGAAACAACAACAACGGCAATTAAAAACAGTTGGAGACGGGTTGCACAACGAACCGAAAACGGCGAGACGGCAATCCCAAAACTGAGAAACAACGGCTCCCAAAACAGACAAAAAACAACATCGATCTGGAAAGCGGGGAAACAACGCCCCCAGCGTTTTAAAATCATCTAAGCGCTAGGCCCCTCTAAAACGCACCAAAAGGGCCCCCCAAAACATCTAAAATGCCTCCCGTCTCTTGTCCACGACCCAGGCACAAGGGCGGGATGGGAGGAAAACCACTCGATAATTAGTGCCGCATGCCACGACGGTGCCCCCGCTCGTCAGCAGAACCGTGTGTCGGGCTCCAGCGTCGACTTGTATGTAGGTCTGGCCTGCAACTTCTTCCGGGATGTCGCACTGGCCCTGACGATTGCAGCCGCAAGCCACGGCCGTGCCCCCACTCGTCAGCAGGACCGTGTGCCGGCCTCCAGCGGCAACCCGAATGTAGGTCTGGCCTTCGGTAAGCTCCGGGATTTCACACTGATCATGGGAATTGTAGCCGCAAGCCACGGCCGTGCCTTCGCTCGTCAACAGGACCGTGTGTGAGCCGTCGGCGGCGGCCATCGGGCGGGTCTGGCCAGGCAGGGCCGGGAGTCTCAGGCGGACTCACGGTCCCTCGGCGTGGGCGCGAAAACCGAGCCAGCGTAGAATGGCGACAGGGGTGGCAGGGGCAGTCGGCGTCTCGTCGCCGTCCTCGTCGCTGCAGGGGTTCCGAGGTGCAGGAAGGAACGCAATGGGCACGTTGGGTCTGCACATGGAACGTGAAACCTCCTCCTCCTCCTCCTCCTCCTCCTCCTCCTCTTCTCTCTCTCTCTCTCTCCCTCTGTTTGCCTTTCACCCAACCCTCTCTCTCTCTCTTCCCTGCACATTTTTCCATGCTATCGTTCCACAGATATCTACATATGTATTCAACGTGCACGTACATATTCATCTCTCATCTGCCTGACGTGGTACTCAGCCAATAAGTATACGTTTCAGACTTCTCAGACCTGCGAGGGAGAGCTTTCATGCTGCGGGGGATTGAATCATGAATCCGGAGCCACTGTACATACATATCCAAAGGTGGAACAGATCTCTCTCTCTCTCTCTGACTCTCGCTCGCCCTCTCTCTCTCTCTCTCCTTCTCTCTCTCGCTCATTTCTCTGCGGCCCCCCTGGTCTCGTAAGACGGCAACCTCTTCATCCGAACGAGGCAAAGATATGTCTCTCTCTAGCTCTCCCTCTCTCTCTCTGTCTCTCCCTCTCTCTCTCTCTCTTCCTCCCGAACCACCCGGCTCCCACACACTCCACACCCGCCGCACCCCACCGAGTGGGGAGGGTGGGGCGCGGTGCGAGAGGCGAGGAAGGTGCGGACCACGCACCCCCCTCGCCTCTCGCGCCGCCCATGCACACACCCGTCGCCATCAACCGCACTCCCACACCCCCGCCCCACAAAACATCCCCGCTTGTGGACGAGTCAGAGAAAGAAAGAGAAAGAGACAGAGAGAAACAAATCAAAAGATGGGGACACAAAAAGAGAGAGAGAGAGAGAGAGAACAAACAAACAAACAAAGAGAGAGAGAGAGGGAGAGCAGAACAGGGAGAGAAAGAGAGAGAGAGAGAGAGAAAGAGATAGAGAGAGAGAGAGAGACATAGAGATATACATAACGATATTCTAGATGAATGGGGTGACGGGCCAGCAAGTGGCCACGCATTCGTGCATCCAAAACATGAAAGGTTAATCCTAAAAACATAACCAACAATTGGACGACAGGTTGCCAAACCAACCGAACAGATCCCACCAGCCCTCTGGGCGCAGGCGGTCTAGGGAGGCTCCTCTTCCAACCCCCTTCTTCCCCTTCGGGGAAGGGTTTATCATTGTTCCCTATTAATATACACCCCCTCCCCCAGGCGACCGGCAGCCAACCAGGAACAATCAGGACACCATGATCACCCCCCACCATCCCTGACAACAAACAATACAAAACGCACTCTGCCTCCACATTTGGAGCATGCACGGCCAACCCGATGCGGCCCCCCGACCATCCCTGTGCAAAAAACAATAAGAAGTACACCTTGGGGCAAAGTCTCGAGTCATGTTCGTGAGGCCCGCGAGCACTTTGCATTGCTTTTGACAGGGACGGTGGGGGTGTCAGCATATTGCCTGCTGTGCGCAAGGCTACCACCCCTAACAACAACAACAACAATACAAAATGCACCTCGCGGATAGATCTGCATCATGCGCGGCCACCCCGCGATCACTGTCAAGTGGTTTTTTGACAGGGACGGCGGGGGTGATGGCGTATGGCCTGCTGTGCGCATGCCCAACACTTGATGTGCATGGACTTTTCGACAAGGGTGGTGGGGGCCGACATGATTCCCGATGTGTGCTGCCACCGCGCATGCGCACCTGACACACTCTGCACGCGCCCAGAACGTGGCGCACCCGGCGCGGCTGGAGTACGCGGCACACCCGGCTCACGCGGAGCACGTGGCGCATCTGGCGCACCAGGCGTGCCTGGCACGCTCGGTCCCCTATGAGTGCCTGGCGCGCCTGGCGCTCCTGGCACGCGTGGCGCACCTCGCCCCAGCGTCGCGCACATGGGGTCGGTTTTGGTTCCCAGTAGCTGTTCATCCAAAGACGACTGCTGAACATGCTCAGGCTCGGGTGTTACTTATGTGTTGGGAGGGCGGGTGGGAATGAGCTCGACGACTTGCTATCTAGGAGGGTGTCTTTCCATCTTGCTTGGCAAACCGTCGGTTCTGCTTCAGGTCGATCAATAGATTCACATTTTAGCCGTGAACATTGTGAGCGTGGCCACCTCGTCAAAGACGAACAGATCCGTGACTTCTTTTATCTTCCCTGCGCTACCGCGTAATTGTTTTTTCCCTTGCGGCCGTCGCCATGGAGAATGACAAACAACGTCAGATCGAAGCGTGGGGACTGGCCCGCCGTGATGCCGCGGTACGGTGTGAATGATAACTGCTTGGTATCACTGCCGCGATCCAGCAACTTCTCCAACCGCGCCTCGATACGGCCTCCGAGTTTGAAACAGTCTTCCGGTTGGTTTTCGCGCGTCATGGCCATGCACTCTTCGACTGTCGAGCCCTCCGCGGCCATCTTGTTGAGCTCGTGGAATGTCTCCTACTTGCTCATAGCGCCACTCAGTGGCCCATTGAGCTTCTGGGGTGGGTTGGGGTCATCTCCTTCTTTGTGTAGTTGATGCGATTGGTGCGGTCCTGCCTCGTCTTGCACGACATGATCGTGCAATGGAAGCGGCGGCTATTGTAGGTGCCGTTGCCGGGCATGTCGAATTAGCGTGGCGACTTGATGTTCTTCTTGTTCTCGAAAGCCACGTACACAAGCCACTGCTAATCCTGTCTTTGTCACCCACGCTCTCCTTCTTGTGGTGCTCGCGGCCGATGCTGTACTCGGCCACTGCGCTCTTGCTCATGAGCATCGCGGGAATGCGTTCGTGGTCAAACCCGCCGCGATAATTAGAGGCCAGAAGATGTGAACCGAAACGTCTCGGCATTCATTCTGAAAGCAATTCTCCATCGCCAATCGCGTCCGTCTCTGTCGTTGGGAGTTGTGCCGTTGTTGGCGCGCGCTGGCGTTTCGCAGCATGTCCGCCGCCATCGCCGCCGCCGCCGGGGGCGATGGCGACGCTCCGCTTGACAGGCCTGTTCTCGACGACGGAAGGGCGTGGGTCTCAAGTGGTAGTTTCTGCGAAACTTTCTTAGACTGTCCATGGCGTATCTTCATCAGAAGGAAAAGAGGACGGTTCGGTCGCCATGGCCAAGCAACAAAAGACGGCGCCTTTTAACTTTGATTCGGTTTTGCAAAAATATTTGAACTTGAACTGATGGTTCAATTTTCTGGGACCAGGCCCCCAGGGACGGGGTGCACCAGGCGCCATCAATAACAATGAAAAAACAGATAGCGCGGAGGCGGCTCACCGTTTGGATTTGGACGGTGGCATGCAATACCTTGCGGGTGGAATTGTCGCGCACGATATTACGCTGCGTGTGTCGTCAACACCAAATTGTTCCGTTACTTCGCACAAAACGGCCTCCGCATCGGTATCTCGTCTTTATACATCCTGACTTCGTTCTTCCGCTTCCGCTGTTATGTTAGCTACTTCTGTTTGTAAGGCGACAAGGACGGCCACCCGCTTTGTGTTTAGTTGCCGTTCTGTGTTTCGAATGGGCGCCGTTATGACAACATTGCAACGGCGTCCCGGCGTCCCCTGCGTCCCATGTATTGTCCCCAGTCTAAGCATCATCGTACGTACCCATCTGTCACACAGTGGACTTTGTACCCGAGGCGCGATACCTGAATACGTTCACAGAAAGCCCAAGGCGAGAGCCTGCTTTCGGAGGAAATTGCAGCGAAGTGTCCAGCGCAAGCGCGATGCCAGAGTCAGGTGCGAAGATCATTCACATGGCACGACACTCGTGCGACGCCATCATGCCAAAGCTGTCGGCGGACGGTTTGTATAATACACATCCTCGTTCGAACGCGATTGCATCAACCAGACGACCTTTCCTCAATAACGATGCCATATGAGGAACGTTTGTCACCCGGTCATGCAAGTCGTGGACGAACCTCGATTCTAGATCGGGGTGGCGGGGGGACAGAAAAGCCGACACAGGCACCAATCAGGTATTTGTTTCATAAGCGGTCGAATTGCGTTTTGGGCCATCGTGAGCCCGTCCTGGCCTTCGGAATCGCAAGGGGGGCGGGGAGTCGGGGAACGGGAGACATCGCGCAGCGCGCAAGAACAAGGGCAGGAAACAACAAATGCTGGCGAGAGGCGAAGCTGGTGGGGGTCGCGTGGAACACAAAAAAAACCATGGGCCCCATGGGGTTCATGGTACCCCTATAGGGCCCATGGGGCTGCCATGGTCCGCGGAGTTCGCCAGGCCCAGAAACCCGACGCGGCCCTGACGACTCACAAGGCCCATGGGGCCCGTGCGGCTCGCCGGGCTAGCGCGGTGCTTTGGGCCCATTCGCATTGCGGCGCCCGTGTGGACCAGGAAACTTTTGGGGGACTTGTGGGGCTCATGGGGCTGGCGAAGTTCGCTCGGCCCACGGGCCTCGCGCGGCCCAGAGGAATTAGAAACAACTCGCGTTGCTCCCACGCGCGCAGGGCGGGCATTTATCGACGCGGGACTCATGGGCCCGGAGACACGGGCGACGGCATTCAACAGATGCTCTGAATTCTTCTTTTCCAGAGAGGATCATGGCTTTAGTGTCGGGTTCTGGTGCGCAAGCACTGTGGCCTATCCAGAAACAGCTGATGTCCATGGTGACCGTGGCCGCCAAGGTGCAAGCAACGATTGCAATCATCAAGGCGGCCGAGGATGATGTTGCTGTGAATGAAGAACCCACAGAATACGTACGCGCCAAACCACGTAAATGAATACGGCTCCCCAGTCCGCGAAACCTGCCTCGTGTTACGAATGCTCGAGCACTGCGTACGTTCGAAACCAATGTGGATTCATGTGCATGTACGTTCTTCTGTCGCTCCAGTGAGGGAAGCAGCTCCTGACGGAAACGGGTCCTGGAGCCGGGGGCTTTCCCCCAAGGCCAACTCTTCACCCTGAGTCGCTTTTTGACGACACCGGGGGCCCACGGACGGCATCGGGAGTCCGAGAGCGGCGAACAGAAACCCAACACCCGCTTCCCTCAAGACCACCCTTCCGCTTCTCCCCCGTACCTGCCCGCGCCGAGTTCGTACGCGACAATGACCCTTCTGCTTTTCCCCGGCACCTGCCCGCGCCGAATTCGCAGTCACTGCGCGCGCAGTCACTGCGCACAAGCGGTGGTGCGCCAGAGCTCCTTATCGGGTGTTGCCAGACATGTCTCCGACCAGAAAAATATCCCCAGGGTTTCAGAGGATGTCCCTCACGGCCTCCACAGCACCCGTCACGAAGCCCAGACCTAGACATCTGGCCGCTCCAATTTGTTCGATGCGTGGGCCCCGGAAATCTGGACCACTTCCCGAAGACCGGTTTTTCGTCCCGAGCCGATTTTCGACGGTCCCGAGGCCTGGCGAGGGCCCCCAGGGACAGAAACGGCCTAAAACCCTCGGCTCAATCTTGTTTGGTGCGTCGGAAATCTGGGAAGGGCCTCAGGGGCTCCAAAATGGCTCCACAAGCTTGGGGCACCCTGGGCCAGGGACGCCTCTGGCAACACCCTCGGCTCCTGGGGATGGTGCACGCCGCCCGCGCTGCGCCGGCCAGACTCCTCCTTCAGCTGGCCGTGGCCCAGGGGGAAGTGCCCTCTCCTTGAAGGTGTGGGGGGGAGCTCAAGCGGTACGTTGGCAGTCCCAGACGCCCGACGATATTCTACAGTCGAGACGTGTAGTAAGGAGGCCAGGTGGTAAGGACGCAGGACCCTTGGAGGCCGAGGTTGGGATTTTTAGGGCGGCGGGCGACCAGCGAAAACGGCAGAGGACGGGCCGCAGAGGCAAAAGGACACTAGTCACTAGGGTACCCTAGATCCTAGATGATGGCGCGCGTCACTACTAGGCGCGTTGACATATGTTTCATTTCACGATGGCAGATGCGCTGGCCACGCGAGGCGCACGGGACAGTTATATACACATGCGAAGCGGACTTGAGAACTCAGAAACCTCTCTCTGTCTCGTGCCCCAAGATGTTGTCAAAGCTGCGGCACGCATGGTGGACCCCTGGAGTAAGGTGAACATTTGTTTGGCAACCTGACGCGGCCCTTCCCCAGGAAAGGCGTTCGTCCCGGATCCATGTTTGATGGCCCTGGAGTCCAGCAGCGGGCCTCAGAGGCGGGAAGCATGGAAGCACGCCTGCATATAACATAACATCTCGCTCGAGATCTGGGGCTATGTGCTCGCCAGGAGCTCGGAGGCCGAACCTCGCGACCCGCCCACAAGCCACACCATGTGAGCGACTTCGAAGACCCTGAATCCAAGCACGTCGACGTTTCACGTTATGTTGTCCTCATCGTACTTACAGGCCGCATCCCAGAAATAATTTTCGAGCACCCAGAACAATGCAGAACCAGTGCCTGCCCGACACGCTGGCGAAGTGTCGAACGAGTATCGCCTCCCAGGGCCCGACACGTGAAAACCCTCCAGTTTCGACACTTTCCTGGTGCTCGAAATTCTTTCTGGCGATCCAGGCTAAAGTAGGTTGGAACATCATGCGTCTCACGATTGCTTCCGCCAACTTTCCAACGGCAGCGACGCCGCCGTTCTACTTCCGCCGTCTGCCGCCGAGGGCGAGACGCGCTGGAGGCGACGCCCCTTTCCTGGAGCACACCGTGCCGAGTTGTTTAAAAAAGATCGGCGCCCCCGGCTCGGGGCGGGCTGAAAGTTGATCGGCGCGCCCCCGCACTGTTGCCCGCGGATCCTGGGGCTCAGGCAATGCTCCCTGGGCTTAGCTGCCCCGATACGCAACACGTAACACGTAGCGTATTGATACGAAGCTCAACACGTAGACTGATTACGTAGGCCTGACGCAATAAGTTCGCCAGAACGTGGGCCAATACGTTGAGCCAACACGCAACGTACTGACACGGACGTTTTGAGATCGGTACGGGTTGCGTATCAAAACGGGCGTATCGAGGCAGCTAAGCCCCTGGGTGGGAGAACAGAAAATAAGCAACCTGCACATACGTAAACTTCTGGAGGTCCGCGCGGAGTTCCCGGATCGGCGCTGCTCCGGCGCCTCGGGCGCTGCCAGGCCTGGCGCACTGCTCGCGCCAAGGAGGGAGGTCAAGCGCAGGAACTCCTCGCAGACCTCCTAAAGTGTATGTTCATGCAGCTTCTGTCTTCTCCCAGAGATCGGACGTTGCGAAACATTGCAAGCCTGGAAACAACATACATTTCTTGGCTTTCCCACTCGCAGGACCTGGCGCGTAACCGGAAGGGCGGGAGGGGAGGGGGATGGACATTCATAGAACTCAAACAGAATCCCCACGAACCCGGCACAGTACGTGCAGAGCCAGGGGTGGCGGACGGACTCCCCATACTGCCCTCACAAGGGGGATGCGAAGTCCCTGGAGACGGGACGGGGTGGGCACGGGTTGGCATCATAGCCGACCCACAACCAATAGAGGCATCAAAGCCTCTGATCATCAGACTGCCTAGGCTGATCCACTCACAGATCCAACACTTCATCTTCTTCTCAATTCATTACATGCGTAACATGCTCTCCCAACTTTCTGCTGCATTTTTCGAGCCGGATCGAAGCAAGGAAACATCGCAACGCCGAGATCTGAGGGTAGATACGGCGGGATCGTGTCGTGAAGGCGCCGGCGCTGGCCAGCGCAGATCGTTGAGCCCTGAGCGACAACACAAATCGTCCCACATCGGGCGACTCCAGGCCGCTGCTGGCGTGCCACCTCGCACGCCCGCGCTGGGGCCGCCGCCGCGCGCCGACGCGACGCGCGAGCCTGCCGCGTGATTGACCGCAACCACCAGAGGGGCAACGGTGGGAGGAGACACGGGAATCGACCAGGAAACATCGACCAGAGCAGGGCAGGAAACATCGACCAGGAAACATCGACAGGAATCGACCAACGAGGGGCTCGGAGGGGAAGCATCGACCAGGACTCGGCGGCACCTCGCCGATAGGTCGGCGACAGGCCCCCGATTGGCGAACTCGCACGCCCCTGGGCGAGGCGGGCCTCCGGGGCCCCATCGGCGCCGAAGGGGGGATTCGGGGGCGGATGCAGCCCCACCCCTGAGCCTCTCGCCCCCAGTCGTTGCCCCCTGGCTTTCGGGGCACAACTCGGCGAGGCGCAGCTACTGAACACACACCCCGAGGCTGGACCACAGCCGAGAACCAACGAAGACGCCCGGAAACCTCAGACCTCGAACCTAAGATCCGCGCGGGTGTCCTGGGTCGGCGCTGGGCCCCCACTTTCGCTGCCCCTGACCCTGACCAGAGGCTCTGACCCCTCTCGCTGCCACTGACCGTGACCAGAGGCCCCTGACCCTGACCGTAGCCCATCCCCTCCCATCGCTGCCCGCCCCTGCGATCCTCTAGAGAGCAGAACAAGAAACACCCTCATACGGAGCACGTCGACAAGCGAAGACTCCTAGTAAACGCGCCCAAGGAAGGCATCGAACTCGAACAGGGTACGGCTGTTCAGTAAACGCCCGGGGCCGACGAGCAAACGCCAGTCATGGGGGTCGGGGTGATTTCAACTCCCTGGATCCTCGGCGCCGCGACCGCTGCGGCGCAGGGGGCGCTGCGCCTGGGCGCCAGGCTGCTCGGTGGCCGCCCTGCCCGCCTTGAGCAGGACCGACCGTCCCGGCATGCCTACAGGCCTACCACGAAACACTCTCAGAACCGCAACATGTTCTAAGAACCACAACAGTGTTCTTATGGCATAAGCCTGATCTATGACAACGAAACAGTCTTCCCCAGACATGTTGTGCTAATTTTCCTTCGCGCAACCCAGAGAGGGTTCTTAGAACATTCTTTGCTGGGCCTCTAGGCCCTCCAGGACGCTTCGCCCCTGCTCGTCCGCCCGCAGGCGCGCTGCGGCGGCAGGCTCCGCGACTCGCGCGGCGCCAGCGCGGCGCCCGCGGAGGGCGGCGCCCCCGCTGGCGAGCCGCAGGCAGCTGCAGCCGCGGGGGGCGGCGCGGAGGGCGGCGCCTCCGCCGGCGGGCTGTGGGCGCCTGGTGGGTCTTGCGCAGGAGGATGTGGCGACCTCAGGCCTTAGGCGGTAGCCTACGCGGGCCGCTAGCGCGGCTCGCTACTCTCGAGAAGCAGGCGCATACGGGCAGCTTACGCGCCAATGTCGGTGAAGACGGTTCACTTTTTCTGCGTCGCTCAGATGAGCCACGAAAAGAAACGGGTCTTGCTGAAGGGGCCCAAGGACACACACACACAAACGAACAGGCACCACTTCCAGATTTCACCATATCTCTGCATCTATTTTCTGAATGCTCCGCTTCCACTCCACTTCCCACATTTCCTCCCATACTTTTCACGGGAATCGACGTTTATGTGTCTGTCTCTATTTTCCTCTTGGCTTACGCGAGATGACGTAGCGACCTTACGCCGCAGCTTACGTGGCCCGCCAGCGTGGCACACCGCATGGAGAAGAAGGTGCTTTCGCGCGGCCTTGAAAGAGAATCTTACGCGCGAATGTCGGCGCAATGACCCCCGTCCGTCGCTCAGATGGGAAGCTGAGCTGCTTGGCTACAAAAGTCCGGGCGCAGGATGGACCTGGTTGACCGACCCGGTCAGAGCGGACAACGTGTAGTGGCCACGGCTCGGTTTTCGCAAGCTGCTCGAGGCTTGAACCTGCCATTCGAAAATCCAGAATTTTAACCTCTGGGGCGCCCCGCGCGCCGGGCGCTCGGCGCCAGCCGCTCATGTACACCGTCAGGGCGTCCAGGAGCAGCGCCTCGAAGCGGTCGCGCAGCAGCTCGGCGCCGCCGCCCGGCGGCGGCGCCCCGGCAGCGGCGAGGTCGTCCGGCACGCCGGCGCCCAGGCCAACGAGGTGGACCAGGAAGCCGGGGGTGCTGGCGCAGAGGGTCGGGCGTTGCCAGAAGTGCCCCTGGCCCAAGGCGCCCCAAGATCTCCAAGGAGGCCCCCACGGCCTCCGGAGCACCCCACCACGAGGCCCAGAGGGCTCCAAAGTGGAGCGAAAAGCGGGGGGCACCTTGGGCCAGGGGCTCCATAGTGGAGCGAACAGCTGGGGCACCAGTGGGGCTCCAAGCTGGAGCGAACAGCTGGAGGTACCCTTCACGAGGCCCCGAGGGCTCCAGGGGCTCCAAAGTGGAGCGGAAAAACGAAAAGCCGGGGGCACCTCGGGCCAGGGGCACCTCCAGCGACCTCCGAGAGGGGCATCTGCTCCTCGAGCCGCTCCAGGCGCAGGCAGACCTCGGCGTCGGCGCCCTGCGGGCCCGGCTCGCGGTGGCCGCGCTCCTGCCCCGCGCGCGCCGCGGCCGAGGCCGCGAGGCGGATCGCCTGCTTCGCCTTTCGGGCGGGTGGTACTTACGTTTGCGCAGCAAAAGGGTTACTGGAGAGTCCCACAGGAACCCGAGAGCGCCCTGGGGGTGAAGAAGAAGGCCCCAAAGGGGCCCTTCAGGGCCCCTTTTGGGGACAGCAGGGTCCCAAAAGTGGCCCTGAATGCTTGAAGGGTTCTTCTCCTTCCCCCCCCCATTCAGGTCACCCCCCATTGCCCCCCGCCCGAGCCTTGTACGGCAGCACGTAGAACGGCACGGGCACCAAGTTGCCCAGCGGGTCCTGCAGCGCCTCGCGCAGCTCCGTGGGCACCAGGGCCCGAAGCTTCTGGTAGAGGAAGAGCGCCGCGTGGAGCAGCCGCCCGAAGCCAGCGCGGGAGGCCTCCAGCACGCCAGGGAGCGGACTGTCGCCCTCCTCTCAGCTACACCGCAAGAGTGACCACGGGAAAGAGTTACCTTTTGGTGTTCGCCTTGCCCACTGTTGCATGTGGTGCGGCAATGGCGGCCTGCGTGCTTGGGTTCGTTCGCTTCCCGCCCCCCGCCCCCCGAAAGCCGAGCACCAAAGGATCCTGCAGCGAAAGGCCGTCGTCTGTTTTTCGGAGCCTCCGGCGGCCGTTCAGATCGACACTCCAGGGAACGCTCTCGGCGAGGCGCGGCTGCTGGAGCGAATCCCGCGGCAGGACAACCTCCGGGGGCCGACGAAACCTACAGTCGGATCTAGGACAACACCACATCCTTTAAGAGCATGAGGCCCTGCGCCGGCCAACACACACAGACCATCCAGTGGTACCCTCCCCAGGATGCACATGAACATCCAAAAACCACGAATAACATTAGGGCACCCTCCCCGAACCGACCTCGATCTTATACCTCGGCCCGACTGTACCAAAAACTGCGGCGAGGCAGGACAATGTCGCCGCTCCTTGCCCGAGGCGGCCGGGCCCAGCTCCAGCAGCGCCGCAGCCGCCCGGCGCCGGAACTCCAGAAGCAGACGCTTCAGCGTGCCCAGGCTGGCCTCCAGCTTTCGGGGCATATAGCTCGGCTCTCTGGCGGCCGTTCGAGACGATGTGGGCACCCCTGGAACGCCCTCGGCGAGACGCAGCTGCTGAAACATAAGACGAAGCCGAGGATAACATCGGGAGAGGATAAATCGAGTATCTCTGAGGTCAAGCGGCTCTGGAGGATGTATCGAGTACCGCGTCCTCCCCGTTCCGAAACGCTCTGCACCGGATTGATCCTCGTCCTGGCCCCATCCGAAAACACACCCCGAGGCTGGGAAACAGCCGAGAACCGACACACACACACACACACACACACGCCCGAAAGCTCCAAACCTCAAACCCTCAAACCTGCAAACCGCGCTGGCCTCCGGCAGGGCCTCCCCGAGCGCCCGCGCGTCGAGCGCGCTCCGCAAGCCCTCGTCGCGAGCCCGGACCTCCGCAGCGACGCGCACCTCCGCCGCGACCGCCTCCCGGAGCTGGCCCGCGCCCGCCACGGCGGCCCAGCACCTCCACGCCTCGGGGAAGGCCAAGGAGGAGAAGGAAGAAGAGGAGGAGGAGGGGGAGGAGGAGGGGGGGGGAGGAGGAGGAGTAGGAGGAGGAGGGTATTCAAGTATGCTTGGTTCTGCTTCCCTCTCCTCCCATCGGCTGCCTGCTTAGCTACTCCGTGCCCTCTGAGTACCTAATCTTCTACCGTTTCTTCTGGCCCTACTTGCGCCCGCACTGGCAGCAGCCTTGATTTGTGTGACACCTCCACGCCTCCGGGACGGCCAAGGAATTCGGAAATTCGGGACCCTGACGTAGTCAGATCAACGAGCCAGCATTACTTTCTGGACAGGGCCTTTGGCTTAAGGCCCCTGTGAAAACGCTTGAGAAACTCCCGCCTCTCAGCTGTCACAGCCGAGGTGTCACACTGAGAAGCTAATTTCCAAAGGGTTTGTAGGAGGGAAATGACGAGGACGACGAGGAGAAGGAGGAGGACGACGAGGTGGACGACGACCAGTGAAATCCAAAGACTCATCAAGTAATTGCAATACATCCTCCCTCCAAGTTCCCTCTTCATAGCCCCCTACACAAAGCTTCATTGTCACTGAAGGAAGAGTCCCGTCGGACGACAAACAGTTGAACATCTAAATATGTACCAGAACATCATACTTGGGAGTTCGACGCCGCGAATCACCTTTATTCTGATGCGTCTGGGCGATCCTGAATCGTGCCAGAACGCGACTCCTCGGATTTCAACTCCGCGAATCAACCTGGCTGTTGCGTCCTGACAGTCTGACCACGTGCCAAAACACAATCTTTGATACGTCAACCATGCGAAGCCTTGATTGAACATGCCGCTCGCTCTCTTAAAACGAATGTGCGCTTGACTGCGGCGAGAATCACATGTTCAAATGGAACCATCTTTCATTCGTGACATTCTTGCAATGTTCTAAAACGAATGTGCGCGGCGCTAAAGCGAGAACTACATTTTGAAAGCGGGCCGCCCTCCATCCGTGATTCTCTTGCAAATTTCAAGCTTCAGGGTCATCAACGGTTAGGAAGTCTTAGGCGAAACGCCCGGCCCGCCCTCTCGACCGGCCTCGGTGTGCGGCAGGGGGAGTTATTTAGAAAGGCGAGGAATCGACCAAGATGTATAGGCACCGTCTCCTCCCCAGGACTCCCCAGACCTCTCCAAGGGTACGTTCTGACCACAATGTCGGTGATAGGACAGCCGTGGCGACGAAGGCCCCCAAGGAGGCCCAAAAAGGGTGAAAAGAGGCCAGAATGAACGGGCCCGCCGCTCCCACCGCGCTGGTAAAATCACGACTCGCGTCGGTGCCGTCTGGGAATGAGCCCTCCTAGCCGGGGATCTACTGGGCCGGGTCAATGTAAACCTGGGCCAATCGGGCTTTACAGGATCCTGCAATGTCCTGCAAGATCCTGCAGGATCTTGCAGGTTCCTGCGCGCAAGCACGCGTCAATGCACGCCTGGCTCTGCAGGATCCTGCAAGATCAGGCGCTCGGGCTGACCCCCGTTTGCATTGACCCCCGTCTCAAGGCTCCCGACCTAGGCATTCCCAGACGGCGCCAGTGCGAACCGCGACGTGACCTGCCCCCTCCTCCTCCAATCACGCCCGTAATCGCCATGTAGTGACACAACTCTGATCTTTTCTCCTCTCATCCTCCCAGAGCGCGCACCAATACTGCGCACCCCCTTCGGACCTGCGCAACTGGCAAGGTCAAATTATTCGGGCTATGGAAGAAATGGCGGACCCGATAGTACGGGCCATCGCCGCCTGAACCAAACAACAGACTGTCTCAACCTTGGAGGCCTGGACATGAGCACCAACACCAGCACAGAGGTATGCCTCCACCGAATAAGGATGATCCCAGAGCTTGGTCTGATAGCATGTTGGCCGCTTATGAGCCCGAATGTTTCCATCATCGCCGAGATCGGGAGCATCTTCCCTCGGTGGAGGCACACCGCCGATATTGGTGTTGGTGTCAACCTCTGGGCCTCAGACAATCTTAGGCAACCACATGTGATCTGTACCCCCACAGGTCAGGTTTCTGAAGCGTCGACTGGGGTTCACTATTCGAAGGATGCCTGCAGGCAAGTGAGCCCCAGCGGGGGTGTCCGATACCCACTCGTCGAGTGGACCAGCAAGGGTAGGGTTCACAAAATGTCGCAGACTCCGCGGAGCCTCGGCTGTAAGCAGTTTGGCCCGAAGAGCTCCCACGGGCCAAAACGCGTGGCCTGTTTCCTTTTCGCTTGAGACCCGATCCAAAACAAATCTCTGCGGCAATGTTTATATCAATATCCAGTGCGTCTTGGACTTTCTTGGAAGGGGCGCCACAAGGCCGAGTCGCACCAGATGTGGATAGAGCTCGAGCCTCTAGGGGCCAGAGTTTTATCCATGTCCAGTGTGCCTTGGGTTTCTGGGGAAGGAGTCCGAACATCCAAGCTGCTGCCACGGATATGGACAGAAGTGTTGCCCGCAATCTCCACATGTGTTCCTCCTCGGAGCCTCCCAGAGCAGCGTGCCGCGGTGCAGCGCCTGCAGCCGCCCCTCCGCGTGCTCACGCAGCGCCGCGCGCACGGCCCGGTGCAGCGGCGCCGTGCCGACGGCGGCGTCGCGCCGCGGGGGCGGGCGGGTCGCCTCCTCGAGCCGCGCCTTCGCCTCCTCGAGCCGCGCATCTGCCAGGGCCAGGGCCCTCTCCAGCTCCCCTTGCCGCGCCTCTGTCAGGAGGCAGCTCCCTGGGAGGTTCTAGCTTTAGCGGCTACGGTGTACTGAGCCCGATTAAGAAGCCACTGGGCCAGATTGGGCCGGATTAAGTCTGGCATCGAGCCGGACTAAACGGGATCAAGCGCCATTAAGCCAGATTCAACGGAATGAAGCGGGACTAAACTGGATTGCGCCAATTTTCGATCAGGGAAATATCGGCGCCGGTTCAGAATTTTAACCTCCCAGGAGTTGCATCCTAGCCTCTGGGGGAGCGACAACCAAATACTTGTTTGGGCGGCGGCGTCCCAGATCCGAGTTGCGGGCGGACTACGCTGGGACGCAGGCGGGGCGTATTGCGCCACACGGAGAATGAGGAAAGGGAGAGGAAAAGGAGAACACAACCGTGCGATGCAAACACCACGTGCACGCCGCCGTGCGGAACCCATCAGCTTGCAACTGCTGAGAAGGGAAGGAATGACACGCTGACCGTGGAAACCAAAAAGGTACTGACACCGCTACTCCCCAGACCTCTCCCGGGGTGCATTCTGACCAGGATATCGAAGGCGAATCCAGCCGACCCAGGAGTCTCGAAAAGGCGAAAGCGAGGCAAGGGTACTGCGGTATGGGTGTGCCTCTTCCTCCTCTGACTGCCTGGCCACCACAACGGCAGCGTGCCGTTGCCGCTCTCTCTCTCCCTGCCGTGCCTCCGCCACCGTCAGGGCATGCTGCCGCTCACACAACGCCGCGGCGCCCTCCCGCAGCGCACCCTCGCGCTGCGCGGCGGCGGCCTCGGCGCCGCGGTGCAGCGCCCCGAGCCGACGCGCCTCCGCCCCCGCGGCCTCGGCAGCGGCGGCGCGCGCCTCGAGCTCGGCCTCGAGCTCGGTGGCGCGCGCGCCGCACTCGGCGCGCAGCCGTCGGGCCTCCGCCTCCAGCTCCGCGGCGCCTGCGCGGGCCTCGAGCAACGCGGCCTCCTGCCCGCGCCCGTCCTGCGAGAACGGCGCCCGTGCACCGCACCGTGCTCTGGGCTCGCTTCAGTCTCCGTCCAGCGCGGCACGGCGGACAGTTTTTCGGCCCTGAGGGCCGAGAAACTCCAGTACCAAGACGACGCCTCGGGAGACGCCAACTCGGCGGTTCACAGACCGGGTCCTGAGGGATGGCGACCTAAGGATAGGGAGGCGTCCAATGGTACTTTACGTTGCTTGAGGCACCTCGTCCTGAGGACCCCACCCTTCAGGATCCCACCTTTGAACCACCGACCGACGTGGCACGGTGCACACAGGTCGTCCGCGCCCGTCCTCCAGCGCGGCGCGCAGCCGCCGCTCGGCGAGCGACACGAGGTCGGCGGCCTGCTGCTCCCGGCGCTCCGCGGCCTGCACCGCCGAGTCCACGCCGTCGGCCGCCACCTGCCGCCGGATGACCTCCTGCCTCACGGGGAGAAGCGGAGAAAAACACTTTTTGGCACCAACAGCGCCCTGCGTGCACGAGGAGTGCTAGACGAACAGCCATGGAAGGACCTGAGGAACATCGAGCACCTTCCGAACCCAAACTGTTCCTTCGTTCAGCGTTTTGGCTGTACGATGCTTCGGCCGATCTCCACCCGAGAGCGCGAGGCGGGCTCTCAGGGGGGCACTGGCACACACTTTGGACCTGGCGGCCACGGCACGTAGTCGCCCTTCGTCGAAGCCAAAAGGCGGGATACCCAGCGGCACTGGCTCACTTTGGGCCTCTCGGCCGCGGTATGCAGGGTGTGCGAGGCGGGTCGGGAGCCCTTTCCTGTAAAGGAGGGGAATTGACTTCCGGAGGTCCGGGCGGCGTTTTCGGATCGGCGCTATAGGACCCCACTGGCGGCGCCTCTGGCGCCAGAGCGCGCCGAAGAGGTGTGTCGAACGCCGGTCCAAAGAACCCGCGCGGAACTTCGAGAGTCAGTGCTCATGCCGCTTTCCCCTCTTCGACCTCAGCCGCCGCAGCTCCTCTCGGAGACACGCAAAGAGTGCCCCTGGGCAAGGGTGGCTTTTCCTGCGTGTTTTGCGGGCCGTTGCCTGCAAACCGTCTGTGCCTGCCCCCCGCGCCCCCCGAAAGCGGCGCACATAAGGGTCGCTGCTCTCGGGGCCTACAGTCGGATCAAGGACATCAGAACAACCTTCGAGAACATGAGACCTTCTGCCGGCCAAAACCTTAAGGGGGAACCTCCCCAGGATGCACAAGAACACCCAGCAAACACGAAGAACATGGAGATAATTACCCTCTCCGAGCCGACCTCGATCTTATACCTCGGTCCGACCGTCATTGGGGTCTCGGCACGATGCGGCCCGCTGCCCGCGGCAAGGCGTCCCGACGAGACCGCTGGCGAGGGACCACTGGAGTTCCGCGCAGCCGCGCGCCAGCTTAACAGGCCACTCTGGCGAAAGGCCACCACCTCTTTGCGTGAGGCCGGTCCTCCCCCTCGCCGTGCAGCCGCTCCTGGGAAGGACAAAAAATCACGGCCGGACCTGGGATAGAAAAACAGCGCCCAAGAACATGAGACCCTCCGCTGGCCAAAACACAGAACTTTCGAGGGTACCCTCCCCAGGATTCGCAACAACACCCAACAGACACGAAGATTACTAGGGCACCCTCCCCGAACCGACCTCGATCTTACACCTCGGTTCGACTGTACCGATACCGTAGCTCCCCAGACGCCCCCTGACATCGCTCACCCCTCAACCCCTGCACGGTCGTGACAAACGATCCATCAGTTTGCGATGGCCAAGGTATCGCCCATCCCTCAAGATTGCTAACATGACGTGGTGAATGCGTCATTCGGCGGAGTCGTTTCCGATCCGCCTGATGCTTATAACCCTGTTACCCCAAAGCTGGATCGGAAGCTACTCCGCGCCACACCCTATAGTGTATCAAGCGTGATGCGGCCGCGCGCGGAGAGGTTGGAGTACTCTTACTCCGAACTACTCCTCCCTGCCGTGCTATTGGCGAATGCAGATTGAAAGAGACTTTCGTCACGGTGATGTAGATCCCCCCAGAACCACCCCAGGACCTCCCACAACCCACCAGGCCCTAACCCTCGAGACCCCCACAAGATCTCATATGATGCGCCCTGACTAAAAATTCTAAGCGAATCCAGCCGCGGCGAGCAAAGACCCCAGCAAGCCCGAAGCGGCAATAACGCGGCAAGGTTAGCGGCATCAACACGCTGAGATCCGGCAGCGCGAGCAACATGCAACCGCGCGAAAAATCAGGACCTGAACCCTACCGACTAGATTTTTCTGCGCTATTTTTCGAGCAAGGTCGATCGGGGAGGGCCCGGTGGCCGAAACATTACGAACTCTACTAGTGTGAAGCAATCGCTGCGCCAGGATAGAGGGTACCTTCCTCAGGAGGTCGACTCGCTGCCATCAGGGCTCGCTGCCGTCGAGAGCTCGTCAGCGTGATTGCTCCTCCGTTTCTGTCCGAAGGTCTGGTGCTGCTTCAACAGTGAAGCGCTGATGGGTTCCCCATGGCGGCGCGTCATTGATATACTGTTTTTGCTCCCAGCCGTTTCCTCGGAGGTCCGCTCGATGTTTTTGTTCGTTTGTTCTTGGATGGGCACTGTGCGCCCTCCCTGGCGCGCGGACCGCGCCATGGGCGGCGCCGGAGGCACCACCAAGGGGCGCGCGGCGCCGATCCAAGAAATCCGCGGGCCCCCCAAAGAAATGATGATTAACAAGTGTTTCCGCGAAAAAATCGTTCTAAAGAACTCGTAAGCCTGATGGCGACCAAACACGTCAAGAAAGATGGCATGTACGCAATTTGGTAATAGTAACTTCGCCTCAGTCGGATTCCGAAGGTTCATACTCAGACGAAACGTATGGCGACCGAGGCATTGGATCATACCGCCGTTTGAACTGAACATCGCAAATGCAGAAACACTCATCCCTGGTGTTCTTGCCCACGACATCGCACCAGGTCTTCTTTGTGGTTTCCAACTTTGTGACCACTGTAGCACTGCATGGTGCGTCTCTATCTGCATGAATGCCACCTCCTTCTTCCAGCTCAAAATTCTCGTCCAGACGAAAATCTTCTCCCCAAATGCCTCCGGATATTCTTGTCACAGCCTGTTTGATTGACGCTGCGTGGACAAAGCCTCAACTGTGGCCTTTCAATGCGCCAGAACAGATATCCTTGTCATTCAGAGGGTGGAAATCTCCAACTTCAAACAGATGTTAAGTCAACTCACCTTTAGAACTGTCAGCCTGACCACGGCAACCATAAGATGAACCAACCTACTCCCGACCAACAGGGACATCATACGTCCTGGTACAGATGTCGAGACTGTCGGTACCATCCCACCAAGATCGAACAACATCGTAAAACAACTTGCCTACAACAACAACAACAGACATCCGCACGAATAAGCAATGAAAACTTGGAAACCTCGGACAGACGGTATGTGGTCGACGCCAGCATCAACCCATGCCTCCAGGACATTTTTGTAATGTTTGGATCCTAGCTCAAGCATGTAATCCTTCTTTTTTAAAAACCGGCCGAAGAGGGGTGCGCCCCGTGGCGATTTAAGGGGAAATTTGGGAAAGCAAAGGGGATTGGGAAGGGGAGAGGAGAAAGCAGCAGCAGCAGCAGCAGCAGCAGCAGCAGCAGCAGCTGCAGCGAGCAGCCTAGGCGCGGCCAAGACCGCCTCTCAGCGCGCCCTGGCTTGCGGGGCGCACGCGCCGAGCAAGAGCGCCGCCCCCTGCGCTGCTCCCGGGACCTTGCGCCACGCGTCCGCGCGCGCTCGCAATCCGGCCGCCTGGTCCGCGCGCGTGAGGTTGGCCAGGCCAGCCTCTGCCCAGAGGCGCGCGGCGCGTGCGGCGGTGGCGTCCGGGGCGCCCCGCCGGCAGCCGGAGAACCGTCGCTGCCGGGCGCGCCCGCCGCGGTGGCCCCGCGGGCCGCCGCGCCTCCAGCAGCCGGGCCACCGCCGGCGCCAGCTGGCCCCGCGGGCCGTTCCGCCGCCCGCGCAGCCCCGCCCGCCGCCTCGCCGCCGGACGCCGCCAGGGCTGTCAAGTCGCCACCCCGGCCGCCGCAGCGGCCGCGCCCGCGCCGGCGGCGGCGCGGCGCCGAGCTCCCGCAGCCGGTCTCCCCGTCGCTGCTGGCGCCCCTGCCTCGCGCGGTCGCGCGGCCTGCCGCAGCGGCGCCGCCCGCGCGCGGCGGCGTGTCTACCGCGAGGCCGCCGTCGACTCCGTCGACGGCGTCGGCCCATGGTCCGGCGTGTGCAGCGCCGTCCGCCGGGTCGCCGGCGGCGGCGTGGCTGCCCGCTCGAGCAGCAGGGCGGTCGCCCAGCGCGTCGTACTCCTCCTCGACGGGGAAGTCGCCCGCATCCAGGCCCACCGTCGCCGGAGGGCCCGGCCGGTCAGCAATGGTCGCGGCGGCGTCGCCACGGCAGGGGCCCACAGGCCCCGGGCCTTGGCCTCCCCCGGCCCGCGCCAGCGGATGAGGAGCTTTGGTGATGGCGTTGACGTATGTTACATGCTGCATGTATGTTACTTCTTCTTACTTATATCTACCATCTTCATCAAAACTAGTTTACTTATATCTTACTTATATGTAACTTATATCTAATTGATAAGTCCGATAAGTCTGCTTTTTCGTATGGAAAATGGGGGGCGGGGGCGCTTTCAAAAACGCGTCGGCGTCGCCATCGATCCGTGCAGCCTGCGGGGCCCCGCTCCCGTTCCCCTCCTCTCCGTCCCTCCTTTTCCCCAGGCGGGATGCCGCCAGGCGGGCTACCGCCGCGCGAACGTGATTTTTTACAACAGGCGGCCCACCGCCAGGCGGTGCACCGCCGCGCGCGCGCGTTTTACACCAGCGCGCGGACCGAGCCGTCCTCGGCTCGGCGGGTGTACGCCGCAGGCGCCCGCGGGGCGTCCTCAGCAGCCAGCGCGCCGCATCCTATGGGGCGGCGGCGTAGTGGGCCATCCCATCCTCCTCGTCCCCCTCCTCCTCCTCCTCCTCCTCCTCCTCTCCTTCCTCGTCCCCCTCCTCCTCCCCTCCTCCTCGTCCCCCTGTTCCTCCTCCTCCCCCTCCCTCCCCTCCTCCCCCTCCCTCCTCCTTGCACAGCTCGGTCCTCCTCGTGGCCGCCACGCGGACTCCCCAGGCGCAGGCCGCGACGCCAGGTCCAGCGGCTCCACGATGAGGTAGGAGCGCCCCGCGGCCACCGCCACGCAGTGGACGTGGAACGCGGCGTCGCCCTCGAGCCACACGTCCCCGCTGCCGTAGACGAGGCCGCCGACAGCAGCTCGACGACAAGTGATGGCGCCGTGCCTGGATAGGCCCTGGTGCACGTGCGAGCCTCGGCGTTGCCCCGAGAGGCGCCCCCGCAGGCGCGCCCCCCGTGGAGGCTCGCGCGTGCACCAAAGCCCATTTGGCCCCAACCGCGCTGCCCGATGATCCCGTCGAGCTCAGGGGTCGGCCACCATTTGTGCGACTGGCGCGGCGCGGCCGAGGACTCGTGCAAGTACGTAGCCACAACTTGGGTGATCACATCCTTGTCCATGCCGCCCAAGCGGTCGTAGTGCTCCGCGGTGTCCTTGATGAGCTTGTGTTTTCGCTCGAGCACGAAACAGTCGAGCATCAACCCATCCTCCGCCGCCTGCACAGCTGCGTGCCAAAGATAATGATGCTTAGGCACGATCCACGCGTCCGTGTAGGCCCGCACGTGTTTCCTGAGCGCCAACCCGACATGGCGCTTGAAATCAACATCGAACGTGTCTGGGCAGCCGCCGCGTTTCGCCGCCAGGTACAGTTCCATGACGGCATACATGGCCTCAAAGGACCGCGCCTGGGGCAGGAACGGCGCGTGATGCGGCAAGAAATCCACGTGCAGCCAGTTCCTGAGGAACGGCAGGACGGCGAGGCAGTCCGACGCGGAGCCGACGAAATGCCCTGCCTCGACGCAGGCTTTCTTCCTGGCAGGGGAGAAGAGATGCACGGGAGCTTTCCCTCCGCCGCGGCCTGGAGCCCAGCGCTGGAAATCGGTTCGCCACCGATCCCACACGTCTGGAATCACGCGCGCCACTGCTTTGTGCAGGCAGAACACCTCCACCTGGAACGTGCCTCCGCTCGCCAGGATGATGTGCATCGGGTCGCGCGTGTACATGTCCAGCGAGCAAACGCGTCGGAGTTCGACGTCGGCCATCAACGAGAACTCGTTCACAGTGATGCCGTACGCGGATTGGAGATTCTGGAAGGCCACTGCACTCGCCGTGCGTTGAAGTTCCACGAGTTCGTCGTACCCCTTCGCGAACTCCTTGGCGGGAGCCGGCCGAGCGAACTCCGCTCGCGAATTCCAGGGAGTTCGCGAAGTCCGTTCGTGAACTCTCTGGACTCGCCGAGCGTCGGCCGCGCATTGCCCGCCCCCGACGCCTCCGCAGTCATCGGGTCGAACCTCGAGGCGTCGACGCAAGCGATGCCCACCAGGTAACCAGACGGGTCCCAACGGCTGAGGGTGCCAGTCCCCTGGTCGAGCACGACGTTCTTGCAGTTGCAGCAGGGCCGCCAACCGCTGGAGCCCTTGTACGAGAAGGTGTCCTTGCCCGCGCTTTCGTCCATGATCAGCCTGTGGCACTTGAAATGCAACCGAGACGCGCCGACGTCGAAACCGCCGCCTCCTGGCCCGAGGAAGAGGCGCCGCAGGATGGCCCTCACCACGCCCGCTGCGGTGATATCCTTCTTGTCCTCTGACCGAAGGACTCCCAGCGGGAGCCAGGCGCCCTCTTCTTGAAGGTATGTGCCCAGCTCCAAAAAACTAATGTACACAACAATGGACGTCCTGCGGTTTGCAGCTTTGAGCTGCGCGCCGACGACCACGTCGTCGTGGTAGAGCAGCATCCGCCACGGTTGCGATGGCGACGAAGGAAACACCCGCATCGCCGCCCAGAACCGATCACTCCAAGGCCCCGCCGCGTGGGCCAGCTTGGGGACGATCTTGTCGGGCAAACATACAGTCCACCTGAACGCTGGGCCACCGTCTCGGCGCGGCAATTCGATAACATCCAGAAGCGGCGCCACCGCGCGAGCCACGTCGGCGCCCACGGTCGCCGCCGCCGCGTGCTCGTCGTCGTCCTGCAGCAGGACGCGAGCCACCCTGCGCGGGGAAGGCGGGTGGAGATCGGTTGGGCATTTTGAAAAGAAAAAGCCGACCAAACAAAACATCCTTCAAACACATTGCGCATTATGATTTTTGGATTCCGTGCACCTGTCCAGCGCCGCCCGCGATACGCCCCGCAGAAGCGCTGCCTCCTGCAGCCTCTGACGCTTGCCAGGAGGCCATCGCTCGGCCATGGCGCCGCCCCCGCCTGGCGCGCCGCCGCGGGCGCAGAAGCGCTGCCCCCTGCAGCCTCTGACGCTCGGCAGGGGGCCATCGCTCGGCCATGGCGCCGCCCCCGCCTGGCGCGCCGCCGCGGGCGCCCTTCGAGCCGTTGAAGTAGGGTGGGTGAGGCGGTGGAAAAGGTTGACAACGGATGACGGATGGGTGACAACGGATGACGGATGGCGGGGTACCGCCGACGACGGATGGCTGACAACAGGCGGTGCACCGCCAGAAGACTCCTGAGCATGGACAGGAAGCGGAGCACCGCCGACGACGGATGGCTGCACACGGGCGGTGCACCGCCAGAAGAGTGCGGGGCATGGACAGGAGGCGGAGTACCGCCGTCGGCGGATGGCTGGCAACGGGCGGTGTACCGCCAGAAGAGTGCGGGGTGTGGACAGGAGGCAAACTACCGCCGTCGGCGGATGCTGCCCATGGGCGGTGCACCGCCAGAAATAAGAGGAGCATGGCTACAAGGACGCCGTGCACGAGGAAAGGGAGGCGGACCACGGAGGAATATAGTTTTTGTCTAAGCGAGGGAAGTCTGCGCGGGCGGGGGCAGACTTCCAGCGCGCCTCCAGCGCGCCCCAGCGCGCGTCGCAGCGGCTGGGGACTGAGCAGGGCAGCCGCCGCCGAGCTCAGTCCCTCGAGGTGTTCTTCTTGCTGTACTTCTTGGCCTGTAGAAGGATGATCGGGACGCAAACGCGATCGATCGGCGGTCGAACGCGATCGATCGGCGGTCGATCGCGATCGAACGGCGCTCGATCGGCGGTCGATCGATCGATCGGCGGTCGACCGATCCGAACGCGATCGGTCGGCGGTCGATCGGCGAAATCCTCGATGGGTCGAGCGGTCGATCAGCAAAATCTTCGATCGATCGATCGGCAGTCGAGCGGTCGATCGGCGGAGCACCGCCATCCACGATGGATGAAAAGGCCGTTGAGCAGCTCGCGTGCTCGATGGCCGAACGCAGGCCACCGACAGCGGTCTTTGCGTCGGCGAGGGCTGCCTCCAAGGCCTTCGCCTCGTACGGCAAGCTCGCCCTGGGGTCCTCGAGCGCGGTCTTCGCGGCCTCCCTGAGCTTCGAGAGATCCTTGTGGCTGTCCTTCGCGTTCTTCACCGCCCAGGTCGGCACCCTGGAGCAGTCCTCGTCGTCGAGGAGCGATGCGAGCTGCACGTCCCAGGACCCCGTCTTTTCCAGCGTCTTCATCGCCAACGCCTTGCGGTCCTTGATGGCCTTCTGGACACGCTTCTGCTCGCTGCGTTCCCTCCTGATGCGACTGCGCGAGTCCCTCCCTTTCTTGCCGTGGTCGTTGCGGCTCCTCGAGCGCTGCTTCTCGCGAGACTGGGAGCGACCCGTCTTGCGGCTGTCCTTCTTGCTGTGCGCCCTGCGGCTCCTCGAGCGGGCCTTGTCCTTCTTGCTGTGCGCCCTGCGGCTCCTCGAGCGGGCCTTCTCCTTCTTGCTGTGCGCCCTGCGGCTCCTCGAGCGGCGGCCCTTCGCGTCGGCTCTGCGGGAACCTCTGGAAGAGCGGTGCTTCTGGCGGCTGTCCGCCCTGCGGCCGCGGCTGCTGCGCTTGCGGCCGCGGCTGGGGAAGCGGTCCGCGCCGTCGCCGCTGCTGGAGTGGCCCCGCTTCAGCTGGCGGTTCTGCGAACAGTCGCTGTCGCCGCTCCGACTCGTCGAACGGCGACCAGCGCCTGTGGGGCCCTCGTAGCCACCGCTCGGCGAGCGGTGCGTCTTTTGCGGGAGTGGCTCCACGGCTCTCTCATGCTTCGGTGGGGATGGCCTCGGCGGCTTCCTGTTCTGGCGGAGCTCCTGCCTCACTGTCTCTTCGATGTTCTCCTGCCTGCTGCCCTCGATGCGGATGCGGTAACAATCCTGCTTCAAGTCGGAATTGTACCTCACGTCGTTGTTGGCACGGACGGCGTCCGCGTCGTACCCCTCCTGGGCCCAGACGGACAAGGGCTTCCAATCCCCGCCCTTGGTCTCCGTGAGGCGTTCCTTCCTCGAGACGCTGAGGACCCTCACCAGCTCCTCTTCGAACTGAGCGTTGTTCTCAATGGAAGGGTCGTCCATCGAGCGCCAGAACGCCTGCTGGTCCGCCTTGCGCATGAGAGCGAACGAGCGCGGTGGCCAGTGCGCATAGCAGCGCTGCACCATCGAACTCTTGCTGTTGCAGCTCCCACACCACCACGTGTTGGCGCTCTTCTGGGCGAGCCTGAAGCGGACGCTCTCCGCATCCCGACCGCACTTGGCGCACGTCGGGCCTGGACAGGGTGGGTCGTAGCCCGTCGTGAAGCGGCCGTAGTCATCTTTTGCTTCGTCCGTGGCGGCCTCGAACGTGTCTGAGGGCGCGGCCTGCGGCTCCTCTGCTGCCGCCTCTGCCTCCGTCGGCGCTGCATCCTGACGCTGCTGCTGTGGCTCTGCATCCTCCTCCGCTGCCGGCGGTGCTTGCGAGGCTGCAACCGACTTCTTGTCGTGCTGCGTCTGGGCCTGCTGCTGTGGCTCTGCCTCGTCCGCCCCTGCTGCTGCGTCCTCCGCCGTCGAAGGTGCCGCCGCTGCTGGCTTCTTCTTCGCTTTCTGTTTGGCCTTTGCCTTGGGCTCCGCGCTCGCCTTTGCCTTCGCAGGCGGCGCGCCGCCGCCCTTCTTCGCGGTCAAGAACTGAGAAAGCGAGCGCTGCGACGGGGGCTGCTTGGCGGGCGGCACGGCGGCGGGGCGCCTGAGGAGAGGCCGCCCCGCCTTCCCCGCCTTTGGTTTCGCAGCGGCCGCGACCTCCTCAGGCACGCGCTGCGGGGGCTCCTGCGGAGTCGCAGGCGAGGAGGCCTTGGGCCAAGGCGGAGCTGCACTGGCCTCCGCCGAGGTGTCGCCTTCCTCGGCCTTCACAGAACCAAGCTCCTGCGGCCTCGAGCCTGCTTCCTGCGGCTCGCTCTTGAGCGAGTCTGCTGCCTGCGGCCTCGAGCCTTCTTCCTGCGAGCTGTCTTCGGGCGGCGCGGGTGACTTGACGCCCTCGTGCAAGAAGGGGGGCGCGGGCGACTCCTCCTCGGCGGCCGCCGTGGCCCGCGGCGCCGCGGCCCCCGCGGCCGCGCGCGCGGCCCCCGCGGCCGCGCGCCAGCACAAAACGGCTGTCGAGAACACGGCGCGAGGATGAAAGGGAACAAGGGGCAAGGCGGATGAGAGAGCAGGTTGGTTCTGGAGAAGTGGACAAGGCTGCGCAACACAGCCTACACAATTGGAACAACAGGCGGTGCGCCGCCGAAAACGCGCGGCGCGATGCGACAGCCGCGACAAGGAAAACAAATGATCGGCGTGGCGCTCACGAATATACATGCAAACAATGGGCGGTGCGCCGCCGACGACGAGGATCGATGGGCGGTGCGCCGCCGACGAACTTGTCTAACCATGCAATGGGCGGTGTGCCGCCGACAACGACGATCGAAGGGCGGTGCGCCGCCGACGAAATTGTGCAACCATACAATGCGCGCTGCGCCGCCGACAACGACGACCGATTGGCGGTGCACCGCCGACGAGATTGCCCAATCATAAATTGGGCGGTGCGCCGCCGACAAGTCCAACCGATGGGCGGTGCACCGCCGACGAAATTGTCTAATCATACAATGGGCGGTGCGCCGCCGACAACGACGATCCATGGGCGGTGCGCCGCCGACGAAATTGTGCAACCAGGCAATGGGCGGTGCACCGCCGACGGAAACGTCAAACAAAACAAAGGGCGGAGCACAGCGGACAAGTCCAACCGATGGGCGGTGCGCCGCCGACGACTACGTGGTGGTAAGGTTGTGATGCTGATGGCGGTGACGACGATGATGCTGGTGGTGACGATGATGGTGGTGGCGAGGTGCTGACGATGATTTCTGGTGATGGTGAGGTGGTGATGGCGAGGTGGCGATGGTGATGTGGTGGTGAAGGTGAGATGGCGAGATGGCGATGGTGATGGTGATGGCGATTCCGACGAATCGGAACGAGCTCGGCGCGGCTGCGCTGAGGGCTGCGTTCCTGCGCCGCGTATCGCGGCGTATCCGGGCGTATCCTGGCGTATCGCGCTCCGCGGCACCCCGCGATACGCCAGGATACGCCAGGATACGGCAGGATACGGGCGTATCCTGGCGTATCCTGGCGTATCGCGGCGTATCTTGGCGTATCCTGGCGCATCGCGTCGCGCCGTCGCGCGATACGCCGCGATACGCCAGGATACGCCAGGATACGCCAGGATACGCCAGGATACGCCGCGATACGCGGCGCAGGAAACCAGCCCTCATCGCAGCCGCGCCGAGATCGTTCCCTCTCCTCCTCCTCATCCTCATTCTCTTTCCTCACCACTCCTCCTCCTGCTGCTCCTCCTCCTCCTCCTCCCCCTCCTCCTCCGATGGTGGTGATCGGAATGATGATGGTGAGAATGATGATGAAAAATGGTGGGGAAGGACTCCTCCCCCCCCCTTCCTCCTCCTCCTCCTCCTCCTCATTCCCCTCCTCCTCTTCCTCGCCCTCTCCTCGCCACCACTCCTCCTCTTCCTTCTCCTCCTATGGGGGTGATCGGAATGATGAGGATGAGAATGGCAATGCTACTCATGATGATGATGATGATGATGATGATGATGATGATGGTGGTGATGTTGATGACGATGATGTTGATGATGATGATCGCAGTTTTCCAAGAAAGAATGGCGGACCCGCCAAAGATAAGAGTGCGCGCACGGCCCGCGCGCGCGCGAGCGACCGCGCGGATGCGCCGAAGAGTTGCGGGGGTCAGAAGCCGACCGACAGCCTTTCCGCCCCGCCCCGATTCTCATGCCCCTCCCCATGCCGCACCCCCCTCCCATGCTCCTCTCCATGCCCCTTCCCTCCGCACCTCCCTCACCGTGCCCCTCCCCGATCTGTCAGTCGGCGTCGAACCCCCGCGGGGCCCAAGGCGGCCTCCGCGGCCGATGCAAGCCCTGCGCGGGCGGCGCGGCGGGCTGCTAGGCCGACGAGGCGGCCGAAGAGGGCGGCCGACGAGGCGGCCGAAGGGGGCGGCCGACGCCGCCGCGACGGGAGGACCCCAACGTGGCCTCACGACGCGTTGTTGGAGAGCCAGCTGGCCAGCGTCTCCTGCAGGTCGGCGAGGGCCGCCTGCTCGGCGCGGAACGCCACGGCCGACCGCTCCGCCACTGCCAGGCAGGCCGCCGAGCACATCCTCGCCCTCGTGACGCTGTCGAGGATCACCTGCGCCTGCGCTGAGTTCAGCTGCACGGTGGCCTCGGGCGCGATGTTGGCGCTGACGGGCGAGCTCGCTCCGCTCATGTTGAGCTGAAGCGGACCGCCCTTGCCGCTGCCCTTCGGGAAGGCCGCCGCCACTGCACTCTGGCTGAGTGGAGCGACCTGCTCGGGAGGCTGGTACGGCGCACTGCGAGCGCCACGGCGGCGGTTGTTCTTGCACCACTGCTCGTCGTTGGCCTTCTGCCAGCGCTCCCACTCGTCCGTGTCCTCAGTCCACTCCTCGACCTTCAAGCGCGCCCCGCGATCGCTCGCGCCATTCGTCGAACCTCGAAGGCGCTCGGACCTCGGTGAGCCGAGCGCCACCGAGGTTCGCCGAAAGACGTGGGCAAGCAATCGTTTGGGCGCGCCGACCTCGGCGATGGCCAGTTGAAGATCCGCGTCGACATCCTCGAGGAGGTGGTAGCTCGACTTCACCAAGTGCGTCTTGAGCCTCGACAGGGCCTCATCTCGCGACGCGCCCTTGAAGAAACTCCCGCGTTTCGAGCAGGTCCCCGACAACGGGCACGTGCACCCGAAGACGCTGATCATGGGCATCTCGCGAAGAGAAGAGCTCGATGGCGCACTGGAGGCCCGCGATCGAGAGCGCGCCAAAGACGGCGCGAAGGGAGGCGGCCGCGAAGGCTGCGAGAGCGCGCCGAGGACGGCGGATGGGCGCCCGCGAAGGCGCGCGCGGGAAAAGCGCGGCGCAAGCGCAGCCTGGAGCCTGCGGCTGCGGAAAACATCATAAGAGGAATGGAGGAGGCGTGCAGGGAGCGTGGAGCACGCACAGGCGGTACACCGCCGAAGCTGAATGGGGGGGAGTGCTGGGAGTCCAGCGCGCGCGGGCGGTGCACCGCCGAAGTTAGGCGGAGTGCCGCCGACGAGAGCCCATGACAGGCGGTGCCCCGCCGATTTTTTGCTGGCGACGCGCGCAAAAGGATATTCGCGAACGGTCCCGCGAGCGCGGCGCACGCCTACCGCGACAGCCGCCAGCGGCGAAGAACGGCACCTGAAAATCGGAAAATCAGATGCCGACTGAAACTTCCACTCCGCTCTCTTTCCATTTGTCTCCTGGCTCACCGTCCATCACCTCTCCGCTCTCACGTCCCCCCGCCCCTCATGGATGTTTCAGTCGGCGTCTGACCTCCGAGGGGGTTGTCAAAGCCCGCGGCCCGCGAGTCTCAGAGGTACAGCCCGCGGTTCTTGGAAGGCATCGCCTTGACCGTCAGGGGCAGTGGAGGCGGCCGCACGGCCGCTGCCTTTGCCGCGGGCGCCGAACTCGCGGCCGTCGGCCGCGGGGGCGGCGGTGGCGGCGGTGGCGGCGGCGGCGTCGGCGCGAGGTACGGGCCGCCGCCGCTGTCCTGGAGCGAGCGGCGCGGTGGCGCGCGGCCGTATTTGGAGGCGTACCACTCCGACTTGGGGCCTGAACCACCACGGTTGCCCCAGCGCTTCCCGCTCTTGCGCCACGTCTGGCCGCGCCAGAATTGCGGGCCACCGTGCATGGGCGCGGGCGGCCCCCTGCTGGCGCGACCCCAGATGCCGACGTAGCGCTGCAGCAGTTCCAGTGGCTCCTGGACGCGCTTGGAGTTCCAGGCGATCGGCGCGCTCTCGCTCAGCAGCGAGCGCAAGAACTTGTACGCCTGCACCACGTCCTCTGGCGCCGCAGACGCTTTCGGCACTTCGGGTACCTTGGCGACGAAGGCGCCCACGTTGGGCGCGCCTGAGGCGCCCACGTTGGGCGCGCCTGCTGGCGGTTGCGCCTGGCGCCACGGCGGCTGAGGCTTCTCCGACGGCGGCTGCTGCTGCTGCTGCTGCACCTCCTGCTGCTGCTGCTGCTGCTCCGCCCGCCACGTGCCGCCAGCGTCTCGGGTGCGACGTGGCGGCGACTTCGGCGCCGCGCCCTGATTGTGGACGGGGATGAGCGTCGGTCCTTGCTTCGCCTCTGGCGAGGGGTCGCTGCTGCTGCTGCCAGGGCACTCCGCCGTCTGCCAGCCTGGCGGCGCGGGATCGGCGATGATGTCATCCATGCCTGCCTCCTGCGCAAGGCAAGGTAAACGCCGAGAGCACCGTCGCTTCTGGGCCCTGCCCCGCCGCCGCCTGCATCCAGGCCAACGCGGGCGAACGGGGGCGGGGCCGCATGGGCGTCGGGCGCGCTCGATCCGTTTCCCTCGAGCCTGGGCGAACATCTCGAAGAGGTTCAAGGCTTCGGCGACCTGCTCGAAAAGCGACTGGCTCGCATCTGAAGCCGCCGTGTGCACCTCAACAGGAATCCAGGAAATCAGCCTGCACTGCCCAAGCGGACGCTTCGGGCTGAGCAGGCGTTTTCTGAATTCCCAGCGCCTCCGCGGAGTTGTCCATGGCGCTGCTGGCCGCGCCCTCGCTCGCCATGCGCCCGCGAAGCGCCCGCGGCCGCTGGCGGCAGCGGCGCGGGGAGGGGCGCCGCGGGACCCGCGGGGAGGGCTGCTTGAATTGAAAAGGCGCGGGGGGAGCGGCGGAGGGAGGCGGGCAAGGGCGAGGCAGCGGTCAGAGAAATGAGAACGCCCATGGCAATGGAACCAGCGAAGGCGGAACACCGCCGACAACAGATGGAGGCGGTGCACCGCCAGGCAAACCTTCCAATAAATACGAAGAACCGCCTGAGCAGCGCAAGGACAAGCAAGGCCCGATGAGATTACGATCCGATTTCGATCCGAGTTCCTTGTTTTCTGAACGCAGGCTGCGCGCCCCACGCGCCGCCCGCGGCAAATCCGACTGAGAGTCATGCATCGCGCCACCGAAGCAGGTCGCCTCAGAACTCGCCCTTGCGAGCCTCCAGCTCGCTCTGCACCAGCGCCTTGGCCCAGGCGATGGCGGCCTCCTGAGTGGCAGATGAAAACCGTCATAAACGCAAAGTGGCCCGCGGGGTCTCTTTGCGCATATGATTGGAGCGAGGCCACGCGCGGCCGCAACAACGCGCTCCGCCGCCGCGCATCGAGCCCCGTGGCCACGCCGATTGGAGGAGATGGGACCCAAAAGTGTCCTTCTCCTTGCCGTTCCTGTACTTCTTGCTCTTGGTGCCGCCTGGCCCGCTGCGCCCGCTCCTGAAGAGAATCTGGCTGCGAGTGGTCTCGTCGTCATACCGCGGTGCTTTCAGCTTGCATGCTGCCGCCTTCGCCTTCGCAATCTTCTTCGGTGTTGCCTCGGCTTTTGCCTTTGCCTTTGCCTTCGCCGCCGATGGCTTCGCCGTGCCATCTGAAGCCTTTGTCTTCGCCAAGGCCGCCACTGCGTCGGACTTCCTCCGCTTCTTCTCGCCCTTCTCCGCTTTCCAGCCAGAGGAAGTACGTTGCCCCGCCGCTTGGAGGAGAACCAGGGCAGCGTCGGCAGGCAGCTTCGCCAGCGGCAGTGTCGGATCCACCTTGACAGCGGCAAGTGGCAATAACCAATCGCCGCGCCTGCGACGCCCCGCAGAGGGCGCGCCGCTGCCTTGGGCAGAGGCGCGCCCCCGTGAATCGCGGAGGCCGCGGAGGCGGGCCCAGGTTACCGTCCAAAAACCTTTGCCTTCTTCTGCGGCGCCCCCTTCGCGTCCACCTCGGACTCGCTCGAGCTCAGCACCATGACGTCAACGGCCGATGCCTTGACCTTGGCGCCACCACCCAACTTTGAGGCCGCGGCCGCAGGCGCCGCTCCCGACATCGCGGCAGGCTTGCCCGCGGGAGCTGCTGGAGTGGGAGTCGTCGGCCCGCGCTGCGAGACGAGGGCGGCCGCCGCTGGGTTCGGCCACCCGCCGCGGGTGTTGTGCGTTGGGATCACCCCCAACGGCAACGCCGCTGGCGTCGCGGCTCCCAAGGGAGGCGTCGCGGCAATCGTCGCGGCTGCAACCGCAACGCTTTGCATCGGAGAAGGCGGCGGCAGAGGCGCGAAGGCGATCGGCGGCAACGCCGCCCGCTGCGGCGTTGCCTGGGCGCCGAGCGCTGCGTTCCTGTTGCCGCGCAAGCTGATGAGCTTCCCGAGGATCTGCGTCTCGAGAAGCCCAATTGTCGGCTGCACGGGCCCCTCCGAGGCGAACGCCTGCTCGTACAGCGTCGGCCTCTCCTGCTGGAACAGCGCCGCCGAGGGGGAGAGCGCGCCGACAAACTCGGTCGCCTTGCCTCGAGCAGCTGTGTAGGCAGGGGAACGCCACGTGGTCTTCACCAACTGCAAGTACACGTCCAAGAGCTGCGGAGTCGGCGAATTCTTCTCGATGCCTGATCGCTGGCACGCCAGGAACATGAACGCGGCTAGCATGCCAAACGTCGGCTCGGAAGGGTTCCGGAGCCCGAGGCGCTCCAAGTGGCGCATCAACATGACAAATTTCGAAGCGAACGACTCGGTTGGGCTCAGCAGCACGTGCCACGTGGAGGCAGTAAGCAACTCCACGAAGCACTCGTAACTTTGCCCTTTGGCCTTCGTGCGCCTCCCGCAGAGCCACTCGGTCGCGGCGCCGACCAAATCGTGACTGAACCCCGTCTGCCCGAGCTGGGTCAGCAGCTGCCCTTTCTCCGTGGCCGTCCACCTGCAAAACGACGGGGGAATGTTAGACGGCGGGGAGGAGGGGGGAGCGGGCGGCGTTCCGCCGAACGGAGGCGGGGACCTCCTCGAAAGGGGGAACGGATGGCCTCTCGCCCGTGCGGGATCTTTGACCCGAGCCTCGCCTCTGGCCTTCGATGAGCGCGCGCACCTTCCCGAAGTGCAGCTGCTCTGCAGCGCCCCTGGAAGGCCCGCTCGCCGCTGCAAGC
Organism: Prorocentrum cordatum; assembly: GCA_963575745.1. NCBI lineage: Eukaryota > Dinophyceae > Prorocentrales > Prorocentraceae > Prorocentrum > Prorocentrum cordatum. The sequence continues at coordinate 990,899 of CAUYUJ010011558.1, read as the reverse complement.
GCCGCGGCTGCCTCGCCCAGGGCAGCCTGGGCGCGCTCCATCGCGCCGCGGCGCGTCGGGGGGCGCCCGCCCCGCGGCCCCTCCAGAAGCGCTCGGTGGGACAGGGGCAGCGTATTGTGGCGAAGGGAAATGGCATGGCCCTTCACGTCTTCCTTCTGCTATCCTCTCCTCCCCCCTCTCCCCTCCTCCCCCCTCCTGGGCGGTGCGCCGCCAATGCGACCAATCAAACGGTATATGATGAAACGTGCGCCGAAGGCGGTGCACCGCCAACGAATGCAGAAACACCTCGCGCAATCAAGGTGACGTGGGCGGTGGGCCGCCAAATGCGATGACAAACTCGGGCGAAGCATGCGCCGCGGGCGGTGCACCGCCAACGCGAAAGAAACGCATCGCGCAATCACGGGGACGTGGGCGGTGTACCGCCAAATTCGATGACGAATTCGGATGAAACGTGCTGCGTGGGCGGTGCTCCGCCGATGCGTGAAGAAACGATTCGCGCAATCAAGGGAACGTGGGCGGTGCACCGCCAACGCGACGAAACTTCAATCAACATGTGCAAAACGTACAAATTGCAATGCGCGGGCAAAACATAGCGATGGGCGGTGCGCCGCCAATGCGATAAAACTGCTCAGAATTTGCAAGACGTGGGCGGTGGGCCGCCGAAACGAATCACATCAGAACGCGCCGCGATGAGAAGTGCGGGCGGTGTGCCGCCAATGCGCATGGCATCCCCTCCCGATCCCCCCCCCGCCATTCCCGCCCCCTCTCTCCTACCCCCCAGGCTGCGCGGGTTGAGCTCGGTGATGAACGGCCTTCTCGGTCGCCTGGCGCCTGGCGAAACACTGTGCTGAAGAAAACCTGCGCGTTTTTCGGTGTCCGACCCCCTTTTCAAAAAGCAGACGAAAAAGCAGACTTATCGGACTTAAACTTATCTTATTTATAAGTATAACTACAAGTAACTTATAAGTATGGCAATTGGGTGCACACAAGTAACATATGTTCTACATGTGATTTAAGTATATATGTTAATGACTTAAGTTAGATGTGGATGGTAGTTGCAGGATCTTAACATATCTCACTACAAGTGATTTCGAGTTACTTACAAATAACTTCATATATAATTGAAGTAACTTATAAGTGACTTCATCTGACATAAATCTCATATGTCAACGCCATCACCAAAGAGCTGGCCCTCCGCGAGGCTCGTTGCCACGAGCCCCGCCCGCTGAAGCGCCAGGGTCACCATGCAGCTCCGCGCTTGGCGCCCCGCCCTGGTCCGTCGCCGCTGGGCCCGCCGGGCAGGCCGCTGCCGGCGCTGCAGGGCCGGGCGGGCTCGGCGCCGTCGCCCGCGGGCCGGGCTGGGCCGGCCGCGTCCGTCGCCCCGGGGCCTCCGGGGCCGGTGCCAGCGGGTCCGCGGTGGCGGGTGTCGCGCGGCGGGCGTCGCCGCCGCCGCCCGGCTCGGCAGCTGCCGCCGCTGCCGCTGCCGCCGCTGCTGCGCCCGGCTCGGTCGCCCGAGGCGCTGCTGTGCTCAGCGTCGCTGGAGGGGCAGCCGGTACCGTGGCTGCCTGCGCGCCCGCTGAGTCGACCTCCTCGTCCGTCTCGTAGGAGCATAGCTGCCGCAGTCCTCCTCGTCCTCTTCCTCGGAGCGCGGCGGCTCCGCGCGGTCCGCCGCTGGCTCCGCTGCTGGCCCCGCTGCCGGCCTTGCCGTCGGCGGCCCCGCCTGCGGGGCTGGCCGGCGCGCCCGCCCAGGGGGGGGGGCGCTGTGCGCGGCAGGCCACGAGAGGGCCCGCCCGGCCGCGCGGGGGAGCGGCGCCGGTCGTGCCCGCGGGGCAAGCGGCCGCGGCTGCGGCTGCGGCTGCGGCAGCGCCGCCGCGCGCGCCTCAGGCGCCGCTCCCGCGGCGCTCTCGCCGACCCCGAGCGGCCGCGGCTGCTCCGGCGCCTCGCCGGCGGGCTCCCAAGCTCCCGCGTCGCCCCCGAGCCCCGTCCAGCCTGGCCGCGGGGCTGGCCGGAAGCGGCGCTTGGGCTCCTGCCGCGGTGGGTCGGCCGGCTCGGGGCTCTCCTGCAGGAGCCGCCCCCCTGGCGTCGACGCCTCGGCGGGGTTGCTGGAGCCCGCCCCGGAGCCCACCCCTCGCGCGCCGGCTCCGCTGGTACCGCCGCTGCTGCCCCCCCGCTGGGCGGGCGCGCCAGCCGGACCTCGCGGGGAGGTCGGCCTCGCGGTGCCGCCGCCTTGCCCGGGCGCGCCTTCGCCCTTGCCGCCGCCTGCCGCCCCCGCGGCAGCCTCCCCCGCTCGGCGGCGTCGCCGGGGTCTTGCCACGCGCCCAGAGCTACTGCAGGGATCGGCGGCGCCTGGCCGACCGCCGGGTGCCGGGCCAGGCCCGGCTGGGGAGGCGCAACCAGCACCCCCCGGGCAGGCTCTGCATGCGCCGCGCCGCGGCGCGCGCGGCTCAGCGCCAAAACTGCCGGCGGGCCCTCGAGCCCACGGCCGCGGCAAGTTCCCAGCCCCCCCCCCCCGCGGGGGTTGGGGGCCCGAGCCAAAATGGCTTGAGCCAAAATTGCTTGAGCCAAAATGGCAACGGAAGCATGTAATCCTTCGCGCGCACTCAGGGTTTAGGGTTGAGGTTAGCGCAGCCCAGTCTCTGAACCAATGACAAGTTTCATCTCATGGCCAAAATCCCAAGTGTAAATTCATCGGGGCAAACATACTTGCACTCAACACTTGCAAACGTTGCACCGACTTTTACAGCGCAGCATCGTAATAACGGCTTGCAAATTCAGCCGCAAGTTCGCGAACCCTCCGAGCGTGGAGAACTCCTGGTCGACAACAACCTTGCTTGTTTGAATCGGCAGACGCACTTTCAACACCATGCACATGCGCACGGTGATGCAAGCTTTTTGTTTTCTTTTTCTCAAAACGGTAATTATGAATTTCTGCAATCGCACCGCCGCACAATGCCGCGACACGCGGCCGAATGTGCGAAATTACCTTTTCCCCCCTTGCAGACAAAGAGCGACGAAGGATAGCATGCTGCATAACGGGGGCCGCAAGTCTCTGCAGCTTCCTGCTCTCGCTTTCGAAACTTCAGCGCCGCGCTGTCAACGTAAAGAACTGCCACTGCGCGTGTTCCTTCCTTGCCGCAGCCCAAGACTTTCGCAGCGCAGCATGAGCGGCTGACATGTATCAGACCTGCCGTCGAGGGATCTCTTGAGCAATAGCTTCGCCAACAACCGCAGCCTTGCATGCTTCGGAGGGTTCAAAAACATCTTTATATTTTTTACGCGGGGACAGAGGATGGGGAATGACGAACAATTCCCCATCATCTGGGCGAGGCAAACGCACTGCGAATGTTCCGTATCCGCACGCGTTGATGATTGATACTAAACCGCGCGACTTTTGGATGCGGCCGCGATCTATTTGACGGCACGTGTAAACGCACCTCGACAACTTTCGCCGCCGAGCCAGCTGCAAATTCACATATTTTGCCAGTTGCCAGATCATTATGGAACTCCGCGCCTTGATGCTCCATGTCTTCTTGTACCTCGAAATGTGCAGTCACAGGGGCTCTCGAAACCATGGAGTAGTCGCCGGTGCAAGCTTCGTCTACATTTGACGAATTAATGTGTTCAGTGAAATCTCGCGCAAGTCTTTCTGCTTCCATCCCTGGCGCGCCAAGTCAAGCTCAGCTGAGGCTTCGAAGCAGCGAGAAACTTCCATTCGAACACACAACGAGCGGTCTTGAACCAACATGGCTTGAGCCAGAAAGGCTTGAGCCCAAATGGTTGCGGATTATGTTTTATGCCAGTTTTGGCTCGCCCAGTACGGGTACATCTGGATGCCCTTTTCCCCCTTCGGAACTCCCGCGCCGCGCGGCGCAATCATCGCGCTACCGCAGGGAACGGCGGGTAAGGAACGAAGGGGCTTCCCTGGACTCGGCGATATTTGTCCACGAGCATGATCCCCGAGCTGGATCAGCGAAGCGGCACGACAGCCAGAGCCCCTCCTGAGCTCAATGGTCCGCGCCCTCGTCGTTGTCGTCGTCGAAACCTGGCTGGGCAAGAACGGGAAACGTCCCTTTGTGTCCTGGGCTTATGAGATACCCTGCGTTCTTAGTGTGCGCTGCGCAAGTCTGTCGTGGCGTGCGTGCGTTTGCGAGTGCGGGTGCGTGCGTGGTATATGTGCATGTGTGTCCGTGCGTCGTGGTCTGCGGCGCTGCTGTGTTATGCCGTGCTGCCCTGCCATGCTCCTGCGGTCTGCGTGATCGTATGTTGGTTCTCTGCGTGTGCGTGTATGTGTTTCGGATGGTTCTGGTGATCGGACCCCTGCGGGGCGTCCGCGCGTCGCCGCAGCCTCCGGGCCCGCAGGCCGCGGGCAGGAAGAGGAGGGGGCCGAGCAGCGGCGCAACGGCCTGGCCGCACGGCTCAGCACGGGCACAGCGGCCTCAGCGCCTCCGGCTCAGCCCAGCATGGGCTTGCCCGTCGTGGGGTCCTTGCCGCCCATGGTGCGGTCGATCCTCCGCTGGCGCTCGCGATCTCGTGGGTCGCGCACGTCCAACCTCCTGCAAGGGCCCGTGAGGTTCCTGGCCACCTGCTTCGAGTAGGAGCCGCACGCGCGTGTGCGCGTGCCTGTGTGCGTGTGCATATGCGCATGTGCCTGCGGGTGCGGCTGTGCGAATCGATGTTCAATACGTTCTGCCGTGCTCCTGCGTGTTCTGCCGCGCTCCTGTGTGTTCTGCCGTGCTCCTGTGTATTCTGCCATGGTCCTGCTATGCCGTGCTCCGATGCGTCCTGCTGAGCTCCTGCGTGTGTTGCCGTGCTCCTGTGCGTTCTGACGTGCTGCTGCTTGTTTTGCCGTGCTCTTATGTGTTTTGTGTGATCTGCCGCGCTCCTGTGTGTTCTGCCATGCTCCTGTGTGTTCGGCCATGCTCCTATGTACCCTGTGTGCGGTCATGCTCCTCGTGGTCCTGCGCGTTCAAGTGCGCTCCGATCGTGCTCCTGCCGCCGCCAATTCTGCCGTGCACCTATGTGTTCTGCCGTGCTCCTATATGTACTTTCGTGCTCCTGCGTGTTCTGCCGCGCTCCTGCTTGTTCTGCCGTGCTCCTGTGTTTTGTGTGTTCTGCCCTGCTCTGTTTGCCGTGCGCCTCCTGCTCCTTTGTTCTGCCGTGTTCCTGTGTTCTGCCGTGCTCCTGTGTGTTCTGCCGTGTTCGTACCTGATCTGTGTTCTGTGTGTTCCGCCGTGCACCTGCGTGATCTGCCGTGCTCCTATGTGTTCTGCCGTGCTCCTATGTATTCTGTGTGTTCTGCCGTGTTCCTCGTGCTCCTGTGTGTTCTGCCGTGCTCCTGTGTGTTTTGCTGACCTCCTGTTTTGCCGTGTTCCCGTGTGTTCTTTGGGTTCTGCCGTGCTCGTGTGTGTTGTGCCGTGCTCCTGTGTGTTCTGCCGTGCTGCTGCTTTGTTCTACCGTGCTCCTATGTGTATTGTGTGATCTGCCGCGCTCCTGTGCGTTCTGCCATGTTCTTGCGTGTTCGGCCATGCTCCTATGCACCCTGTGTGCGGCCATGCTCCTCGTGATCCTGCGTGTTCAAATGTGCTCCGGTCGTGCTCCTGCTGCCGTCAATTCTGCCGTGCACCCATGTGTTCTGCCGTGCTCCGATGCGTACTTTCGTGCTCCTGCGTGCCCTGCCGCGCTCCTGCTTGTTCTGCCGTGTTCCTGTGTTTTGTGTTCTGCCGTGCTCCTGGTTGCCGTGGTCCTCCTGCTCCTGTGTTCTGCCGTGCTCCTGTGTGCTCTGCCGTGCTCCTGTGTGTTCTGCCGTGTTTCTGTCTGTTATGTTTTTTGTGTGTTCCGCAGTGCACCTGCGTGTTCTGCGCCGCGCTCCTGCGTGACCCCATGCTATAGAGAATAACCCCACAGGGATAATAAAGTTCGGCGTCGCGGAGCGATAATAAAAGTTGCCCACCAGAGGCCGGCGTAAATATGTGAACAGAGGAGCCAAAGCCGAGGAAATCTTGAGGCATTGGTCCTCTCTGAAACATCCTGAGGGAACGCGTCGGCTTTTAATATTTTATACTGCAGAACTGAAGCTCGGAGGTGGGCGCGCGCCTCTGAGCTTCACTTCTATACGATTCACCATTAATAATTCGATATTTAATTCCAAACGCGAAATAACCAGAACATGTGGAGCCCCTTAAGGGGGGCTGATAGAACGCGTCGGCTTCTACTGTGTTTATAATGCGGAACTGAAGCTCGGAGTTTCTATAGAGATTCATCATGTGCCTCGTTTTCCCAGGATAATCAACCACGGCGATGACCAAGTTCAGGAGGGCAGGGAGGGGGGGGGGAAGATAGCGAGATACATAGAAATATAGAAAGAGAAGGGGAGGTAGAGGAGGAAGAGGAGGAGGAGGAGGAGGAGAAACAGCAAGAGGAGGAGAGGGGAAGGATATAGCAAACATCCCACGTTTAAAACCTATTGGATTTAATTTGTAAGCGCTGAATGGAAATTCGCACTTTCATCTGCTCGCGTAGGGTGCGCGCGCCTCGTTTTCCCATGATAATCAACCCCAACGATAAACGAGTTCAGGGCGTCGGAGGGAGGAGGGAGATAAAGAGATAGAGAGACAGAGAGAGAGAGAGAGAGAGAGAGAGAGATAGAGAGAGAGAATTAAAGGAATAAACAAAGACACATACATAACTTCAAAGAGACAGCAAAACATTGGTTTCGCTTGAGACATCCTAAAAAGAACGCGTTCGCTTCGCTTGGTGTCGTTATCTCAACATAAGAAGGAAGTAACCTCGATGGTGAACTTTTCCCCGTGATAATGAAGTTCGGCCTCCGCGCCCCGCGCCCGCAAGCAAACGCCACTTGGCCATCGATAGTCAACCCTTATGTGATTTTTTTTTGGGGGGGGATGCTTTATTATCGTGGGCATGGGGTTATGTATTCTGTGTGTTCTGCCGTGCTCCTCGTGATCCTGTGTGTTCTGCCGCGCTCCTGTGTGTTCTGCTGAACTCCTGTTTGTTTTTCCGTGCCCCCGTGTGTTCTTTGGGTGGGTTGGAGGGGCCTTAAAGGCAGGAGAAAGAGAAAAAGGGCCGATGGGGCCTCCAGGGGCACCAAGCGCCACCCGATACACGCCCCCCCGAGAGGGGCCGCCTCGGGCCGCCTCTCCCCGCGGGGGCCGCACTGGGCCTCCACCGCCGCGCAACAGGGCGAGAACATATCTACATGCAGAATGCAACTGCCCGCCTCACGCACTGCTCTTGGGCCGCGTCGTGCAACGCGCACGGGCCAAGAGACCATCGAGGAGCCGCGAGCGCTCCTCGGCATCTGGGCAACCTGCACTGCCGAGGCGGATGCCGAGGGCGCGGGCCTCGGCCCAGTCCAGGAGTGACTCAACTCCCGACTTCGGTCCCTGGGCCGCGCGCGCCACCGCCGCCGCCGAGAAGTCGTCCAGTAATGAAACGAACCCGCACTCCGAGCCCGAGTGGCCATCGCCCGCGGCGCAGCCGACGGAGTCCGCGACCAGGGGCTCCATGCCGACGGCGTGCTCGATGGCCGAACCTCCCACGGGCTCCTCCACGACGGCCACAAGCGGCGGCCGCGGCGCCCCAGCGCCCACGGCCACGGGCCCCTCACGCCCAGGCCCCTCGGCGAAACGCACTCTCCAAGTGAGTCGCCGACGAGGCCTCGCGGAGATGCCGAACCTCTCGCGCTCGCAGAGGTGCATCAGGTCGACGGCCTTCGCCTGGCTCGTCCAAGCTGGGTCCGCCCACTGCGGGGCAGGGCCACGCCGAAGGACTCCTGCCACGCCGAGCGGGCCTCCCAGGGCTCCCACCTCCAAGGCGGTGACGTCGGGCCACGGAGCGAAGGATGCCCGCTTGACCCTCGCACACCCTTGCCCGACAGGAACAGCCCCGCCCAGCTCGCTGGCCCTCCTGTCGCCGAGCAGCCCGCACGGCGCGGGCGCCACGCCGCTCCCCTCGGACTCGCCCTGCTCCTCGGGGCCAACCTCGGAACCGCCGGCCATGAGCTCCACTGCGTCGCCAGGCGGGCTCGCCAGAACCGCCACGTCGGTCTCTACCGCCTCGGTGCACCCTGCGCCGTCCTCGCCGGAGCCCTGCTCGGCCAGCTGCGCCACTGGGGAAGGTACGACTGGGCGCCAGAACGCAATAGGGTCCTCGCGGCCGCCACTCGGGCGCTGGGCATCCGCGCTGACGCGTCTGCCGCGCAAGCATCCACAGCGCACTCGAACGGCGGCTGCACTTCGCAGACGCATGTCTCCACGTCACACACGATGGCATTCTGCGCCGCGCCGCCACGCCCATCACCAGGAAAGGGCCCTCCTGGGAGGCGCGGCCCGCGCTGAGCCCTGCGCCACGCCTACGGCGGGGCGTCGGCCGACGGGCAGTGCTCGGCATGCCACGCGACGTTCCGCCTCTGCCGCTGCGCCTTGGTCTCGCGGCGTCCGCGGACGCGCGCCACCAAGGCGGGCCGCGCGATGGCTTCGCGGCGGAGGGCTTCCGCCTCCGCGGCGTCGCCGCGCGACCCGCACTCCAGCTGCGCGCGGAGGCTGGCGATGACCGCCTTCGCCTCCCGCAGCTCCCTGTCCAGCCGTCTCACCAGGTTGTCTGCCGCCCATCGGGCCGCCGCGACACCGGTGAGCACCTCCCGCACCATTCTGCCCAGACGCCCGCGCGCGGCGCGCGCCCGAGCACGGCCTTGAGCCAAAATGGCTACGGATTGTGTTCTTTGGGTTCTGCCGTGCTCCTGTGTGTTCTGCCGTGCTCCTGTGTGTTCTGCCGTGCTCTCGCGCGTTCTGCCGTACTTCTGCGTGTTGGGCTGCCGTGGTCCTGCCCATATTCTGAAAATGTCTCAAGAAGGAAACTCAGCTTTACCACGCTTGGTCTAACATTCGCGATTTCAGCATCTCAGTGTTTTTCGGGTATGTCTCAGGCGATAGCTCAATTTCCATACGTTTGTTAAATTCGAGGTTTTCATTTTCTGGTGGATGTCCCATGCGAAATACTTGTTCTTGTGAAAGACGGTGTTGCGAACAACTCATGTTGGTGAGGATGTCTCGAACGACACGTTAAACATTGCGCTCTTGGTGTCATATTGGGCCTCTTTTGGGGCTCGTTTGGGCCTGCCTCGACGCCATCAAACACATGCCAATGCGATGCCACACACATCTCTATTTTGAGGACGTCCTTGGCGGAATCGTCATTTTCAAAAGCCTTGTTTGGGCCGTCTGGAAGCCTTTTGTTCAAGAGCGATCCCAAGACGATGTTAGAACAGCAGTGCTCAAAACTGTGCCGTTGTATTTGTTGTGTTGTTGATTCTGTCCCTAGCGAAATCGTCATTTTCGGCAGTCATCAGGGCGCTCTTGGAACCATCTTGAGGTCCTTTTGGGGCTCTCATTTCCTCTTGAAGCACTTCAAGAACGATGTCAAGACGATGCTGATAACATCTTATTGTTTTGAGGGTGCCCCCAACGAGATGCACATGTTCAGCCGTGCTCTTTTTTCTGGTCCGCCGTGCTGCCGTGCATTTTCCGAGGATGTCCCGAGCGAAAACTCAGTTTTCAACATGCGCGGCAGTAGAACACCGCCGTCGACATCTCATTGTCGTGAGGATGTCTCAGGCGAAGCGCAAATTTTAACAGATGAATGAATTTCGCGGCGATCAGCTTGTCGAGGATGTCTCGAACGAGACGCTTGTCTTTGTTAAACGTGATATCGCGAATACTTCATTGTTGTGAGGATGTCTCAGGCGAGATCGCCATTCTGGGGGACCCGCTAACGTGTGATCACATGCAATCCGCCACCATCTATGAGTAACACATTATTCGATATGACGCAGATTCAGCCAAAACGTCCAGCTCGCTTCTCGTACCTCGGAAACGCTCCCCTGTGAGTTTGATGCCCCCCCGGGGCCCGGGGCGATCCCCGGTTGAACGCGCCATGGGGGAGCGGAGCGCCTCACAGCAGGCCAAGAGGGCCCCAAGGGCCCCCCAAAACGGTCCAAGTGGGCCCCGAGTCGCCAAAAGATCGAGCCAAGACGCCCGAGATGGCATCCAAACGGCACAATATGCGAGGGCGCGCCGCTGGATAATCCCAAAGGGGGGGGTTGGGACCCTCCCCCCCTTTCCTCGATCCGTCGTCGGGGACCCCCCCCCTCTCCCTACCCCCCTTCCCCGATCCGTCGTCGGGGACCCCCCCCCCTTTCCCCCTCTCCTGGTCCGTCGTCGGGAACCCCCCCCCTCCCCCCCTTTTCAAAAGGGGGGGGAGTTCCGACCCCCCCCCCTCCCCTCCTTTGGCCGCACCCCCCCTCCCCCTCCCCCCGTTTCGCCACGCCGCCCCCTGACTCCGGAACCCGATCCCCGCCACCCCTACCCCTAGTCCTCACCCTAACCCAAAACCGGAACCCAAACCCCAACCACTAACCCCAGCCCCGAAGAGTACTCACTACTCATTACTCATTACCCACTACTGACTACTCGCTATTCGCTACTCACTTCTCACTACACCTACTCACTACTCACGACTCACTACTCACTATCCACTACTCACTACCCACCACCCACTACTCGCTACTCACTACTCCCTACTCACCACTCCCTCATCCCTACTCGGTACTCACTACTCACACCTCGCTACCCACTACTCAATACTCACTACTCACAAGGCGCTACTCACTACTCCCTACTCACTACTCACTTAATCACTACTCATTACCCACGACCCACTACTCACTACCCATTACTCATTGTCCACACATCACTACTCACTACACACTACTCGCTACTCCCTACACAATACTGCCTACACAGTACTCAGTACTCACTACTCGCTACTCCCATACTCGCTACTCAATACTCACTACTCACTCCCCGCTACTCACTACTCACTACTCCCTACTCACTAGTCACCACATAGTCTCTAGTCACTAGTCGCAGGTCGCTAGTCACTAGTCACTGGTCACTATTCACTACCCACTACTCACTACTCACTAATCGCTACTCACTACGGTAGGTTCGTGCGGCGTCGGCGCGCGCGAAGGTTTTTGACACCGCGTCGATCGTTCAATCTTGAATCGATCGCGGCCCCGATTGTTCAAGGTTGAATCTAGTCGGGTCCACTGGCATTACCGTGCCCATCGGTGCATCCACGTCGCAGATTTCAACCTTTAACGGCTTCGCTGGTGTCGCCAACGCGCCATCGCCGCATGAACCTTCCGTACCCACTATTCGCTACCCACTTCTTACTACTCACTGCTCACTACTCCCTACTCCCTACTCGCTACTGACTACTCACTACTCGCTACTCCCTACTCGTTACCCACTAATCTACCCACTACTCCCTACTGGCTACTCTCTACTCACTACTCACTACGCCCTACTCGCTCCTCACGACTCACTACTCAGCCCTACTCGCTATTCACTACTCACTACCCATTGCCACTACTCTCAATTCATCACTACTCACTACTCACTACCCAGTACGTACTACGTACTACTCAGTTCTCACTACTCATCACTACTCACTACTCGCTACTGTCCACTCACTACTCACTACTCACTACCCACTACTCATTCCTCACTACTCACTACTCACTACGCGCTGCGCACTACCAGTTACTCACTACTCACTACTCGCCATCCACTAGTCACTACCCACTACTCACTACCCACTACTCATTACTCCCTGCTACCTACTTAGTCCCCACTACTCGCTACTCGCTACTCACTACTCACTACTCTCGCCACTCACTACTCACTTTTCAGTACACACTATTCACTGCTCACTACTCACTACTCCCCACTCCCTACTCCCTACTCGCCATTCATTACCCACTACTCACTACCCAATACTCACTACTCACTACGCAGTAACTCGCTACTCACTGCTCACCACTCCCTTCTCCCACCTCCGTACTCCATGCACACCTTTTCCGGCGCAGAAAGAAGAAGCGAGAGAGGCCCCCCCTCCCCGGCTCCCTTTCCGGCGCAAAAGGGAGAATGGGGGGGGGGGTCCGACCCCCCCCCCCCCTTTCCAGCGCCAAGGAGGGAGGGGGGGGGGTCCGGACCCCCCCCCCTTCAAGGCGAGAGGGGGAGGGGGGGGGGTCGGACCCCCCCCTCCCCTCAAGGGGGGGATGGGGGGGGGAGGTCGGAAATCTCACCCCCCCTTGGAAGGGGGGGGGGGTTCTGCACCCCCCCCCCATTTGTGTATTCAGGGAGATCCACTGGCGCGTTTTCCCAATATGCCGCCAAGACACTCCCAGAGGTCACCAAGAGGCCCCCCAAGAGGGCCCCAAGAAGCAAACATCTTCCCATTCTCTTAGGACAACGTACGATTTTAACACATTCGCCGCTTGGGTTTTCACAGCCACCACAATGGCCCAAAAGGCCTCCGAGATCGCCCGGAAACGGCCCAGTTGGCCCCCAACAGGGCTCTGAGACGGCCCAGGAGGGCCCCAAAACGGCCCAAGAAAACTTCTAAGACGGCCCAGGAGGTCCCCAGGACGGCCCCAGAGGGGGAACCCGAACGGACATTTCGAGCCTTCGGCCCCAAGACGCCCCCAGGTTGCCCCAAGAAGTTTGGTGACTGCGGGGGGCTGCTTCTGCAGGAACGCCCAAGGGGTTCCAGGGGCGCCCCGCCCCGCACGCTAAGGTTTATTTGTTCAGCCGCGCCTGGGGTTTGGCCTGCTCGGGCTGCCTGGGTGTTGGGGGTCGGCGAAGCACGTGAACGGTTTGCGTGGTTATGCATATGATTGCATTCTACTTCATGAAACCGTCTTGGATCCTTCGCGAGATATCGCCGAAGCCGTCCTGAAGCCCCGCTACGGTTCGAATGCGAACCTCCGCCCGCGCATTTTCGCCGATCCCAAACTCCATGTCCGCCCACGCACCTCCGCCCGCCACGTCCCGTTTGCCGCTTCTTCTCCTCCTCATGTTCCGCCTCCGCCTGGACCTCGATCTACACCTCCTGTTCTTCCTTATCCGCCACGTAGTTTGCTTCCACATCCGCCGCCATGTCCTCCATGCCCGCTGTTCCTCATTGTCCTCCTCCTCTTCATTTCTTTTTCCTCCTCCTACATCACCCTCCTCCCGCTCTTCATTTTCATGACGATTTAGGGGCCATTCGGCCCCTAAACAAGACATGCATGGATCCTCCGCCCCCTCGGAGGCTTCAGGGTGTCCAGGCGAATCGTGGAGCACTCGTGACTGTGCTGCGTACCAGACGCAAGCCCACTCTTTCCCCTCCCCCCTACCTCCTCCACTCCCAGGCCTCCCTCATCGTGCGCCTCGTCACCCTCGCCCTCGTCCTCCCATGCCCCTCCGTCTCTTCGCTCCATCGTCAGGGCACCTCGGGCCATATCGTGAACGGAAACTCCCACCGCTGCCCCCCTAAAGCGTTCTCACCGCCCTCCCCCACTACCACTCCTCACCTCCCCTCTCCTCCCCCTCTCCCTCTCCGCTCTCGGACATCCATTTCGGCATCGGCGCAATCGCCTGTCCGCTCTCGAAAATCTAATTTGGCACCAGCGCAATGTAGATCGACACTCGGGGCCGCAATGGGCAAAAGACACAATGTAGATCAATGGGCAAAAACTCAGTGCAGATCTACACAACGGAACCGGACAACGATCTACGTTAAGCCCACCTTCCTGTAGAGTTCGCAAAACGGAAGCGTTCAATCTATACTGTAGATCTGGGGGCCCCAAATCAATCTACACCGGCCAAATGCAAATATAGATGTTGGGGACGCGCCCTACGGAAATCCAATTCACACGCGCGCCGACGGCGCCGATGTAGATAACCGCTGGTTCAAACAGGAAAAGGCCAAACGACAATGTACATCTACACTAAGGACACTGGAAGCGGCAAACACCAATTCAGATCTACACTAGGGACACCGGAATCGACAAATCACTGTAGATGTACACTCATTACGGGCACCGGAAATTGCAAGCAACACTATAAACGCACCTTTTGTTCGGGGAGGGGCTCCCCCTATTCCCTCGTTTGGGTCTGGCGGGGGGGGGCGAGGTATCAACGGGGTCCGTTGGATTTCTGGTAATTGCCCACCTTCGGACGCCAAAATGGCATCAAAAGACCTCCTCAACAAAATCCAAGAAGGCCCCAAACTGCCCCAAAGAAAACCCCAAGAGTTTCCAAACGGAAGCACGAGAGAAGTGGAAGGGTGGAGGGAAAACGAGGAAACGGAGGCACAACGCAACGAACAAACGAGGAGCAACAGGAGGCCCTAAATGGCGACCGTGGGCAGAGGGGGGAACGTGCAAAACAAATCAATGAGGAATCTGATGCGAATATAAAAACGGGCGCGCGGGGAAGGCGGAAGAGTGGGGGCGGATGCGAGAAGAGGGCGCAAATAAGAGGGGGCGCAAGAGGACAACGAAACTGACGATAGTTGTTCGAAAGGGCGTGAAGAAGGAACGAGACTAGGAGGAACTTGCGGATAGCGACAACGAGTAAGGGTAGAAGCGGGCAGAGGAGGAAATGGAAGGGCAAAGGAAGTGAAAGAGGATAACTAGGGAAAACCCGCAGGGAAAGTACAGTAAACATCGGGGGGGATGGAGAGGGTAGAGGAGGGGGGATGAGGACACGAACGTGCTCTTGGCAACTGGCACGCGGCGCGAACGAACGCAATCGGACCAACTTAACGGGTATGTCGGGTAGTCGTAGCCACGCGACGTCAAAATCTACTCAACTGCTCGGGGCGCCCCTCTTGTGGAAGCTCCTATAGAAGTGGGCCTGAGCAGCCCCCCGTTGTAAGCCAACCAAAAAGCCCCCAAGGAACTCCGACAGGGCCCCCCCAGAAAACCCACAGCCTCCGGGACGCCCCCGAAGCGCCTCCCAGGAGACCCGTCAACCACCCGATTGGTCTCAGCCCCACAACCCAGGCACGGTGGCGGGATGCCTCCAAGTCCCCCCCCCGAGAAACCTCCGACGAGACCCCATCAACTATCCCGCTGGCCTCAGACCCACGAGCCAGGCACGGTGGCGGGATGGACCGAAACCCATACGATGATCATGTGCCCACGGCGAACGCAACTACCCCACTGGCCTCAGACCCGCAAGCTAGGCGTGGTGGCGGGATGGACCGAGGGCCATTCGATAATCATGCGTCCACGGCGAACACTGCGAATGTCAGCCGCGGCAAATACAATGATCCCACAGAGTTTTCCGTCAGGACTCTGGCACTGCCCCCCCCTTTTCGTCCGCCGAGAGCGCTCCGAACAAAAACCCGCGAAACATCCCCGAGACTCTGACGCGCAACCAGGCCGGGATAGTCCGAATACTATGAATGACTGCGCGGTCAGGAAACCCGCGCAAGATCTCCATATCCAGGGTGCACACATGCGTTCCGTGGGTGTCGGCGAAGCCCACGACGGCCCCAGTTAGGGCCCCAAACTTGGATCCTCACTCTTCGTCCCCCACCAGTCTTCTTCGTCCTCCTCCGCCTCGTTCCCTGCCTCCCTCTACCCCTCCTGCCCCTGTTCCTCCTCTTCCTCCTCCGCCTCCTCTTGCGCTTCCTTCTTTTCAACTTCCTCCTCCTGATCAGCTTCGCTCCCCCTTTCGCTCGCCCACCCTGGCCCTACTTCGACGAACCGCAGAACGGGCGCTCGAATGCGCATTATTTGCACGTCTTGCACTTCAGGGTGCCCTTCTTCAGGGGGCCCTTCTGTTCGTCGCGCGCGACATTGTCGTCAAGCCTCACGGGGAAAGCCGGCTTCGGTAGTTTTTTCTTGCACGTGCCGCTGCACTGATACGCTTGACACATGCGCACCGTGAAACCGAGTTTCACTCCCCTCGTCAGGTGTTCCGTCTCCTGCGCGCCACTGATGTGCCCTTGCCGCGGGGACTCCTTCTCGAAACAGCCCCTCACCCCTATCCGCCTCTGCAAGGGCTGCGGGAATTATGAAGTTTCGTGAGTTTCGTGCTTTTCGAACACGACCCCGCAACCACGAGTAGTCCAAAACACCCTACTAATGCAACCACATACCGCCGCCGTGAAGGCGTCCACCACAGGGGGTCGGCGGATGTGGCGTCAGCCTGTAGAATCGTCCTCGTCGTCGACCTCGTCCTGGTCGTCGTCGTCGCCGTCCGTCGCCCTCGTCGCCCTCGTCGCCCTCGTCGCCGTCGTCGTCGTCGTCGTCGTCGTCGTCGTCGTCGTCGTCGTCGTCGTCGTCGTCTGTTGTTTTCCGCGTCGTCCTCGTCCGCGTCGTCATGTTTGTCCTCCTCGCCGCGTCCTCGTCCATCGTCCTCGTCTTTGTCCTCGTCCTCGTCGTCGTCCGTCGTCCTCGTCGTCCTCCATCGTCAGTCGTCGTCCTCGTCCGTCGTCGTCCGTCGTCCGTCCGTCGACGTCGCCGTGGTCCTCGTCGTCGACGTCTTGGCGGCATCGGAGCTCCTCCGCCGCGGCGGCCTCCTCCCGCAGCCGGCCCTCGGCCCCCGCGCGCACGCCCAGCAGCGCTTCCAGGGCGCCGTGCCGCTCCTCCGCCTCGCACGCGCGGCGCTCCGCCGCGCCGGCGCGGAGCGCGGCCTCCTCCGCGCCCCGCTGCGCCTCCTCGGTTCGGCGGCGGGGGGAGAAACAAGACGAAACCAGGACAAGGATAACTCTGGACGATAATACATCGAGAATCGCTGAGATCCCGCGGCTCTGGAGGATGTCTCGGGCGCCGCAGCCTTCTCAGAACGTTCTGGAACGCTCTGAGAGCGTTCTGGAACGCTCTGGAACGGATGTATCCTCGTCCTTGGTCCGCCCGAGGAAATGAAAAGAATCGCCATGGAGGAACTTCGAACCTCGATCGGGGGCGTTTCGGGCGATTTCGTCGGGATCCAAGCTTTCAGGCGATGTCGTCGGTTCTCGGATGCTTTCCTCCAGCCTCGGGGTGCTTTCCAGCAGCTGCGCCTCGCCGAAAGCGTTCCGGGGGTGTCCAGATCGTCCCGAATGGCCGCCGGAGACCCATATTATGACCGGGAAACCGTTCGCCATGAAAATAACGAGTCCTGAGGGAAACGGGTCCTGAGGTTTTTCGCCGCTTTCGGGCCCACGGGGCCCTCCGCGAGCCCCGGGGCTGTCAGAGAACGACGCAGGATGAGAAGCTCGTGCTGGGGGACAGCGCCAGGGTCCAGGACCCGTTTCCCGCAGGGTTCTTTTCCCCCCATGCTAAGAGAAGGGGCGGGGCAATAAACTCTGGGGTAAGTCAATTCTGCAGTGGAGCCCCTACTCGAGCGCTGGTACGGATCCGCACCGCCAGGCTCGCAAGCTGCGGACAGCTGACAGCCTTGGAGCACTCCCTGAGAATAAGATGTTGCCGAATGGCCGAGATCGGCGGCGAGCCCGGGGGGAAGTGAGGATCGGGCGGGCGGGGGTAGTCGAGCGAGGCCGCGTCCCCTAGGAGTCGCTGCAGGGCTGGCGTCGTAAGATCCGTTGGAGGGTTGTGCCAAACACGTTGCGGGTGGGAGGGTGGGATGTTCGCGCGAGCAGTGGAGTTGGCAATTCATTACTGACGCGGTCACACCGCATAGCTATCACCAAGTAGCTTGCACCGCACAGCTTGCACAACATAGCTTTCACACCACATAGTTTTTCCGCAGATCGTACACCTCCAGCCCACACCACACAGCTCACACAACTCAAGCTCACACAACATAGTTTACACAGCATTATTTACACAACTTCAGCTCGCACCACATAGCTTGCACAACTCTAGCTCACGCGACACAGCCTACACCACTTCATCTCACACCGCGTATCCAACACTGCATAGCATCCGCCTCAACAATGCGATCACGAACTGTTTAGGTTCTACGCTGGCTAACACTTATTGATACGCATGCCCATTTCTCCCAACCCAACTTGCTCCACATGAAGCGGTCACCTCTGGAATGACCCGCCGAAAAGGACCGGCCATTCAAGGTGGCCGAGCCGAACGTATTCTCGGCTGTCAAGGATGAGGAACCGCAAATCGCAGGCCCTCCTGGACGAGCCCAGGAGGGCCTACACACCACGCTGGTGCCAGGGACGGCCCTGGCCCAAGCCTGGCGGTGGTTCCTTCCCTGCCGCATCTAGAGGAAGACGAAGACTCTACGAGCATAGTAAACTTTTGGAACCCCGCGCGGATTTCTTGGATCTCGCGCTGGGGCCCCCTCCCTGGACGCCAGAAGCGCCACAAGGAGGGCGGAGGGGGGCAGCACGGGATCCGAGAAATCCGCGCGCAACTCCGAAAGTGTATGCTCATGCCGTTTTTTCGGGGGCGTCCAACAGAGAGTCGTCCGAGGGGGGTGTCGCACATCATGGCTGGAGGCACGTGCGCGAACGAGTGAGGGACCAGTGACCAGGAAACCATAGTGACAGCAAGAAGAGGGGGCCATGAACTCACGGGATAGATGAAGGCCCGAACCATGATGCCCACACACAATCACACACAACACGCAACACACAACACACCACACACACAACACACAACACGCAACACACAACACGCAACGCACAACACACACACACACACCCACTCACACACACACTCACACACACACACTCTTACACACACTCTTACACACACTCTCACACACACACACTTACACACACTTACACACTCTTATACACACTCACACACTTACACACACACACACTTACACACACTTACACACACTCACACACTCTTACACACACACACACACTTACACACACTCACACACACACACACACGCACGCACGCACGCACGCACGCACACACGCACACGCACACGCACACGCACACGCACACGCACACGCGCACGCGCACGCGCACACACAGACACACAGACACACAGACACACAGACACACAGACACACAGACACACAGACACACAGACACACACACACACCACACGCAAGCACACGCACACACACACACACTCACAACTCAACACTCACACTCCACACTCACACACACACACTCACACTCACACTCACACTCACACACACACACACACTCACACTCACACTCACACTCACACTCACACTCACACTCACACACACACGCACACGCACACGCACACACACACACACACGCACACACACGGACCACACCACACACACCACACACACACCACACACACGCCCACCCCCACACACACACACACCACACACACACATCACTTTTGGGGGGGCGTCGCCGGCCCCGCCCGCAGCGACAGGGCGTAGAACAGGTCAAAGAAGCAGGCGCGCACGCGCGTCTAAAGGCCGCGCCCTCAAGCAGCTTAGGACAACGCAGCGCCGGCAGCCGGCCATGAGCCATCCGGGCACGGATGACGGGGGGGTCACACACAAACACACACACACACACGAGCGCCCTGGCCATCCCCCTCTTGGGCTCTCCCGATGCTTTTCCTCCTTCGGGCATCCTGGGCACCCCTCGCGCCCGCCGCCTCGTGAGCCTCGCACTCGCGCAGCCGCTCCACGAGCGCGGCGCGGCCGCGGCCGTGCTCGTCCAGCTCCAGGGCGAGCTGGCGCGCCTCTGCAGGGTGGTGAAGTACGGTCTGACCCAGGACAGAAGAACATCCATCAAGAACATTAGACCCTCCGCCGGCCAAAACACCCCAACCCATCAGATCACTCGAAGGGAGCCCTCCCCCAGGATGCACAAGAACATTCGACAAACACGAAGAACAGTAGGGTACCATCCCCGAGTCGACCTCGATCTTACACCTCGGTCCGACCGTAACCGAGGTTCGAGGATAGAGGTCCGAAGTCTCGAGGCTCGATGTTCGACGACCCCGACGGATCCCAAAGGCCCTCGGGGTGGCCAAGTGGACACGGGCCCCCGACGGCGACGACTATTACGACCACTACCACAACCGAGGCCACGACGACGACTATGACGACGATCACGACCACGACCAAGATTACCACGACCGCGACCACCCCGTCACACAACCACGTCTAGGGAAACGAAACTATACCGACCGATACCGTTACTCTTCGGACCTCCCGGGGCGCGTCCTGACCAGAATTCCGAGGAGAATCCGACCGTGGCTACGAGGGCTCTCGAAGACGAGCAGCGGTATTGGTGTCTTCTCTGAACTACCACGACCACCACGACCACGACCACGACGACCACTAAGACAACGTCCACGTACAGGCCTCTGAGATCCGACGTCATGAAACAATGCAACATCGCGAAAACGCCCAGACTGGAACCCTAGACCCATCTCTTCCTGCGGCATTTCTCGAGCCCGAAGCCGAGAGAAAACACCTGGCGTGAAAAAATGCAACGGCCAGATTCTAGGCACGGCCGCGACCACCCCGACCCACAACCACGACGACCATGAAGTCGACGCCCATGTCCACGCCCATGTCCACGTCGACGACGACGACGTCGACGAGGACGAGGACGAGGACGACGGCGAGGCAACGGCAGAGACGTCGTCGTCGACGACAGAGACCCACGGCCGCGACGAGTGGCGCCGGCCTGCTCCTCCAGGCGCCCAGCGAGGCCCGCCTCGGCCTGCTGCGCCCGCTGCCGCAGCTCCGCCTCCTGGGCCGCGCCGCGCTCCCCGAGGCGCGCCAGCTCGGCCTGCCGCCGGCGGGGCGGAGTGCAAACAAAAAGATCACGACGGGCGCAGGGGAGAAGCGCGGAGAAGCGCGCGTGAAGCAAGCGCACGCGAGGAGAGCAGTGCGCAGCGCGGCTCGCTTCGCGCCCTCGAGGGGCGCCCGTGGAGCGCGCTGCTCCTCCGGCGGCCGCGCGCCCGTGGCCCCCGGGGCAAGACGTGGACCTCTGGGGGTGCGCGGCCCTGGCCGTGGCAGGCGGGGGGCGCCGAGGCGGGGCGTGCAGGCCCAGAGCCCGGGGGGGGGGGGGGGGGCCGGCGTCGTCCTCGTCCTCCGGGGGCCCTCGCCAAGCCCCATGGGACCGTCAGGAAACGACTCGGGAGGAAAACGCAGTCCCGGGGACAGGGTCGGAACGTCCAGGGGACCCGTATGGAGAAAGAAAGCATCAAGGCGTCGCACGTCTGGGCTCGCGTCGTGAAGAGATCGCGGCGAGTTGCGGCCAAAGCATCGTGACGCGTTCTTGTCGCCGAGAGATCACGATGATGCACGGTCAACGGATCACGACGATTTGCGATGTAAGCGTAATCGCTTCGTGAAGGAATGACTTTTGATTGCCATTTCCGGCCTTTGGGGGGGGGGCCTCGCCGCGCTCCCCGAGGCGCTCCACGCAGTAAAGGGGGTTCGGATGACCCCCTTGCGTATGGGAGTCGAGCTTCCCTCAGGCCCTGGCGGTGCAAGTTTTCAAAACGGAAATTTTGCCTTGTCTCGGGCACTGGAGCCCTCACAGTTCGATCCGGTCAGGGAAACGCAGCAGAAAGATGGGAGCTAGGGCTCAACTCATGATTTTTCGCGATGTTGCGATTTCTCCGCGAAGTCGGATCTCGGGTTGCTGGCATCCCTGCATGCTCCTTCCCTCCGCTCCCACCCGCTCGCCCGCTGCCGTTTGGCCCACACAGGGCCCTTGACAAATTTACGGTCTGCCGCATCGCGGGCGACCCAGATGCAGATATCCCGGGGCGAGCCTCTCCGATCTCGCGCGGCGCATGATGGACAGCAGCATAGCATATCCATACGCCGCTGCGGGTGCACCACCATCGCGTAGTGAAGAAAACACGAAGAACGAAGAACAACCTTTGATATTCTTGGCCTCAGGGGTGCCCTCGCCAGACCCATCGACCGTCAAAGAACGGCGGTCGGGATGGAGCACCCGTCCCGGGGTGGATCGTTCGAGACCTCTGGGGGCGTGGAGCCTCGAGGCCCAAGATCTCCGACGACGTGAGCTGTTCGATCCGTAAATGATCCCTGGCGGCGGGTACAAGGGGATGGGGATATACTAACATGTATTGAAAGACTGTGCGGTTTGTGTGACTGGCGATGCGATGGCACTACCCAATGTATATCCCAGAGGTAACGGCACCCTCACAAACGCCTGGAAACTCGGCCGATCTAAACGATGCTTGCTGCAGCTGCGGCTCCGTTCAACAAGAAGCGTGGGAAGTGCCTGGCAATACCTAGGGGGGGTAGGGGGAGGGGGAAGGCTTTTTAGATGGAGGCTGCTTCTTAGAAGGCGCGGACCTTATATCCATACTTAAAGCCCGCGCCCTCCAAGCAGGGGTGCTTCTAAGAAGCACTCCCCCCTCCCCCTCGCCCCCCTCTACGCGTGGCCGAATTACTTGGATTTCGGCCTCTGGGGCCCGTTTCCGGGAAGAAAGGTACACTTTTCGGGCCCTGGAAGGCCCCTTTCGGGCACCAGAGGGCCCTTTACAGGGCTTCTTTTCTGCAGCCCTCGCTGCCCGCCCCATTTATCGCCCCCCCCATTACGCGACGCCCAACCAGGGCCATCAAAGATGGCTCCGGGACAAGCCCCCCCCCTGACGTGACGCGCGGCTCCGCTGCCTCGCGCGCTCGATTGTCAGCGGGAATTACCAGTCTCGGGCTTATCCCAATCCCTGAGGTCGACAAGCCCATGACGACGGCAAACCTGGGGATGTGCCTTCAGAACAAGGATCGACATGAACAGTGCTTTTCGTTTTCGTTTTACTTTCGTTTTTCCTCGCTCTTTCTTCAATCCGTCTTTTCCTGCAAAACGAAGTCTAAACGAAAACGGCTCACGAAATCGCCCAAACACCGTGCGGTCGACCCCTGCTTCAGAAGCTGTGGGACTCCTTAAGGTCGGCACCGAGGCAGGGATATACCAAGCACAGGGACAAGGATATGTTTCCGGCTGGTAAGCGGCGGCCGAGCCCTGACGGTCGACTACACGCAAGAATGACCGGTGCCTTTTGGTGCGCGGCTTTTCGGAAGCCGCGGGCGCACCAAACACAAGCGCGCAAGACGCTGCTACCGCATCGCGTTCGGTGATCAGGGGACCCCAGTCCCAGACGTCCAGCCGCTCCAATTTTTTCGATGCGTGGGCCCTGGAGGTCCGCACCACTTCCCTAAAAGCAATTTTTTCGTCCCGAGTCGATTTTGACGTTCCCGAGGCCCGGTGAGGGCCCCCAGAGGCCGAAAACAACCCAACCCCCGCCGTCTCAAATTTCTTGGAGCGTCGGATCTCTGGGTTGGGCCCGCACTAAAGGTCACACCGGCGAAAGGTCACCCTTGAGTGCAGTGGATGACGGGCGGCGCGGAGGGTCTTTGGGGCCCGCCGCCCGCGCAGCCGCCCCGACTCGGACGTCGACTGCGGCGGGCGGCGGCACCTCGGGAGGCTGCGCACCCCTAACCTTTTGCTCAGTTGTCTCCCTTTGTGTTGCTCAAGGAGTTATGTCACTTTGTTGGGTTGGAGCATGTCTCCCTAGTGACAACGATAATATGCTTAGTTGCTCTGCACCCTCATGGGGCCTTTCTATTTTACCATTTCTATTTGCGCCACTTGCACTTGCAGCTGCCGTAGTTTGTTTTCACGGACCTAATCGTTGTTTTTGTTATGTCGAGGCCTCTCTGCACTTACAGGACGTAGCAAGCACAGTACTTAATGTCCGCCCCACGCCTAACCCTCTGGGAGGGTGTCTCAGTTTGGAGGGGCAAAAACATTAAGAACCTGGGGTCTTTTGCAGACGCATCAAACGAAACCACTTGTTTAGGTAGATCCCCCCAAACCGAGGACCTGAGTTCGATCGTGAATTCGTTGTTATTGGGGTTAGGGGTTGTGCTGTGCTTCCTGGTCGAACACCAGGCTCGCGGGGAGACGAAGGTGGGGGGAGGAGCCGCGGACCATCGAAGAGAAGATCGACGTTCTGAGGTCGAGGCTCGACGATCCCGTGTGACCCGTCGCGTTGCTGAGACATGATGCCTCGTCGGACATCGCTTGCCCGCTGTGCGGCTTCTGGGGGGCCTCGCTGAGCCCAGGGCCGTCCAAACAACGGCTCGGGGCGATCAGCCTGTCTCGCGGCAGAGGTCCAGACCTCAGGGGGGCCACCTTGTCAACAAAATCGCGACGTCGAGAGTGTTGTAGGTTCGAGCATCGAGGTGTTTGGACGTATTGTGGGCCTTCTTGGGCCCCCACAAGAAACTGCAGGGACTCAGAAGGCGCTGGCTCCGGAGGCTGAACGCACATATGCGCATTTCTTCCGTTGGCGATGCCACACCACAGTCTCGATAAGGAATGTAAGGGACGCATATTTGCTTTCCAACTATTGCTTTGCATGGCTTTGCATCGCTTTGCATTGCTTTGAATTGCTTTGCATTGGTTTGTGTTGCCTTGCACCACATCGAATGCACCACATGGATTGCGCCGCATAGATTGCAATCATCCACTGGTTGGGGTCCCCCGCGCTGAATTACTCATACATATTGCACCCGACCTTGCGGGTGGAGCCAATCAACTTAGAGAGCGGTGCAATATGAAGGAGACCGCGTCTCCTCTGCAGAAAAATTGAATCCAACGCGGGGGTGAGGCAAGTCTGCTTCGAGAGCGGCGGGACGAGAAACTCGTCCGAGACATGCAGGGGGAGGCGCTCCAACAGCTTTACACCGCGGTTCTGGATGCATCTGGCGCCGCGGCCGTTCCAAAACGCCCCAGAACGAACCCTCGGAGAGCGGTCTGGAACGCTCTGGAACGATTTACTCGCATCCCTGCCCTGGGCCAGCCTGGACCCAGACATCCGAGAACATGATGCTTTCAATCCGCGGCCCCACAATTCCCGACGCCTTGCCGAGGGGCAACTTTTGCCCCTCGCATCCGTGGTCCCGGGGTCAGGCAACACGGGCACCCCAGGGCCCAAATCGCAGAAGCACGGCGCGGTGGAACCAACAATCGCCCGGCGGCCGAAATCGGGGACGGACCGCTGAGAAAAAACATGTCCACACGCGCGCGGCGTCACGCGCGCGGTGTCGCGCGCGCGCATGTCGAAATCCTTCGAAAACCATTGGCTTCGTAAGGATCTCAAAATCGAGGCATCCGCATTCTATACAAACCAACAAAGAGAGGCAAGTGCGGTGCTATGTTTTTTTGACAATAAAAGCGATGGAGATCTGGGACGAAGGCCCCCCGAAGGTGAGCACCCTGCGCCGTTCCTCCTCGCGCTGGCTGCTGCACCCCAAACTCCTGGTGATCCAGGGGAAGCAGGGCACCGACAAGAACCATAGCATCCGGAGGACGTGCTTCCGCTCTGGCCCCTCGTGTGGAGGCCCCCGAGGGTCGGTGGCGAGCGAGGGGGGTAAGTGACTACCTGCCAGACCACCCCAGCCGAACTCGAAGACCCACATTTCAGGTTTGGGGGGTATGGGGTCCTCATGTGTTTCTTTCAGTGTTCCCCGACGCCCCCCCGCTGAGAATGGAGGGCCAATTGGGGCCTTCGGGTTGGATTGGGGTGTCTTGGTGGGTGGTGAGGAAATTGAAAGGAGAAGGCCTCGCAGAAGGCGGCGGGACGTCTCAGAACTGCTCTGGCCTTCAGAGAGGTGTTCTCCGTCTTCGGGGGGAAGGCTCAGGCAACTTCTCAGAAGGCCCGAGGACTTCCGAACCTTCTGAGAAGGCCCGCCCCTTCTCACTTCCCCCCCAGGCTCGCCGCCGAGAGGAGCGCGCAGCCGGACGCTGTCCAGCCCCAAGGGCCGCGCGAGCACGCGCATCCCCACCGCAAGCACGGGCATCGCGTGCGTCGCAGCCGTCGCCCTCGCAGCACGCGCCAGCGCACGCGAGCACCCGCGAGGAAATCCAGCGACATGTCGACGGCCCATTGACGCACCCGCCGCCAGGCAGAGGGGCCCCCTCGTGGGGCCAGGGCGTGAGCAGGGGCATGGATAATCACGCGATGGCCTGGAAGTCTGTCCTCGGACCTGGGGCCCCAAACGCACCAGTCTTACGAGCTGCGTCCAGCCGTGGTGACGATGGGGTCCCTCCCGAAGGCCAACTACCGTTGTCTAAACGCGCCCTTCTCCGAGCGGTTTTCGGGTCATCGGGCGTCCGGCGGCCGATCGGGACGATCCGAGCAGCCCTAGAAAGCTCTCGGCGAGGCGCAGCTGCTGCGAGAGCCGACGAAAGCACGGAACACCTGGCCGTGGAGCCCTGATATCCGACGTTGCGGCAAAATCAGCATCGCAGAACATCCCGACTTGAGCCCTAGACCCGATCTTTGCGCGGCATTTGTCAAGCCGTATCGATCTGTGAGGGCCCTGGGGCCCGAAACCTGGCGAAACCGCCCGTGGTGAAAACATTGGGACGGCCAGCCTTCAGGGAACGCACCATTTTCCCGAGCTTCCTCCAGCCGTGGCGACCAACGGGCCCCCCTGAAGCCCAACTACCGTTGTCTCACCTCGCCCTCCTCTGAGTGAGGCCCCCCCCCCTGCCGTCCGCCCGACAACTGGGGATGGGGATAAACCCGTCCCCTGGTGGCTTTCGGGTCAGAATTTGGGCCTCTGGCGGCCGTTCGGGACGATCCTGGCACCCCCAGAACGCCGTCGGCGAGGTGCAGCTGCTGGACAACCAGAAATAATAAAATACAAAAGGGGGGGGGAGAAACACCCCAAAAGGAAGACAAAAACAACACACAAAACAAAAAGACAAACATCTACAAACAAACTCCAAGAAAAAAAATACTCCCCCACCCAAAACACAGAAACATTGCGGTCTAGAAAAAACAAAAAAAACAAAAAAAGACACAAAAACCACAATAATATTAAATAAAAAAAACAACAATAAAAAACCATAACAACAAAGATAAAAAAAAAAAATAAAAAAACAAAAAAAAAAACCAAACAAAAAAAAAAAACAAACAAAATAAAGAAACAATACAAAATACAATTAGCACCCTGAGGTTGCAAAACCGCCCAGGGCCGACGTAAAACGCTCGAAAATCTTGCCGTGGCCACGGCCCCCCCCCGCGAAATCTAACTGCCTTCGTCTCAACCCGTGTGCGTTAGGAGGTGGAGGCAACAGGGGAACATAATATGGGAAAGCAAATCATCAGAGTGAGGGGGCCGAGCGGTCATTCACTGTCCCTGGGTGCGTGGCTGAAGTGGGGTTTCACGGTGCGGATTGTTGCTGCGTTCGTGCTGACTGGCCACTTCTAAAGGATAATTGCTGTTGGCCCTCCCCGTTGTTCTGAACGTGCTCCTGCCGGGGCTCGCACCTTGTTTTTACACGGGAAAGCCTTTAGGCTCAGATTTTGTCCCAGGCCGGTTCTGAACAACAACGACAACAACAGTGGCTGCCGCCTAATACATCCTCACCATGTATTCCAAAATCGCGCTCTCGCGCGGGACATCCTCACAATGTGCGCAAGAATCGCGCTCTCGCGTGGGACTTCTGCCAATTTGTGTTCGGACGCCGCGCCCTCGACACTTGAGAATCACGCTCTCGCTGTGGCCGTCCTAACGATTTACTTTGGAATAGCGCGAGCGCTCGAAACTTCCTCGCGATTCATGCATGACTAACGCTTCAGCAACGAGCTTGCTCGACCTGGCCGCCGGAGCCCGCCTTCCCGACCCTCCCGTTAGGCTCTATCCGCCCGATCAGCCCGTCTAATTCTGCCACGTGTTTTCTGCTTCAAGCACCCTACCTGCCAATCTATCTCGTGCTCCATCCTTCTCCCTCCACCTTACATCCGTCCTCTCGTCCCGTGTTTAAGAGGCTGCGGTACGTACGCGTGGAAGGTAAGGAAGATCTATCCCCAAGGGGGTACGATCGAAAGCGAAGAGGGCGGGTACGGAGGATTATGGATATTCCTGTTCGATGGCACGCGAGCGGATAAGAGCAACAAATCTACCAACGATTCGTGTTGCGAATGTTGGTGTTGCTGTTGGTGGTTTTATGTTGTTGGTTGTGGTTGTATGTTATTAACCACTTGCTGTTGATTGTTGATTGTTGGTTGTTGGCCATTCGTTGTTGGTCACTTTCTGTTGGTTGTTGGTTGAGGGCTGTTGGTTGTTGGTTGTTGTTGCATTTTCATTACAGAAATACAATTGGTCCCCAATCAAATAGCCATTCGATTTTTCAATTAAATACTTCTCCCGGGACTCGCACACGTTTTTTTTGGGGGGCAAAGGAAGAAACGGTGCCACCAAACTGGGTCCCTGGCTTCCGGCTTACAGCAACAGCTGGTCCCGCCTGATGCTTTCTCACAATTTGTTTCCAAATCGCGCTCTCGCACAATCTATACAAGAATCACGCTTTCGCGTGGACGCCCTTTCAATTTAATCAGACGCCGCGCCCTCGACACTCAGGAATTACGCTTTTGCCGTGAATTTCCAAACGATTTACTTGGGAAACACGCTATCGTTTGAGATTTCCTGGCGGTTCATGCAGGGTGCACGCTTCAACAACTCGCCTGCTCGACCTGGCCGCCTGGGCCCGCCTTCCCGACCCGCCCGGTAGGGTCTTCCCACCCGATCAGCCCGTCTGGTTCTGCCACGTTTTTTTTTGTTGTTGTTTCTCCTACCCCCCTCCTGCTACTCGCTGTTGTGCTCCGTCCTCCTTTTTTCGGTTACACGAAATACACGTTGCAGGTAAGGAAGATATACCCCTGCGGGGGTACGAAGACGAAGAAGGAAATGTCATGGATGTGGGATATACGTGTTGAATGTCACGCGAACAGATAAGGGCACACACACAGTTAATATGATTGTTGTTGCTGCTGCTGCTGCTGAGGTCCCACCTCTACATAATAATTGTTGTTGGTCCCCCGCCCCGGTAACAGTTTTCCCAGGGCTCGCACCCTGTCTTTACAAAGGAAGGCTGGGTGTCACCAAACTGGGTCGTTGGGCCCTGAACTACAACAACAACAACAACGGCTCCCGCCTGAGATTTCCTCACACTGTATTCCCAAATCGCGCTGTCGCGCGGGACTTTCTCACAATGTATACCGGAATCGCGCTCTCGCGTGGGACCCCCCCGCAATTTATTCAGACGCCGCGCCCTCGACACTCAAGAATCACGCTCTCGCTGTGAATTTCCGCGCGATTTATTTGGGAATCTCGCTATCGCTTGAAATTTATTCGCGATTCCTGCAGGACGCACGCTGGAGCAACCCGAATGTTCGACTTGGCCGCCTAGGCCCGCCTTCCCGAACCGCCCGTTAGGAGGGACTGCCCGCCCGATCTGCCCGTCGGATTCTGCCTAGTACTTTCTGCTCCTAGCCCCCCTCCTGCTACTCTCTATCTCTCGTGCTCCACATCCTCCCTCCCCGTTGTCCCTTCCTTTCGTCCGTCCTCTCTTCCCCTGCCTTAGGGTCTGCACGAAAGGCACGTTGCAGGTACGGAAGATAAACCTCCAAGTGGGGTACGATCGAAGACGAAGAGGGCGGGTATCGAAGGTTTGGGATATACGTGTTGAGTGGCACGCGGGCAGACAAGATCGAACAGTCTGAGCATCATTATTTTTGTTGTTAGTGTTGTCGTTGTCGTTGTCGTTACTGTTCTTGTTGCGGGTTCTCATTTCGAAACAATAGTTGTTGTTGCCCCCCCGGTACCCGCTGTCCCGTAGCCCGCATTCTGTTTTCTAGAAGGAAAGCTGGGTGCCACCAAACTGATTTTGGGCCCCGAACTATGACAACAACGGCTCCCGCCTGATACTGCCTCACAATGTATGCAGGAATCGCGGTCTCGCGTGGACTTCCTCGCAATGTATTCAAACGCCGCGCCCTCGACACTCATGAATCATGCTCTCGCTGTGGGCTCCCTTGCGATTTATTTGGGGATCGCGCTATCGCTCGATATTTCCTCGCGATTCATGCAGGGCGCGCGTTTCAGCAACCCGCCTGCTCGACCTGGCCGCCTGGGCCCGCCCTCCTGACCCGCTCATTAGGGTCTATCCGCCCGATCTGCCCGTTTGGTTATGCCACATGTTTCTGCTCCTAACCCCCTTCTCCTGCTACTTTCTATATCGTGCTCCATCCTCCTCCGTCCCCCTTGCCCTTTCCTTCCTTCCATCCGTCATGTGTTTCCCCTGCCTCAGGGGCTGCACGAGAGACACGTTGCAGGTGAAGGCGAAGAGGGCGGGTATAGAGGGTGTGGGATACACGTATTGAATGGCACGCGAGCAGATCAGAGCGATCGGTCTTGGAATGACTTGAACTCTCACTGCAGAAAGATAATTATTGTTGATCTCCCCCCTCCGGTGACTATTGTGCTTTTCAGTGGAAGTGCTTCCTCTGGGGCTCACACCCTGTTTGCATCAAGGAAACTCACTAGACTCAAACTGCGTTGTTGGCCCCTGGATTCAACAACGCCACCAACACCACCAACACCACCACCAACAACAACAACAACGGCTCCCGCCTGAGACTTCATCACAATTTACCCAGGACCCACGCTTCTGCCTGGCACTTCCTCTCATTTTACGCAGGAATCGCGCTTTCGCTTGGGACTGCCTTGTACTTTTTTGCAGGAGTCGCTCTCTCGGCGTTCTGGCGTCGCGCTCTCGCTGGAGACCTGCTTGCAATTTACCCACGAATCGCGTTCTTGCGTTGGAACTCTTCGCAATTGGCACAAGCGCCGCGCTCCTGACACTCAAACACCCAGGAGTCGCGCTCACGCTGACGACTCCCTCGCAGCTGGCTTACGAATCGGGATCTCGCTGCCCTTCGAGGCCCCGTTGCAGCCCTTCGTGGCCCCCTCCCTGCCCTTCGTGGACCCGTTGCGCTCCTCCGTTGCCCCCTCGATACCCTTCGTGGCCCCGTTGCAACCCTTCGTGGCCCCCTCGCTATGGCCCCGTTGCAACCCTTCGCGGCCCTCTCGCTGCCTTTCGTGGCTCCGTTACAGCTCTTCGTGGCCCCGTTGCAGCCCTTCGTGGGCCCGTTGCAGCCCTTCGCGGCCCCCTCGCTGCCCTCCGTGGCCCCGTTGCAGCCCTTTGTGGGCTTCTCGCTTTCCCTAAAAACAAAAAAAAAATACCAAAAGCACAAGTAAAAAAGAAAATAGAAGAAAAAAAAAAATAATAAGAGGTAAAAATATTTTAATAAAAAAAAATAAAAAAAAAGAAGGTAAAAAAAAAGATGATACTAAGTAAAAAATAGCAAAGATATATCGCAAAAAAAAAAAAAAAACGACATAATAAAAAATACACAAAAATTAAAAGTTTTTAAAAGAAGAAAATAAAAACAATAAAAAAAAAAAAAAAAAAAATAAAAAAAAAAAAAACATAAAATTATCACGAAAAAAATTCAAACTTATGAATAACAAATCAAATTAAAAAAAACAAAATAGAAAAAGAAAATGTATTAAAAAAGAAATTAAATAAAATGAGTGATAAAATAAACAAAAAAGAAATAGAAAAAAAAAATCTATCAGTAATTAAATTACACACACAAACCAAAAAGGCGAAAAAAAATCAACTCCGTGGTTGTGTATCAACCCTTTCGTGGCCCCCTTACTGCATTTGGTGGCCCCGTTGCAGCCCTCTGCGGCCCCCTCGCTGCCCTTCGCGCCCCCATATATGAATGCAGTTCGTGGCCCCCGCTCGCTCGCGCCCGTCGTGGCCCCGTGCCCTTCGTGGCCCCCGCTCGCTCGCGCCCGTCGTGGCCCCATGCGCATGCCATTCGTGGCCCCGCTGCCGCACTGCGTGGCCCCCTCGCTGTCCTACGTGGCCCCGTTGCTGCCCTCAGTGGCCCCGTCGTTGCCTTCCGTGGCCCCGCGTTATCTGCCAGTCGTGGCCCCCGCTCGTTCGCGCCCTTCGTGGCCCCATATGCATGCCCTTTGTGGCCCCTCTGTCGCCCTTCGTGGCCCCCCTCCTGCCCATCGTGGCCCCGCTGTCGCTCTCGCTCTCGTTCTCGCTCTCGCTTTCGCTCGTCGTCGTCGTCGTCGTCGTCGTCGTCGCCGTCGCCGTCGCCGTCGCCGTCGCCGTCGCCGTCGCCGTCGCCGTCGTCGTCGTCGTCGTCGTCGTCGTCGTCGTCGTCGTCGTCGTCGTCGTCGTCGTCGTCGTGGTCGTGGTCGGTCCCTTGCCTGTCCCTCTTGGGGCCGGGCTGCCGCCGATCAGCGCTGCCGCTGGCCAGGCCGACGATCCGCGGCCACCCCGCCGGTTGCTGGGGATCGGCGTGCAGGGAAGAAAAATATACCCCCCAAAAGGGGTACGATCGAAGACGAATAAGGCGGGTAATGATCGAGGGTTTGGGAAATACGCGTTGGATGACATCCGAGCAGATAGGAGCGATCAGTTTCCGAATGACATTCTCACAATTGAATATTAACTGTTGTTGATCCCCCCCTCCAGTGACCATCGTGTGTGTTCAGTTGGCCTGCCTCCCCCGTGGCTCGCACCCTGTTTTTTTATCAGGGAAATCACTCGGTTCTAACTGGTAACAAGAAAAACGGCTCCCGCTTGTGACTTCCTCACAATTTAGCCAGGACCCCTGCTCCCGCCCGAGACTTTCTCCCATGTTACTCAGGGGTCGCGCTTTCGCTTGGGACTGCCTTATAATTTGTTCCAGGAATCCTTCTCTCGGCGCTCTGGAGTCGCGCTCTCGCTGGAGACTTGCTTGCAATTTACCCAAGGATCGCGATATTGCCTTGGAGTTCCCCGCAATTTACCCAAGCGTCGCGCCCCCGACACTCACGCACCCAGGAGTCGCGCTCACGCTGACGACTCCCTCGCAACTGGCTTACGAATCTGGATCTCGCTGCCCTTCGTGGCCCCGTTGCACCCCTTCGTGGCCCCCTCGTTGCCGTTCGTGGCCGCATTGCAGCCCTTCGTGGCCCCCTCGCTGCCGTTCGTGGGCCCGTTGCAGCCCTTCGTGGCCCCCTCGCTGCCGTTCGTGGCCCCGTTGCAACCCTTCGTGGCCCCCTCGCTGCCCTTCGTGGACCCGTTGCAGCCCTCCGCGACCCCCTCGGTGCCCTTCGCGGCGCCGTTGCAACCCTTCGCGACCCCCTCGCTGCCCCTCGTGGACCCGTTGCACCCCTTCGTGGCCCCCTCGCTGTTCCCCGTGGCCCCGTTGCAACCCTTCGCGGCCCCCTCGCTGCCTCTCGTGGTCCCAAATATGTGTGCCCATCGTGGCCCCCGCTCGCTCGCGCCTGTCGTGGCCCCATGCGCATGCCATTCGTGGCCCCGCTGCCGCCCTGCGTGGCCCCCTCGCTTTCCTACGTGGCCCCATTGCTGCCCTCAGTGGCCCCGTCGTTGCCCTCTGGGGCCCGATTTGCGCATGCCCTTCGTGGCCCCGCTGTCGCCCTGAGTGGCCCCTTCGCTGCCCTACGTGGCCCCGTTGCAAACCCTCAGTGACCCCGTCGTTGCCCTCTGTGGCCCAGCATTCTCTGCCTTTCGTGGCCCCCGCTCATTCGCGCCCTTCGTGGCCCCAAGCGCATACTCTTCGTGGCCCCTCTGTCGTCCTTCGTGGCCCCCTTCCTGCCCTTCGTGGCCCCGCTGTCGTTCTCGCTCTCGCTTTCGCTCGTCGTCGTCGTCGCCGTCGATGTCGTCGTCGTCGTCGTCGTCATCGTCGTCGTCGCGGTCGGTCCCCTGCCTGTCCGTTTTGGGGTCGGGTTGCCACCGGTCAGCGCTGCCGCTGGCCAAGCCGACCGTCCGCGGCCTTCCTGCCGCTTGCCGGGGCCCGGCCTGCAGGGAAGACAGATATACCCCCCATAAGGAAGGAGTACGATCGAAGACGAAGAGGGCGGGTAATTATCGAGGGTTTGGGAAATACGCATTGGATGACACTCGAGCAAATAAGAGCGAACTTGTTGTTGTTGGTGTTATATGTGTTGTGGTTGTTGTTGTTGTTGTTGTTGTTGTTGTCCTTGTTGTCCTTGTTGTTGTTGGTGGTGGCATTGTGTTTGTTGTACGTCTTGAATTACCGTTTCGAACGGATAATTGTTGTTGACCCCCTCCCCCGTAACTATTGTCCTGGGGCCCGCACCCGGTTATTTACAAGGGAAAACTGGGCGCCACCAAACTGAATTGTTGGGGCCCGAAATCCAACAACAACGTCTCCCGCCTGATAGTCCCCACCGTGTATTCCCAAATCGCGCTCTCGCGCAGGATCTCCTCACAATTTACGCAGGAATCGCGCTCTCGCGTGGGACTTCCTCCCACTGTATTCCGACGCCGCGCCCTCGACACTTCGGAATCACGCGCTCTCTGTGGATTTCCTCGCGCTTTATTTGGGAATCGCCCTATCGCTCGAAGCCCTCGCGATTCATGCAGGACGCGCGTTTCACCAACCCGCCTGCTTGACCTGGCCGCCTGGTCACGCCTTCCCGGCCCGGCCGTTAGGGTCTATCCGCCCGAACTGCCCATCTTGTTCTGCCACGTGCTTTCTGCTCCTAGCCCCCTCCTGCTACTCTCTCTCATGCTCCATCCACCTCCTCCTTGTCCCTTTCTTCCATCCGTCCTCCTTTCCGCTGCAAATAAAAAAAGATCTGCCCCGAAAGGGGGCACGATCGAAAGCGAAGAGGGCGGGTATCGAGGGTTTGGGATATACGTGTTTAATGTCACGCGAGCAAATAAGAACATATGGCTGTTTCTGTTGGTGCTATGATTATTGCTGTTAGCGTCCCACTTGCGACCCGGCCCACGACCCCGGCCCGCGACACGCCTGCGACCCACCCGCCGCCTTCCCGTGACCAACACGCGACCCTTCCGTGACCTTTCCGCGACCCACCCAGGCGACCCACACGCGACCCACACGCGACCCACACGCGACCCACCCACGACCCACACGCGACCCACACGCGACCCGCCCGCGACCCACCCGCGAACCACTGCGCGCCCGCCCCCTCGTACTTGTCCGCAACTGCGGGTTGCTACGTATTGCTTTGGTCAGTCGTTCTCCGCGGTTATACGGTCAATCTGGTCCTGCTTTGAAGAGTTGTCCCCCGCGGCTGCGGTCAAGATTGCCTTGCCCTGGCGACTTGCCCCCCCCTCCCCCCACCCGCCGTCCCCCATCCAATAGCAGGATGCATCTCTGACCCGCAGGCGCACACAAGACTCCACTGGCCCTCCTCTGGCGAACGCTCCGCAAGCCACGCCGCGGCGGGGCCCTCGCCCCCTCCAGGCGCCTGGAGCTCGCGGGCCCGGTCGCTGACGCGGCGGAGCTTCGCCTCGGCGTCGGCGACATCCTTCACACGGGGCGATGGACGCTCAAGGAGGGACAAAGCAAAAACATGAACATGAACTTTCGGAGCTCCGCGCCGAGCTTGGATCGGCGCCGGGCCCCATGGCGCGGGGGCTCTGGCGTCGATCCAAGAAGTCCGCGGGGATCTTACATTCCAGCAGCTGCGCCTCGCCGAAGGTGTTCTGGGGTTCCAGGATCGTCCTGAACGGCCGCTGGAGGCCCGAGGTATGACCAGAACGTCAAAGGGCGACGCTAGGGAGGGGTGGGCTCAGGGGGGACGCGTTGACCCCCAATCGCCCATTCATCGCCGATAGGAGCCCGATAGCCCATGCCCCCACAAGGACGTGCAATTTCGCTGTCAGGGGCCGATCGCCGACACGGGAAAGACTCGGCCAGGCGAAAGTCGGCCTGGCCGAGATCAGCCGGCCGAGTTCAACCTGGCCGAGTTCAGCTGGCCGAGTTCAGCCTGGCCAAGTTTTGTTCTGGCCAGATGGAATTGCTGCCTCGCCGATCTGTCGGCGATGTACTCACCAGTCGGAAGAAGTGAGTGGAAACATGAAGTAGGAAGGCGGATGACGTAGATTGGTGCGGGCTCGCCCAAAGAACCACGACAACGACAACAAATGGCGATTTTTGAAATAGGACGGCGTCTGAAGTAGATTGGGATCTGAGAGTCCAAAAATCTATCCATTCAACGACCGGCGTGTATGGGAGATGTGCATTTTTGTTACCGTTTTCGGCCTCCAGGGGCCCTCGCCGGGCCCCCGCACCGTCAACAAAACAACACTCGGGATGAAAGACCAGTTCTAAGGAGATGGTCGGGACTTCCAGGGACCTGGAACTGAGCAAAAAAACAAGAAATCGGAGGTCTGGGGTCTGGGGGTCGAGACTCTGGCTTCTGATGGCGTCTTATTCGCTCTGAGCCTCCCGGGGGGGAATCCTCGTCGCGGGCGGCGGCTGGATCTCCCGCCAGACTCTGGCCAGACGGCGCCCCAAGCCGGCTACACGCAAGAATGACACTGGGCAAGAGTGGCCTGTGGTGCGAGGCTTCACGGGGGACGCGGGGTGGCCAAACCTGGGCGCACAAGCGCTGCTACCGCTTCGCGTTCAGCGATCGGGGGGGCCCATTGGGCCCGCACCAAAAGTCACTCCTGCGAAAGGTCACTCCTACGCTTAATCGGCCAAGGGAAAACAGGGGCCCCAAAGGGAAAACAGGGGGGCGATGCTCTGTGAGCTGGCATGCAGGGAAGGTGCCGCCGAGGTGGAAGAGGCGGGCTGGAGAGAAGCGGGGCAGGAAGAGCCGCCACGAGCGCGGGAGAGGAGGTGGGGGGGAAGGGCCGCCCGCGCGACGCTCTCCCGAGAGACAGAAGGAAAGGCCGCCCCCGAGAGGGCCTGCGTTGGCGGCCGCGCGCGCGGGCGCTGGCCGGCGGAAAAGGGGTCTTGAGGAAGGGAGTCTCAGAAATGGCTTGCCCATTTTCAGCCAAGGGGGCCGCTCCACAGGCCACGGGGCCGTCAAAACACAACTCGGGATGAGCAGCCAGTCTGGGGGAAACACACACACATACACATACACATACACATACACATACACATACACATACACACACGCACACACCCGCACGCACACACACACACACCCGGACAGACACACAGGCCAGACACACGAACAGACACACAGACACACAGACACACAGGCACACAGCCGCGCAGACACACAGACACACAGACACACAGACACACAGACACACAGACACACAGACGCACAGACACACACGCACACACAGACACACAGACGCACAGACGCACAGACACACAGACACACAGACACACAGACACACAGACGCAAAGACGCACAGACACACAGACACACAGACACACAGACACACAGACACACAGACACACAGACACACAGACACACAGACACACAGACACACAGACACACAGACACACAGACACACAGACACACAGACACACACACACGCACACACGCACGCACGCACACACGCACACACACACACACGCACACACGCACACACGCACACCCACACACACACACACTCGCACACCCACACACACGCAAACACTTCCATCGTCGGCGGCTAGGCAGAGTGACTGCGCTGGCGGAAGAGCACTCGTAGGGAATATGGATGCGAATTCAGCCGCAATGCGCGGACGACAGAGGAGGGACACCCAGCGCGGGAGACGGAGGCCCGGCTCAGAGCGGGGCCAGGCGGCGGCGGAGGGGGCGCCGGGGGTGGGGGCCAGCAGCAGCGGGGCGGATGCTGGCGGGGGGGGGGCCGGCATGGCAGGCTGCCATGCAGCAGGCCGTGCAGGGGAATGCCCAGCACACACACACAGACACAAACACAGAGACACACACGCGCACACACACACGCACACACAGACACACAGACACGCAGACACACAGACATGCAGACACTCAGGCACACAAACACACAGACACACAGACACACACCACACACACAAACACACACACACACACACGCAAACACGCACACACAGAAACACACAGAAACACACAGAAACACACAGAACACACACACAGACACACAGACACACAGACACACAGACACACAGGCACACACACAAAAACACAACCACACACACATAAACACACACAAGCACACATACACAAACACAAAAACAAACACACACACACAAACACAAACACACACAAACACAAACACAAACACAAACACACACACACCAACACATACAAACACAAACACAAACACACACAAACACAAACACAAACACAACCACAACCACAACCACAACCACAACCACAACCACAACCACAACCACAACCACAACCACAAACACAAACACAACCACACACATACAAGCATAAACAAAACATAAGCACAAACACAAACACAAACACACACAGACACGCCAAGCGGCGTGCGCTGTGTTGCGCTGTGATGTGCTGTGTTGTGCTGTGATCTGCGATGTTGTGCTATGTCGTGCTGTGGTGTGTCGTGATGTGCTGTGTTGTGAAGTGATGTGCTGCCACACACGCACACACGCGGCCGTGCTGCGCTGTGCTGCGATGTGATGTGTAGCGGTGTGGCATCTGGAGCCACCGGTTCTGTGCCGGGAGCACTGTCCCTGGCCCCCGATTAGAAGTTCTCGTCGTCCTCTCTCTCCTCTCCCCGTCCTCTTCCTCCGCCTCCCTTCTGCCTCCTTCCCTGCCTCGTCTTCCTCCCTGTCGCCGTTGTCGTCGTCGTCGTCATCGCCGCCGTCGTCGTCGTCGTCGTCGTCGTCGCCGCAGCCGTCGTCGTCGTCGTCGTCGTCGTCGTCGTCGTCGTCGTGGTTTGGGTCGCCCCACTGTCAGGTGTGATGGCATGGTCATGGCTCGTGGGTTGAACCTCTTAGTGGCCCCCTTCGCCCTCCTCCCCTTTTACACGCGCACACACGTGTGGCTCAAACGCGCTCTCACACCCACCCGCTTACCCGCGTGCCACCGTGAGCCTTATGCGGAGCCGCGCAATGCAGGTGCACCCCATCACGCCACCCAGAACGGGCTGGTCCACCCACCAAAACCGACAGCGGCAACCATCAAAGTGACGTGGTTTGCTCGCAAGTCGTGCGCGTCGGTGTGCCCAGTGCCAGGAAGGGGCCCGTCCAGGTGAATGAGTGCGACAAGAGCAGCGCGCGGGGTGTGTATTTTGGCGTTAGCTGGCTGTACAGTGGACCGTGCCCCACCCACGTTCCTCCCCCTCATCCACTGCAGCTGGCATTGCTTGCCGTGGCGTGCAGCTTGGCATGAGACTGTGCGAGGAAACGGTGTCGCCGCTATGAGCGGGCAACGAACGAACACGCACACACACAAACACAAACACAAACGCAACACACAAACACAAACAACACAACACACACACACAAAAACACAAACGCAAAATTAAACACAAACACAACACACACACACGCACACACAGGCACGCACGCACGGACACAGACACAGACACAGACACAGAAACAACTACACACGCAAAAGCACACACACACAAACACGCACACAAACACACACACACATTCACGCACGCACGCACGCACAGACACAGACACAGGCACAGACACAGGCACAGGCACAGAGACACACACAGACGCAGACACAGACACAGAGACATACACACACAGACGCATATACGGACTCACACACAGACGCACACACACAATTCAGATCACAGGAGCGTTTGCGACAGAATCACGACGTCGGCAGTCCGCAGACGAGGGCGTGGACGGCGTCCGGCGACGATGACAGCGAGGGGGCGAGGGGCAGAGGATGAGGAGGGGGAGGGCAGGGGGCGGAGGGGAGGAGGGGGGGAGGGGGGGAGGCTGTGGAGAGGACGCGGGAGAGGAGCCGCAGCAGCAGGAGAGAGGAAAGACGGCGGCGGGCGAATGTTGTCTTGCAGCCTCAGGGGGCCCGATGCCCCATCGCGTCGCCATTCCCATCGCATCCGTGCCGAATCAATGCCGAACCCACGAATCCGCGCCGGGCCCACATCGAATTCACGTCGAATCCGAGGTCGAATCCGAGGTCGAATCTGCGCCAGGGACAAGCATTGTTACAGGACAGAGAAGGCCCCCGCAACATGTGCAACGTGAGAAACGGCGAGGGGAAACGATGTGGAAGGGTGGGGAGGGGGGGCTAGAGACAAGGGAAAAACTCGGCCAAGAGAACTCGGCCGAGCCGAGCTCGGCCAATCTAAACTCAGACCAGGGCCGAGTTTCGCCTGGCCGAGCCCAGCGAGGGCCGAATTTCTCTGGCCAGATTTGTCTGGCCGAATTTCTCTGGTGCGACTTCGTCCAACCGACTTTAGAGCGAACTCCCGCTGCAACCAGAGCGCCGGCTGAGTTCGGCGGGCCCAGTTCAGCGCGGGCAAAGTTCAACTTGGCCCAATTGTTCCACGACTTTTTGTTGGTCGAGTTTCTCCAGCCGACGAGTTTTCCCTGGTCCGAATTTGCGTGGCCGATGTTTTTTCAGAGCCGAGTTTTCTAGCCGAGATTATCTGGCCGAGTTCGGCTGGCCGAGTTTCGCCTGGCCGAGTTTATCCGAAATCGTCTTCGGGATCCGCAACGGGCGTTTCGCGCGCGCACGGCTCCAAGAGGCGAGCCAGCGCGAGGCGCATCAGGCAGGCGAGCCCCCGTTCCAACAAGCACAAACTGCACGAGCAAATCGAAGCGCCGGTATCATCCATCGAGCGGACTGGATTTCAGCATTGCTGCGCGCAGGTTCCCCACGAGAGAGTTGAGCTAAGAACACCGTCAGGAGAGACGATCCAAGCGTATCCGAGACGAGAAGAGCATAGCCGAGGAAAGAACCACCAACACCAGCAGCATACTTACCGAAAGCACGAAATAAATACATGTTCGACATTTGGGTGGCTACAACACGTGTTATGGTCACGCGCATTTCCTCCCTAATACAACCACCCATAATAAAACACAACAAACGAAACTGGTCATCGCAGACGCACAATATGTACGGTATTATAGTCACTCCAATGTTTACCTAAGTTCGTTGTCTCGCAGATGCACCGCATCCTTTTTCACTCTGCTCACTCCTTATCTCCTTTCGGAAGGTTGCCTTAGGGCAAGAAAATTGTGTGTCCACACAGCGTTTTGCAGTCGCACCCAAACTTCTGGTCCTACATGAAATGTCTCCCCCACGCCAACCCCCAGCAAAGACAAAGAGTATTTAAGCTAGGTCAGCGCAGACGCAAACATTGGCATGACTACAAAGAGTTCGGAAGCCTCCCGAACCCTCTCCCTCCTCCCCCCTCGTCTCTCCCCCCACGCCCTTCCGAACTCCAGCGATCCCCCAAGGCAACGTTCCCGCCCCCCCCCCTTCGGCCGACGCTTTCTGGAGACACGGTTGCGTCTCTTCAACCAACGCTCGGGGTGAAAAGGCGTCTGCGATGACTGTAT
The DNA here is from genome assembly GCA_963575745.1 of Prorocentrum cordatum. Lineage (NCBI taxonomy): Eukaryota > Dinophyceae > Prorocentrales > Prorocentraceae > Prorocentrum > Prorocentrum cordatum. The sequence goes on along the minus strand of CAUYUJ010011558.1, from coordinate 949,929 downwards.
GTCACTCCTCCCCGCTTCCCAAACACACCTCTTGGGCCCTCCTGGCCTCAAAGTCAACCCTCCGTGGCCGCCTAAATGCCCAAGATGCCCGCCAACTGGATTCAGAATGACCGAATTCAGTGGGCCGAGTCCAGCCGGACGAGTTCCTGGACGAGTTTACCTGCTGCCACGGGGACGCGATTTCTGCACGAGGATCCCTGTGCGCAAGCATCGAGAGCTCCTCCAAAGATGGCGTGCCTCGCCCCTCGCCCCCGAGGATGGGGCGCACAAGGACATGCTAGTCCTATGTGTCCTCCTTCGAGGCGCGTGTCCGACGCGAACGTCTGTCCTCGCGCCGTTTGTTCTCGACGCGCCCAAGTGGACGACGTCGAGACACCACAGCAAGCCCACGGCAGACCCCGCGCCCCGCGCCCCAAGAAGAACGAGGCAAGCACAGCGGCAAACCCCGCGGCGAACCCACCGCGTCCAAGACGGCGTTCGCCCTGGTGGCCGAGGCGCCCTCCCCAGGACGTAAGGCCGCGCGTCGGAACAAACGGCGCAGCGACACATACAACATAATCACCTCGTAGTATATCGTTTCCTGAGCGGTATTGTCAGAAAGCGCGAGCGCCCGAGAATCGTTTGACCGATAGCCATCCCCACCTGCATGGCCTTGGCCCCGCTGGCCGATGTACCCCCCTCCGCACCCCCATCGAATCATGAACAAATCACGACGGGCGGTTTTCGATTATTTCTGGCCTCTTGGGGATGCTGCCAAGCCTCGGGACCGTCAAAAACGACCAGGGAAACGGGTTGAGACCTCTGGGGTCGACGTCATTAAAAGATTCATGACGTCGGGGGTCTGGGTCCCTAGATGGGGATACATGATGCAGGGCCTCACCCCCCTTCCTCCTCAATGCTAAGAGATCCGTTTCTATTTGCGGCGAGAGCGGAGGTTTTCGGGGGGAAGTGGGGGTGGCGGGTAACGCCCGCGCACCACACCGTGACAGACTGTGGGGCTGGACGCTCTGCGGCAGTGCTGGGGACGCACTGGGCGGGAGGAGCGCTGCACTATGGGGGGGGAGGGGGGGGGGAGGAGGGGGGCATAACGCGCGTTATGGGCCAACGGTAACAACAACACTCGCTGATGGGATCGACCCCCCCCCCCCGCCCCTCCCGCTGGAAGGGTACGCCCGTGAGCCTCGCGAAGGCGTCGCGGATTGGTGTGCCCCCTGGTCCGCCCCCGTGGTCGTGGCCCTGTGGGCGTGGCGTGGTGGTGAGTGCCGATGCCCCTGCCTTTCCCTGTGAATGTGGCGCGTCGGCGTCGGCGTCGTCGCCGTCGCCGTCGTCGTCGGCGGCGGCGTCGTCGCCGTCCCACCCCCATCCCATCTGGAAGAGCGGGTGGGGGGGGCCTGTGAATCCCTGTGGCTCGTCCCATCTGGGTGGGCCCGTGATCCCTTGGCTTTCCCAAGGCCTGTCCGCAATTGGTGGGCGGCATGGTCCCAACTTCCGGAAGTCTCCGTCCATTCCCCAGGACCGGCATTTCGTCCTGGGTCGTTTCTTCCACGGTCTGGGGGCTCAAAAAGGGTCGACAGACACCGAAAACGGCCTAAAACCTCCTGCCGCGGTTTGTCACGACGCGAGGGGGTCTGGGGTGATGCCATGCCCAGTGGGGATGGGGCTCGGTTAGACGACGACGAACGTCGACTGCCAGCATTTGGGCGTTGCTCAGTGGGCGATAAACGTGGGGGCGAAGAAACGTACACCTTTCGTGCACCTCCGTTTTGGCCCCAGGGGCCGCTTTGGGGCCGCTGCCGTGCACAGAAGGTGCACTTTTCCTCACCCCCCTGCCTGTCGCCCCCCCGTGTGCAACGCCCGAGGCATCGGCGGTCCTGCTGCAGCTGGGCCCTGACCTCGTCCGAGTCCAGCACGGCTGCGCGCGCGTCCGCCAGCTCGGCCCTCAGCGCGTCCACGGCCGAGCGGAGCGAGCCCACCTCTGGCTGACGTCTGTCTCTCGTCTTTTTGTCTTGGGGTTCGGGATCAAACCAAGGCGGACCGACCCAGCGCACGGTGCGGTCATGAGGCGGCCACGGGCGGCAACTTGGCGAAACCTCGCTGGACCGATCCAGCGCGCGAGGCGGCCACGAGGCGGCCATCGGCGGCAACGAGCCACGACGCCCACTTACTGTCATGCCTAGCTTGTTCGATCTGCTCAGCAAGTACCTCCAATCGATATGCTCGACGTGCTTTCCTCTCAATCTTGAGCTCCCTCGTAAGAACATACAACTTCTGCTGGGAACGTACGAGCTCACCATATTCCGCACTACGTGCAATCAGCGGTGCAAAGGAGGAGGAAGACAGGGCGAACCCAGGGAAGCGCTGGGTTGATTGCCAGCCAGGAGCTTCGGGGGGGGGACCTGGCGGCAGGACGAATGATCCTATGAAGTTACTTCAACCCCACCTGGCGGCCAAGAATTACTGGGGAAAGCGGTCGGCCGCAAGAACTGGCCAGTCCCAGGGGGGAGATGAACGGCGGCGGCGCGCAGGTCCTGCGATCTCATGCACGGGCCACCCTCCTGGAGCTCTCGCGCCCCGACGCGGCGACAAAAACAATTCCGAGGGGGAATCTTCGAGAAAGAGGAGCGGGACCAGAGGTCGCCAAAATGCTTCGAAGATGCTCCAGGGAGGCTTCCCGAGAGACCCCAAGAAGCCTCTTATAAGAAGCCTCCTGTCCACGACCCAGGACAATGTGCACAGTATATACGTACGATAAGAAAACAACTTCAACAAATCCTGGGGATCATCTTGAAGCCGACCCTGAGCCTCAAGACGTGCCCCAGGGTGATGGTGAGGGCCCCCCGGAGGGGAACTGGGGAGCAATAGCAAACTATGCGGGGCACCTGCAGGCAGGGCCGTTTTCTATTTTTGGTTGTTGTTGTTGTTGTTGTTGTTGTTGTTGTTGTTGTTGTTTGGAGGCAGTTCCTGCTGACTTTGTTCTTTGTTTACTTCAGGAGGCGGTCTGCCCTCAGGCAGAGCAGTTCAGCCACCAGGATTCAAGAGAAGACGGACACGCCGTTCAATCTGCCAACGCTCAGCCAGGGAACGGTGTCGGCGGACCGTTGCCCTCACACGAGCGTGAATCCGCTCCTCGACTGAGCCTTCACGCATATTATGTTGGCGGCAGTTGTGAGCAAAACTGAATGCGTCATGGAGCGCAGCAGACGTTAATAGCGGGGTCGATCGACGATCGGAAAGACTGAAAAAGCCAACGCGGGGTGTCAGAGAAGGGGGCCATCATATCTCCGAGCCGAGGCTGACATATCCAATATAAGTTTGAGCACCGAGTGTACTAAATAAAATCATCCAAGTCAGACGTGGTAGGGTCAATCGGATCATTCTGGCAACCAGATAAACAGCCATGGGATTGGGTATTCAACCGTGCATATGTATTGATATATCTGACCAATAACCAAACCAACATCAACCCCACTTGAGGACCCGCTGATCTTTCTGACATCATCATCAGGGATCTGCCCCATCCGTCCAATCATACAGAGACGTAGATCAACGCCTGCATCCAGCAAGAGATCAGGCAAGGCAACACGAGCACGACACACAGCAGCCTGAAGGCCTCGCTGGTCGGGAGCAACCGAACACGGCGAGCGACATAGGGTGCCTTGCGCACGCTGGTAGCACTTAAACGCTGCAGAAACAAAACTACCCTGATACCAACCTGAGAGCGTACGATGTGTACAGATATCACCATCCTCGCTACACGTAATGATCAGAGTTCCCAAAATCCCCAGGATCCCTTCGGACCGATGGATCAGATGGTACTTCGAAGCCAGCGAAACCACATCAAGGATTTTCAAAGAGCCACGTACACCAAAATATTTCATATATGTCAACATCTGGCCAACCACCATGAGCTGGAGCGCCGGAACATAGGCCTTCGCGAAATCCTTGGACACAGGGGCAACTTGCAGGATGAAGGAGGACATGCTAAGACAGGAGGCGTTGAAGACGGGAGTGTTCTGAGTGAAGGTAAGGCCAGCAGCACGCGCTTCACGCACTCGGGGAGTGAAATTCATGACGGGCTTATTCCAATGCTCAGAGGAAGCAATGGGACACATCATCGTATCAATACTTTTGCAGCTCAATGCGACCTGTACGCCGGCCAAAGACGGACAGGTACTCAAGAATAGTGACAAACGGTCTCGAAATACCTGACCGTGAACCAAAATAATGAGTGCACTTGCACATATTAGCGGCGAGACCAACCGCAGCCTCAAGCCGCTGGATCACCCCGGGAAGGTGTCGCACATGCGTTAATGCCAGCCGAATGCCATAGAGGCAATCATCAACGTGTTCTAGACGAGGGTGTCGGCACGACATGTAGTGAACACGGATTTATTCTTGAAGGAGAGCAATACCTATACAGGACAACACCATGGAAGCAGGGTCTCCCTGATGCAAGCACCGAAACATCACAATGGTGACAAACTGTTGCCCCAAGAGAGAGATGATGGTCGTGTTCGTGTCATTCAGCATGCACAAAGCTTGGTGGTGGACCCAATGATCCCCATGTGCTCCAGGACCGTCAGAAACCAAGCACTCGACAGAGAGGGAAAAACGTCGGAGTAGTCCGCCAAGACCATGGAACTATCATCATTTTCTCGGACACGCTCTTCTAGTGCCCAAGCTTCAGCTCGAACGGTATGGGCAGCCATGCAGCGACCGAGATACAAACCTGCGAGCGCGGAATCATCTTCTTGGCACCTTCCCTGAGAGGCCAAGCCATACGGCGATGGCATTGGGTAGGGAAACCTTCGATAAGGAATCCAGGGTCTGGAATCCAGTGGGAAACCAATCGTGGATTGGCCATGGATATCACCGCCTCCCTCATCAGATAAGGAACCCTCCAGGGTCTGAAGCCTCCTAGGCACATTCCTTAACGAACGCCCCCACCGTACAAACACTCAACATCTTCGCCCCGGTTTTCGCGAGCGAGCAGGCCTCGTTTTAGCTGTGGGTCTATAGACATGGGCGCCCACAGCATCTTTCGAGTCACCTTTTGGGAGGAACACTGTGAGTACCTGTACAAATCTTCACATCGTTCCAGCCCTCTGTGATAGTTCGAGGAAATTGTACGGACATCTCCGAGGCACAACCAATAGTAAGGAATCCAACCAGGCCCAGGCATGCTATGTTTACGACGCAGGATACGCCCAGAGTAGTCGTATAATCAATTCCTCAAGATATAGCAGCTCCTACAGTAACCTGGCGGACACAAGACAATAACTCAGGCCAATGAATGAAGTCTCCTGCCTGCTCGCAGAAGGCATCACCCAAGTGAAGCGGAATGGTTTCAGCAGAAGCCTCTGGGTTGGGGAAATGGTGGTTGTTTTCATCCACCACTCCTTGAAACCACGTGCGACGACGGAACTGTTGCCAGAAAGCACGGCGACGCTCGAGCTTGCATTCCTGCTTCTGTCTATGGAAGTTCTCCGTGCCACCCTCCTCGAGCTCGAGCGTCGCAGCATCCGAGATCTTCAAATAAAGTTCGCGAATCTTGCCGCACAGAACCTCCAGGTCAAAGCATTCAAGAGAAATGTTCGATGTGCCTGCTGTCTACGAGTCCGGCGGGGCATCTGGATTTCTGCACTTCTGCCTTGGCCACGCGCGCGCCTCGTGAAGGCGCGAGATCCAGGCACAGCGATAAAGGCGGTAACGACACACTGACGGAGGCGGCGGATAACGGTGGCGGGACGAGGACGACAGACGAACGAACGCAATGACGCCACCAACGACGTTTGCAACGGCATCGGCGATACATCGCCGGTAGATCGGCGATAGGCCCCTGATAGAGAATCCGCAAGTTCCTGGGCGGGGTGGGCTATCGGGCCCCTGTCGGCGATCAGTGGCCGATTAGGGGTCGATGCGCCCCCCCCCGAGCAACGTTGTTGCCCACGAGTTCCTCATGCAATGTGCCTGCTGCAGACGAGTCCAGCGGGGCATCTGGGTTTCTGGACCTCTGGCTTGGCAACGTGCGCGCCTCGTGGAGGCACTTGGAGGCCTCCCAAATGGGATCCGAGCAGTTAGACGGGCTCCGAAGATCGCGCTGCATCGCCGATACATCGGCGATGCATCGGCGGAGTCGGCGATGTACCGTCGTCGTCGAGAAAAAGATCGGGCTCAACATCGAACCACATCGCCTTTTCATCAGCGATGCGGCGCGACCCTCCGTGTGAGAGGCCTGGAGCATCGAAGGGTGCGACCAGACAGGCATGGCTGCCGCCTCCCGCCGATCGGCCTCAGCCGCGGCGAGCAGCGTGCCGCACTCCGCGGCCAGCTCGCTGTTGTGCGCCAGCAACTCGGCCTGGCCCCGCCGTGGGGGGGGGCGAGGACCCAGAAACATCCTACGTTGTGCGGGACATCCCGAAGGGAAACTTCCCCCAGTGTCGGCTTCCAGAGGCCCTCATCAGGCCTCGGGGCCGTCAAAACCCGGCTCGGGATCAGAAACCGCTCCCTGGGAATAGGTCCAGACCTCTGTTGCCCAGGAACGTCCGCATAGCCTTTCTTCTTCTTCTTCTCCTCCTCCTCCTCCTCCTCCTCCTCTGCCTCCTGACTGACCGTTATCCTCCTCGCCCTCACGGCCGCCCTTCCTATCCTCCTCCTCATCCTCCTCGTCCTCGTCGTCTTCCTCCTCCTGGCCCTCCATCTCCGTTTCCACCCGCCTCCCCGCCGCGGGGAGGGCGGAAGGGAGGGGAGGGGGTCCGTGGAGGCTTTCCGCCGCTGTCGGCCTCCAGGGGGGCCGCTGCGGGCCCCGGGACCGTCGAACATCGAGCGGGGGTGAAGAGCCGGCCAGGATGGACTGCGGGAGGGATCCGGGGAGCTGTTTGGAGCGGACTTCGAGCGAGGAGGCGGCGGCCCCTCTCTGTTCAACGCACCTGCGCCTGGAGGTAAGGAGGCGAAAGGGGGGCGAAACCACTGGCACTTGCCCCACTCGTCAATGTCATCTGCGCGCGCTCTCTGCCTCCGCCGCCCCTGGCGGCGAGGAAGTCCCCCGCCCCGTGCTCCTCCTCCACCTCTTTCGCCACATCAAGCTTCGCCTCTTTCTCCTTCATCTCCTTCACCCCTCCTCCGGATTATTGTTTCTTGCCCTTCCTTTCGCCCTTCTCCGCCTCCTCCTCCGCAGCGTAATGCTGGACACCTCCATGTCTCCTGACGTGGCCACGCCCGCCCTCCAGGTCGGGAGGGGGCGGCCCCCGGTAGATGGCCCCCCTGACCCCCGGAGGGGGGAAAAGGAAAGAGGAGACGACACGCGCAGCGCAGCGAGGGAGAGGGAGCCACCCAAGCCGCAGATGCACCCTTCCGACGGCGCAAGCGTCGTCGGAGGGGGGCATCCGCAGCACGGGCGGAGCCCGTGGGGAAAGCGCGCAGAGGTGCAGCTGGTTCTCCACTCCTCTCCTCGCCGATGGCTCTCCGCCTATCTCCTTGCAGTCCTGCCCCAAGTGACGTCGACGACGGCGGGGTTGTATGCGTCGACGACGGTGGCAGAGGCGGCAAACAGAGGCCACGCCGACGACGCGGGCGGCGAGGACGGCGGCGGACAAATGTAATCACGGCGGGTTCGTGTCGTGACGACGTCGGCACTGGCTGCAAACACCGCGTGGATTCATTAACCTTGAGCGATCACGGCTTCCTGGTAGCGCAGATCGTTCGATATCGGCCCATTCTGTGGCACTGGCGGTGTCGAACCTTGAACGTCCGCGCTGGAGTCGCCGAGCGCTAACGCGGCGCGAACCCATCGTACGAAGTCGACGTTGGCGGCGACGACGACGGCGGATGACGGCGTCGACGACGGCGTCGGTGGCGGAGATGGTGGTGACAACGGAAAGACCCTTGGACGCCTGGAGTGGGTACGGAAAGCATGGGCACGATGCCCAGCAACAAATGTAATCCAAAACCATTTGCGGTCGGTGTTGGGCAACCGACCGCCTGTCTCAAATGGATAACATCCGCGGGGACACCCAAAGCTCGAGTAGGGGCTCGACTCCAGAATTGAGTCACCCCAACATGAATTTGTACTATATAGAACGTACGAAGTAATACGCGTAATGCTTCGCAGGTCTGCGAATCATCGGTATTTCGTGGATTCGACGAAGAAATGCTACTAGGGGCAACTCAACTCTAGTCGATTCCCCACTCGAACATCGAGCCCAGTTCAAAACAGACAAGAACTGCTGTCGGTTTTCGTGCCATTCTCCCCGTACCCCTTTCCATCCTTCCGAGCAGCGGGCGAGCCGCCGGCGGCGGCGTGGCGTCAGGAGGCAACTCCAGGGAGGCCTCCGCTGGAACGATGAACGGCGATTGAGCCCGATTAAGAAAAGAAACTCTTCGCCAGAAGAGGCCGCATTAAACCAGGGATTCAGACGGATGAAGCGGAATCAAGCGTGATTAAACTGGATTAGCAAAAATGATGCCGGCTATCGATCGCCAAAGTACCACCCTGAGATCCGATGTAGCGGAAAAAACAACATCGTAACACATCACGCCCAGAGCCCTAGACTCCATCTTTATGCATCATTGTTCGAGCCTGATCGGTCTGTGAGGGTCCCGGGGTCCGAAATGGAGCGAAAACGCCCAGCTCGGAAAAAAGTGCAACGCCACGATCTCAGGGTAAGCCGGTTATCGACCGTCAGAATACGTACCAGCGCCGAGACGAAATTTCAGCCTCCCAGGAGCTGCGTCCTATGGGCGGCGGGTGGCGGCGGCCACGGGCCTCGCGCGTCTCCGCGGCGCGCAGCCGCTCCGCCAGCGAGCCCCGCTCGGCCAGGCGCTCCTCGCGAGCCCGCGCGCCCGCGTCGGCACGCCGATCCTGCGCACCCGGCGCTGCTCCGCGTCGTCGTCGGCGTCGTCGGCGTCGTCGTCGTCCTCGTCGTCGACGTAAACGTCGTCGTCGTCGAGGTCGTGAACAACTAGTCAGGATGAAAGACAGGTCCCGGGGAAAGGGTCGGGACGTCAGGCGGAGACGGGGGTGCGGCTGAGGGGTCTGCGATGCCCTCCCTCCCTCCCTCCATCTCTGAGATCATACGTAGCGAAAAAATGACAACATCGCAAATGATCACGCCCGGAGCCCTGGACCCCATCTTACTGCGTCATTTTTCGAGCCGGATCGATCTGCGATGGTCCCGGGCCCGAAAAAAAATGCGAAAACGCCCAGCTCGAAAATATCGGAACGCCAGGACCTCAGGGCTTTCTTCCTCCTCCCCCTCCTCCTCCTCCTCTTCCTCCTCTTCCTCCTCCCCCTCCTCCTCCTCCTCCGCCTCCTCCTCCTCCTCCGCCTCCTCCTCCTCCTCCTCCTCCTCCTCCGCCTCCTCCTCCTCCTCCTCCTCCTCCTCCTCCTCCTCCTCCTCCTCCTCCTCCTCCTCCTCCCCCCTGTCCTTAGAGCCCTCCTAGATGAGGTCGGAGTATGTCGGGTCGGAAGATCTCGCCGCGTCGCCGACACATCGGCGATGCATCGGCCATGCACTGGCGACGTCGGCGATGCATCGGCAATACATCAACCCGCATCGCTGATGCATCGGCGATGCGGTGCGATCCTTCGACTCTATCTGCTCCGACCCCATCTGGGAGGCCTGGAGTCCTCCACCGCCGCACCCGGACCTCTTCTCTCTGTGGCCAGAGAGCGCGGCAGAAACGCCTCGCCTCTTTTCTTTTCGGCCTTGGGGGCCCTGCCTGGGCTCCGCGGCCGTCCGGAGCATCCCTCGGGATGCAGAGCCAGTCACGCGGTATACAACAGGTTCGTGTCGTAACGACCCGGGCGTTGGTTTTCCTGTCACCGCGCGCGCGGGGACGATCGGTTGTTTCCGAAGCGTCAGGTCGTTCAACCTAGCCCATTTCTGGGTCGCCATTGGCATTCCACGTTGAACACTGACGGCGGGGTCGCCGCCGGTCGACACGACCCGAATCGACCGTAAAGGTCCAGGCCACCGGTGGTTCACGCGGTGACCAACAAGCACGGCGTCGGAGATCTGGGGCTGTCGGCGTCGGCGTCTGCCGTCGTGGTCAGTCGGCGAGCGGCGGAATTCCGTCGCCCGAAGCCCATCGTGGTCGCTGTCCGTCGTGGTCGTGGTCGTCGCAGCCGCCGTCGGGCATGGTAGAGAACGAAACACTGCATCAACATAAAATGTCCTAGCTCCAGGCGGATTTCCTGGATCGGAGCCAGAAGCGCCGCCAAGGGGGGCCAACACGAATCAAGAAAATCCGCGCGGAACTCCGAGAGTCTGCGTTCATGTTTTTTGTTTCCTCTTCGAAACGCGGTCATCGCAGCCGCCGTCGGGGATGTGCAAGGACGCGGTCGCGAACGACGACAGCGGCGACGGCGACGGCGGCGGAGGCGACGACGATCTGGGCCTTCGGAAGTAAGCCCCCATGTCGGAGGCCCCCGCGCGTGCCCAAATAATTACTTGGAGGGGAGCGAGGGGGCAGGATGAGTCAGCATCGAATCGTGGGATGCAGACGGACATACCAGTACTATGTGTCCTCCTCGGAGGCGTGCGTCCGAGCCGAGCACACAGTGTAACCATCTTGTAGTATATCGTTTCCCGAGCGGGATGGACAGAAAGCGCCCGCTACCGATCATATGCTAGAAGATTTCTCGGTGCGCGCGTCGCCCCCCAGGGGGCGATGCACACATAGAATTCAGGTGACGCCGAGATGAGTCAGCATCGAATGGGGAAATCTCAGGGGGACGTAAGACCTGGGTACAGTGGACTCGGAAATCCCCGACGAGGTGGTCAAAAATGACGAGGCCGAGCCTGCATTTTGACGAGGCCTCCCGCTGCAGACATCCCACGAAACTCCTCCTCGTCAAAATCCGAGGCGCGGTCGTCAAAAAACGATGGCGAACCCGAGTCCTGGCAAACCCGGGTCTTACGCTCCCCCGAAAATCTGATCGAATTGAAACCTACGTCGGACCGGCCGCGCCAGGATGCATTTTTTGCTGCCAGAGGGGAGCGAGAGGGGGCAGCGATTCCGGGAGCACCCAGAACTCCGACGCTTTCACAAATGGGCCCTCGCGCGTCTGGACCACCTCCCAAATACGGTCGGACCTGGGACAGAAAACACATCCATGAAGAACATGAGACCCTCCGCCGGCCCAAACTGATGATCACTCGAGGGTACCCTCCCCAACGCCCTAGGCCGTTCAGGACGATTCCCCCCCCATCTCCCCCGGGAACGCTCTTGGCGAGGCGCAGCCGCTGGAACGCATCCCGAGGCCCGAGGCGAGAAAACGTGCAAGTACCAATGAACATGAACTTTCGGAGGTCCGCGCTGACTTCTGTTGGATCGGCGCTGTACCTCCTTCCTGGCGCGCTCCGCGCGCCAGGGGCGGCGCCAGGGGCGGCGCCATAGGCCTTCAGAGCGGACGTCGGAAATCCACGCGGACCTCCGAGAGTATGTGTATGTAGTTTTTTCTTCTTCGAGCTCAAGGGGCCCGTTCTTGTTGCTATCCGGGACAACGCCCGCTACTGCCCCCCAGTAAAATCACGACTCGCGCTGGCGCCGTCCGGGAGTTAGCCATCGCTAGGCATTCCTAAGCAGCACCGACGCGAATCGTGACGCGACGGGCCCCCATCCTGGTCTCGCCCGTTATCGCCAGTGGATTGTCCGAAAACTTCCAGACTTCGGCGGGAGCGAGACCACGGAGCCAGGCGGGGAGCTCCAGCGCCCCCTGCAGCTCCGCCTCCAGCCGCCGGCAGCGCAGCTCGAGCTCCTCGCGCAGCCCGCGCAAGGCGGCGACCGAAGGATCCCACGGGCCCAGCAAGCCGCGGTCGGAAAACCCGTACCTCCACCTCCTGCTCCTCGTCCACCTCTCATTCATGCTCCTCCTCCTCCTCCTCCTCCTCCTCCTCTTCCTTCTCCTCCTCCTCCTCCTCCTCCTCCTTTCCTTCTCCTCCTCCTACTCCTCCTCCTCCTTCTCCTCCTCCTCCTCCTCCTCCTCTTCCTCTGCTTCCCCCTCCTCCTCCTCCTCCTCCTCCTCCTCCTCCTCCTCCTTCTCTTCCCCCATCTGCTCCTGCTCCTGCTCCTCCACCCTCTCATGTTCCTCCTCCCACTGTGATAGAAATACCTAGGGAATAACAATTTTGCAAATTTTGGCCACCAAGGTAACACGAAGACAAGACAGGGACAACATCGGACCGAGACAAAATTGGGATCTCTGAGATCCGGGGTGCTCTGGAGGATGTATCAGGCGTCGCGGCCTTCTCAGAGCGCTCCGGAACTCTCTGAGAAAGCTTCCCCTCGCTGCGAAAATCCACCGACCCTGTCGGCGTTTGTGAGACGTTTTTCCGTTTGACTCGTCGCCGTCGCTGCTCCCCTTTTCTTCTTGAGTCGTCGTCGTCGTCGTCGTCGTCGTCGTCGTCCCCCTTTCCCAGGGTCCTCCTTCTCAAGCGATCCAGCCAGACAGAAATCGAACAACGTCGTAATGGAGTAGACAGGGGACCCCAGTAGAGAGAGCGTGATCCACCGCCGCTTTACTGTGGGAAATTGCCACCCTTTTCCTCCGGAACTCGGGGTCCCCCCCCCCCGAAAATCCCCCCCCCCCCTGCTGGACCCCCCCCCCTCTCCCCGGCAACCCCCCCCCCCCTCCCCTAACCCCTCCCCCACCCACCCCTCTCCCCCCTCGAAAACCGGGGGGGGTCACTACCGGTTCGAACCCCCCCCCCACCCCCCCTCGAAAACCGGGGGGGGTCACTACCGGTTCGAACCCCCCCCCTCGAAAACCGGAGGGGGTGGTCACTACCGGTTCGAACCCCTCCCCACCCCCCCCTCTCACCGCCAGCAAACGACTCCCGGTCCCTACTACTGTCCTGATCACATCCCCCACTGTTGTTCCCAGCAACACTGTCCTCACCACCACTGTCCCCACTGGTTCCACCACCGCCCCCACTTTCTCCCAACCAGTGCCACCACGACTATCCCCACAGCTGTCCCCACTGTCCCACTGACTCCTCCGCTGTCCCACTGAGCTGTCCCACTGTCCCCACCACTGTCCCCACCACTGTCCCCACTGTACTTCTGTTTCATTGTCCCACCGCCGTCCTCGCCACCGCCTTCACCACTGTCCCCACCACCACTGTACCCTCCACTGTCCTATTGATTCCACCACATTCCCAATCCCCACACCACTGTCCCCACCACCACCGTCCCCACCACTGTCCCACTGTCCCCACTGTTCCCACCATTGTCCTCACCATTGTCCCCACCACTACCGTCCCCACCACTGTCCCACTGTCCCCACCACTGTCCCGCTGTCCCCTCACCACTGTCCCCACCACCACCGTCCCCACCACTGTCCGCACCCCCCCTCGGTTTTCGAGGGGGGGGGGTTCGAACCGGTAGTGACGCCCCCCGGTTTTCGAGTTCGAGGAGGGGGGGGGTGTTCGAACCGGTAACGACCCCCTCCCCTTTTCATGTTCATGATGAATTTGGGGGGGGGGGGTTCGAACAGGTAGTGACCCCCCCGGTTTTCCGGGGGGGGGGGGGAGGGGTTCGAACCGGTAGTGACCCCCCCCGGGTTTTCCGCAGCAGCGGTAGAACACGCTCTTTCCTTCTATTTGGTCCACCCCCCACAAGGAGGCGGGGTCCCAAAGGGGGGTCGCCAGGAGTGTCCAAGGGAGGATCCTGGGGTGAGGGTCGCCTGGGGGTCCTAAAGGGAGGGGGGGTCCGCCTTACGGACATGGGGAAATCAGGGCCCCCCCCCTCCCGCTCTCGCCCCCTGGCCCCCCGTGCGGACATGGGGACACAAGGGGTGGTCTCCCCTGTGGATCAGGGGAACGCCATGCTCCCCCACTCCACGCCTGGTCCCCCTGTGGACGTGGAGGGGGGGACAGGCGAGTGGTCCCCCCCGGTGGACAAGGGGAACTCAAAGCTCCCCCAACCTCCCCACTTCCTCCCCTGCCCCCCCCTGCTGACAATGGGAGCACGGGAGCGGCCCCCCGCTTAGGTTAACGTTGGTTCTGGGTTGTTTTCGCTGGTCGTGTGTGAATGCAACACACGTGTTTGTAGACGCACCCAACGTTGTGACTCCATTAATATAGCTACGGCCACACACTGTTAACAATGTTCAACCGCGTATAACCACGCTCATGTACGAAAACACATAATATCACGGCATAAGCGGCTAACCTGCTAGCATCACTCTTGCAACTGTTCCGTGCTGTTGTACGCATAGTTGCATGTATTGCTAAACGCATTCACCTCAAGATGAAGACATCTCAACGATAACACCTGAACCACGTTACATTGCAACCTGGGCTCGCAGATTTTCAAGACGCGTGCTGAAGCTGCATGGTTTAACATGGCGGAACATGATATCAGCGACACCGTTACGAGTGCTGGAAAAAACGTGCACTGTGCTTTATAGGTTTCGCAGGCCTGACCATGTACAAAGGAAAAACATGTAGCATGTGTCTTGGACCCGCAACCTTGGATATTGAGCTTAGACAGCGCTCAAACATCTGTTGTCAGCGCCGCAACTCTGATCATGATGAAGGACGTACGACTACTTCGAATGTCGCTCGGCCCCGCATGTCCCAGCGTTGAACGCCATGGGTTTACCGAGACGTGCCCATGTCCGCTGCGCCGCTGGCTTCTTCACTTATGAGCCCCAAGGCGTAGCGTGTTGTTTTTTGCCGCTATGCGGGTCTATTGTTTGCTGTTTCTGCTGGTTGAATAGTTGCGTTTCAGGGGCGGGAAAGAAGGAGACGTGATGCGATACCAAATGGATGGGAAGTATGGGGGAAGGGGGGCGGCATACGCAATGCTTGGGCGGGGCCATAGAGGGCGGGGCGATCGCGAGCGAGCCCGCCGACCTGCAGCTCCCGCGCGATCGCCCCCACCATTCGCGCGACTGCGTTGGGCTGCAGCTCGCATCGCTGACAACGAGCAGCTGCAACTATCTAGGCAATCGAGGTTAGGTCCTGCGCAACTGCTCGCGGCGCAATGGCGGCGCCCGCTTCGAAGGGTGAGTTTACCTCCATTATGCGCATGAGCACCGCGAAGGGTACCTTGGCGCTAGGGCGGAATTTGATGCGCGCGCGCTTGGCGGAGCTTGGCCTTGCGAGCCATCTGCGGGCTGTTCCTGAGCCCTGGCGCCCCCGCAGGTCCACCCATGCTAATTGCGTTTTCGCTGCGCACCAGGGCTGCGGCCCACACGCGCAAAGCGCAGCGCGCACGTGGCGCCCGTCTTAGGGCCTCGCGGACAATGCGTATACGCGCGAAGAACCGCAGCGTCACGATGATTCGCCTATGCGAGTGCCATGAGCATGGCAAAAATGTTTCCACTCGGCTGCAGCTTACCGCGATTGCGGCGGCTGCGAAAACGTCGCCGAATCGGGGCGTTAATATCTTACGCGCGTCGGCGCTTTGCTGCGGCGAGCGGCGGATTCAAAAGTGAGCTTTCGTGGGCAGACGCGTCAAATTGCACGGCGGTGGAGGCGTCGAAAACTAGATGCCCGACTGGAGGATCTGCTGCGGGCCAGCTCTGCAGGAGGGCGCGGTGCGCCTGTTCACGATGGGAGACAACCACGCCAATGCCTTCTGCCGCGCCATGGACTCGGGATGCAATGCCCATCTAAGGAGCTCTGCAACGCGGGGGGCAAGCATGACATTGCCAGTCTCGCCGACCAGCCATACTCTGTGGACCCCGTCACGAACGGCTTCAAGTTCTCCGCTCGCCATGTTCGGCGGCCCCGCCGCCCCGTCGTTGCCGCGCGTCGCCGCGTGCGTTGCGTGACGTGTGATATGGGGGCCGCCAGTTGGTAGTCTCGGCGCGGCCGCCCCGTGGCCATGTGCTCCAGCGCTGCATGTCTGGCGGGTCTCACAGGCGTTGAACGTGGAGGCGAAGGGGGATGAGACTCAGATCTCCTGCGTGCTACGTGTGCAAGAGCAGGTGCCGGCGCGGCGCAGCCACTGGAAAGCATCCCGAGGCGAGATTCTCGGGGAACCAACACAGATGCTGCAAAACTTCCAGACCTCGACGGCCCAGAGATCCTTGACTGTGACTGGACCCCCGTGGCGTTGCAAGCAAACCCAGCATCGAATCGCGAAGTCGGATCGGCGCAACGTGTGCGTCAAATTGGGCTGCATCGGCATGGGGTCGGAATCGAATCGAATCGGCATGACCAAGATGCACAACAAACCCATGCAAACATTGGGCCGTACTGAACGGCGAACAGAAACGGGTCTTACGCAAGAGCCATCGCCACCTCACGCGGTGGCCAAAGCGGGCCGCCAGCGTGGCACACCGCGTGGAGAAGCGGGCGCTTTCGCGCGACCATTCGCGGGAAGCTTACGCCCAAATGTCCGCGCGCACACCTGATCGTAAGAAAATCGAAATCGATTCGGATCGAATCGTCCGAAATCGATACCGAGTCGGATCGATCGGATTGAAATGGACCCTGCGCTGCCCCTGGAAAAATACTCCTCGCGCTCGGCGGCGGCGCTAGCGCCCTCTTGGCGTCGCAGCAGGCGCTCGGCGTGAAGATCTCTCAGCAGCTCCTGCGTCGGCGCTCCAGGCGCGGTCGTGGCCGTCGGCGCTGTCGTCAGCGTCGTCGTCGGCGTCATGGTCGTTGCCGTCGTCGTCGGCATCGCGGTCGGCGCCGTCGTCGAGGCCGTTGTCGTCGCCGGTGTCGTGGTCGGATCCGCCGTCGACGTCGTGGTCGTCGCCGTCGCCGTGGTCATCGCCCTCGGGTTTGTGATCAATGCTGCCGCCGTGATTGTCAGCGTCGGCGCCGGCACCGGCTCGGTCATCGTTGGCGTCGTCTTCATCGGCGTCGGAGTCGTCATGTTCGACGTCGGCGCTCGCGTTGGCGTCCTTGTCCTTGTCGTCGTGCGCCAGCCAGAGGAAGCGAGGAGGGGAAATGGAGGACGACGGAGAACAGAAAACAAGGGATCATTGCTGCGCCGATACGCAACACGCAACACGTAACGAATGGACACGGAACTCAACACGTAGGTCTGGCGCGATACGTTCGCCACAACGTGGACCAATACGTTGAACCAACAAGCAACGTATTGACACGGATGTTTTGTGCACGGTACGTGTTGGTCCCAAAACGGGCGTACCGAGGCAACTCACAAGGGGAATCATGCGGCTGCCGTAGGAAGGCCAAAAGACAGAGCGAGGGGGCGTTCCTGGCCTGGTTGTGAGACGAGCCGGGACAAGGCTCAAGAAGAAGAGAGAGGCGGAGAAGGAAAGGGGTGAGGATAAATAATCTAGGAGGCGCAAGCCGTTCCGACCTCGAGCACGGCGCCAACAGCGACCTCGACCTCGACGGCCACGACGATGGCCTCGACGCCGACTCTGGCCTCGACGCCGACGCTGACCTCGAAAAACCAGTCCTGCGACGCCGGGACTTCTTCGTTGTGTAGACTCCCCAGAGGTCTAGACCAGGAGAGGAGAAAGAGGCAAGCGAGGCGCGATCGCGCCATATCTGACTTCATACGCCTCCCTCCAATCCCGTACCATGGCATAGATCTCCAATCCAAACTTGCCGAGAACACGGAAATGGAGCCAAGGTTGAAACAGAAGCGCCATTGTGGAAGAGCTGGAAGTGCGGAAATAAAACTGATAATGAAACGAGATCGTATTTTTTGGAAGACCGACACCAGCTGGATTGAAGAAAGAGGAGCGGAGGAGGATAAGGAGGAGGATGAGGAGGATGACGATGACGAAGGTGACGATGAGGGGAAGGAGAAGGACCCATGAAAATCCAAGACGTATCAAAGATGCTGCTTCAAACCGTCCCTCCACGCTCCCTACTCACAATCCCCACACGAATGTATTCTCATTCCGGACAATGCCCCATTGGAAGACAACCGTTTCAGAATCTTCACCCCTGCCAAAACACAGTTCCTAGGACATCAGCACTTCGAATCAACGTGACTGTCTCGTCCTGGAAATCATAGAAAATCGTAGATCGAGCCAAATCACAGTCCCTGGGACTTCAACACGCTGCACGAACCCTCGAAAGTGTTTCCAATATTCTGAAACGATGTGCGCGGCGCATAGGCGAGAACCACATTTTGAAAAGAAACCGCCCTCCATCCTTGAAATTGCTGCGAACTCTTAACACGAATGTGCGCGACTAGTGCGAGAAACACATGTTGAACATGAACCGCCCTCCATGCTTGAAACCACTGCAAACTCTAAGACGAATGTTCGCGGCGCTTATGCGAAAACCACCTTTTGAACACGAACCGCCCTTCATCAATAGAACTGCTGCACGATTATACGAAACCTATACGCGGCGCTGAGGCTCCATCCGTGAAACAATGTCAAACTGTTATCACACATGTGCGAAACGCTGAAGAAAGAACTACATGTTGAAAACGGCCCGCCCCCCCAACCGTGAACGGTTGCAAATTTCAAGCTTCAAGATCACAAATGGGGAGGATGTCTCAAGTGAAACGCCCCGACCGCCCCACCGACGCGCCTGGGAGTGCGGCAAGGAGGAGTTATTGATAAGGAAAAGGCATGGAGGATGAACAAATTCAAGGTGGTGGACGAGGAGATTCTGCGGGACCGGTTTTCCTTCTGAATCGTTCCATGACGGCCCTGGAACCCGAAAACGGCCCCCCGGGAGGCTGGGAACGGAGAACGGATACCTCCGCTCTCTTCCTATAAACACGCCTGGCGTCTGGGGATCGCGCCGACGACGCCGACGACAGCGGTGGCGGTGGCCAAGATCGGCCAGCATCGAATCGAGAAGTCGAGTCGAACCTGACTGCGTCGAATAGTTACCAGAACCAGAAGTATCCCAAGAACGAAGTCCACCGGATTTGGTAATCAACCAGACACTGATATTACGGATGTTGACGAACAGCTGCATCAGGACTGCCCTCCCCCTCCCCCTCCCCTTCCCCCTCCGCCTCCCAGCAACGACACGACTGCAATCAAAGTGGCGTCATGGAACGTTCGAGGACTTAATGATACGAAAACTATTGAAATTATATCGCATATGGACAAGCGTGGCATTGGCATTTTAGCTCTACAGGAAACCCGCCGCGCAAAAACAGAAGTTTACGAGGTCGACGGGTACAAGATTATCCTGTCCGGCGAAGACACAAATGAGCGTACTTGGACAGGCGTTGGATACATCATTTCACCAGCAAGCCGACGAAGAGTCAAAGCATATAAACAAATATCAGGCAGACTGGCTTGGCTAAAGATCAAGACTGGCATGGGGGCGCTGGCCATTATCACCGGATACGCGCCTCACAACCTCACGCCGCTCCATGAAAGACGCGATTTCTACACAGCGTTGGATTCGACATACCGGTCGTGCAATGCCGCCGCTGGCAAACTCATCATTGGCGACTTCAACGCCAGAGTGGGGAAAGCCGATCCAGGAGAAGACGCAATTTTGGGAGAGTTTGGATGGGGACGTCGCGCACAGCACGAAGTTGAGCAGCCGAACCGGGATCTGATGATGGAGCTCTGCACGAGTGGTGACCTACAAATTGTGAATACATTTATATCGCAGCCATTGGAAGAAAAAGTCACGTTCATGGAAGCGGGTGCCCTGCCAATGGGGGACATAGCAGAAGACAGCTACAACATTTTGGACTTACTATTATGTGACGCACATTTGCGGCATCAAGTCGTTGCGCTACGAAGTCATCGGGAAGCGGCCCTGGCCACAGGCCATTATTTGGTTGTGGCAGACATGGCTATACAATATTCCATACAGAAACCGCGGGAAACGGGACGGCCGAACAGAAATGGCATGCAAGACCCACGAGTACTGCAGGCATATGTGAGCAAATTTATGGGGACGATTTCATCGTTTCCTGGGCCGCCGGCTGATATTCAAGACATGTGGGAAAGAGGAAAAACAGCAACGCAAACTGCTGCCAGCGCGCTCCCGACGCGCCAGGAGGAGAGCATCAAGCCATGGATTACACAACGCACTCTTGATCTAATTCGCCGCCGTACCGAGGCCCGAGAGGCCAACGACATAACCGAGGAGAGAAGATTGATGAAAGCGGTGCGCAACGCGTGCAAGCAAGATGAAACAGTTTGGGTTGATGAGCAAATTTCGACAGGCAGCTGGGACGCTCTGAAAAAGCATTGCCGGCCTAAGCCACGACGCCAAGGGAGGCTAAGAAATATGAGTGGGGAGTTAGTGGACAACACACAAAGAGCAGAGACAATGGCTGAGTACCTGGAGAAAGTGCAGTGGAAAGTACGGACAGCAGAGCTTCTAGACGTCTCACCTGGAGATCCATTGCCGGCTTCGGAAGCAAACTTTACGAAAGAGGAGGTTGGCAAAGCAATCAAGCAGCTCAAACGTGGCAAAGCATCTGGTGTCGACGATATCCCAGCAGAGTACTGGAAGGCTATTGCTACAGACCCAGGCGGACTGGAGTGGATTACAGACCTGTGCAACACATGTTGGAACGAGGAGGCCGTGCCGGACGATTGGAAGAAATCGATTATCTCAACGATATATAAAAACAAAGGTGCCGTCGACAACTGCGACAACGACCGCCCTATCAGCCTCCTCTGCGTCGCGTACAAGCTCATAGCTAGTCTTATTCTTCGGCGTCTACAAAACGCAGGGGCAGAGGACAAATTATCGCCAACGCAATTTGGTTTCCGACGAGAGCGCGGGACATCGGATGCTATACACGCTGTTCGCCGGTATATTGATTTGGCTTACGCAGACAAACAAGGAGGTATTGCATTTGTCGCTTTGGATTGGAAGAAAGCTTTCGACTCGTTGAACGTCGAGGCGCTGCTGGAAGCTTTGCACAAATTTGGAGTCCCTCGGCGCGTCCTTACAATTATTGGCCACATCTACGAGGGCAGAAAATTCAGCGTGGCGGATGGACGACACCGGTCATCAGAACGACAGCAATTATCTGGGATATCACAAGGTTGCCCACTTTCGCCGTTCTTAGTCATTATGGTAATGACGATGGTACTGCGGAGCGCCACACACCACGGAGACGCGGAAGTACGACGAGCTGTAGCAGACGGGTCCTTGAGTATATTGTTGTACGCGGATGACACCTTGCTCGCGGGTCGCAATCCACACCATCTACAAAGTCTGTTGCGCGCGATTTCTAAAGCAGGTGCACGAGTTGGCATGGAACTACATTGGGATAAATTTCAACTCATGCCGGTTCGTTGCGACATGTCGCTCTTGACGCCCTTCTGGCGAGCAAATCCCAGCAAAAGACACAATGGTCTACCTCGGGGCCACGCTTTCAAACTCTGGCCAGCTGCGCGGGGAGTTGGGAAAGAGGTTCGGAGCCGCATGGGGTGAGTTCTGCAGACACAGCCGCGCCTGGAAGCATGCGGCAATCAGTACTACCAGAAAGCTTCAAGTATTTCAAGCGCTGGTGACTAATAAGGTCATGTATTCGCTGAATTCGGCATGGCTCAACAAAGCTGAACGCAGAAGATTAGACGGTTTCCAAGCGAGGTGCCTACGTCGAATCCTGCACATTCCTCACGCATACATTTCAAGAGTATCTAACGAACAAGTGCTCTTGCAAGCAGGCCAACAGCGCTACACAGTGCAACTTCTGAGGCATCAGCTGTTGTGGTATGGGAAAGTATGTAGGGCGACAGACTTTGATTTTCTGCGCCGCCTCACCTTCCAACCCGGAAGCGCGCGGCCAGCTACAGACGCATGTGCCCGAGCACGAGGCCGGCCAAAAAATGCATGGGCGCAGTGCTTGTACAAAGTTGTCGCACCGCATTTTTCTTCGGACGAGGCAATAATGCAGCGCGTATGTATGTGAGCCAGCAGCCTGGCGCAGATTTGTGATTGATGTTGCGTGTCTCTCTCCTCCTCCTCCTCCTCCTCCTCCTCTCAACCCTTGTCCTCAAGCAGCGCACGGTGTGAATTAAGAGGCAGCCGACGTGCAGCCGCCCCCGCAAAGCGGTGAGCCTTGGCTGGCATGGTCCTCTTTTGCCCACGCGCTCTGGCGTATGGCATTTCGTTCGTTCGTTCGGCACGGTCGCGACATCGAACCACATCTGCGGCTCCATGATGAACAACGGCTCCGTGGAAATCACCGACCGCCTCGAATTATGGGACAACCGGAATCGGATCGGATCGGGGCCACCGAGATTGAATAACAACTCCGATGGATCGGGTCCAAATAGACCCTGGCGGCGGCGAGACGACGCCAACGACGCCAACGACGATAGCGGCGGCGGCTGCGGCGTAGGGGGTGGGATGATGGAGGATCGATGGGGGAGCGAGGGGAGGAACGAGGGAGGAAGAGAAATTGAATCACGTGTTCGACACACGGGGGGTATCTCGGCAACGAGTCGGGAAGCGCCACCGAGCAACACCGCTGGAACAATGCCGCGCAGTGAATGGCGCGGTGGTGGGTGGTGTTGCGTAGCTATGTAGCTCTGGCGAGCTTTGATTTATAACTTCCGACCAGCTTCTTTGGATCGTCCACGGGGAAGCTTGCGAGGAGGAGGAGGTAGGTAGGTACAGTCAGCGTGCGACCATAGGGGAACGCAGAAGAAGTAACAAAGGAGCTTTTCTCGCCATGGCGACCCTCGGCCACGAATGGGTCTCTCGATCTAGATCTAAGGAACGGCGCGGAAATTGTAGCGCCTCCCGAGCTCAAGGCGCCGTGAGTCTTGACTGCAGGTGTTCGGTAGGAGACCGCGAGTCTCTCCTCAGCAACTGGAGCTACACTAGAGGGCCCTTCTGTTCTGTCTGGGAGCTGGGCCGCCTGACAGAAGCTCGAATCGGCATGCGAAGAACAGTTTGAGCGAGGAGGAGGGCGGTGACAACAGGAGGAGCATAAAGAGGCAAGCGGGCAGAGGAGGAGGAGGAGCTCCTCCGCGCTAGCGTCCCTGGCGCGCAAGACCCGCAGCAGCCCGCCAGGGCTCTCCTCGCTGGGAAGGCTCTGTAGCGAGGCTGGCAGCCGCCGCGGGAGGGCGGGCCCGGCTCCGCAGTGGGCAGACGGCGGCGGGGACGAGCCCAGGGCCCTCCGCGGTGCGAAGACACCACACTTGGCGACAAAAGGACAATCACGATGAGGGCCACGGCGGGGGGTCACGATGCGACGGGCGGCCACGAGATGGGGCTACGACAAGGGGGTCGGGACAAGGATACGGGTAGGGACGTGAGGCTAGGGATCCGCCGGCCCCCTGTGGGGCCATGAGACTGCGCGGCTCAGGTGTCCATCTCCGTGTGCTTCAGTGTTCAGTCCCCAACGCTATGATACTATTTCCTGCTTCCTAAAGTGAACGGTTCCTGTCCGCGCGGCAGAGCGCGGGGAGCATTCGAAACGGGCGGGGAGCATTCCCAAACATGTAAAACAGTATGGAATACTAGCACCAGCATCTCAATCTATGTTGTTGATTCTTATCCGTCATCGCATGATGTTCCTTAATGTCTTTAAGACGGCGCCCAGACACCCCGTCACTTTTTTACAAGCACGAGAAGGTCGCCCCGCGGCTAGGGAAAGAAGAGGGAAGCAGCAGGGGAGGAGAGAGCAATGGGAGAAGCAGCAGCAGTAGTGCAAGCGGGCCCCAGCAGTCGGCCGCCGCGACCTGCCGCCCAGACACCCCGACACGGCTCCAACATTCTTCATTCTGACAGCGCGGGGGCCGGCGGCAGAGTGCGAAAGCCGTACGGACATGGGGCTGGGCATTGCGAGCTGAGTATTTAGAAATAAACACCAGGATATGTCGAACAGGGATAAGGACAGAAAGGACAGGGATAGGGATGGCAACGGGACGCTACGAGAGGCCACCGGAGGCAATGGGAGGCAACGGGACGCCAGACGGTGAGGACAGAGATCGAACTTCCTCGAGAAGGGGCTTAACTAAGAGAGCCTCCCAGACTGTGCCCCCCCTCCGAGACTGTGCCACCCCCAGACTTCTTGCTGGACTACAAATACCTCCGCGAAATATAAGATGCCCCCCCCCCGAATTACAGGGCGCCCCTGATACAATCTACAAGATCCCCCCGCGGACTGCAAGCACCCGTCCCAGGACTAACTACAAATACCATTGCCCATCCACACCGCAACCCACGCGCCGAACCGAACCGATCAGAGAGTGTCCAAAAAGGCAACACCGACATGGCAATCTTTTCAGGCCCTTCCAAAGGAAGATTCAGGGCTACGGCTCGTCGCATGGAGCAAGCGACGCAAAAGCTCAGCAGGCGACTGGGACGCTCAGCACAGCGGAGGTGAAGAGCTCCTAGAGTTGTAGCCCTTTGAAGAACATGGTGAGCTGGCAAGAGCTCTCACCTACTATAAGCGACAACCTCCATACGCGCGTGCGCCCATCCGCAATGTCACTTTACAGCGAGAAAGAGCGGGTGCACTCGGACGGCTGGGCGCTGGCCGCAGTGTGGTCGTCAATGCCGAGAAGGCCACCAACTGGAAACCCGGCACGGGCAAGGTGCTTGGCAAAGACGTTGAGGTAGTCTGTACCCTGCTGAGTTTTGCCATGCACTACCTTTAAATCAACCTTGCCGAAGCGCATCCAAGTCATGCTACTGGGCATGCCGAGCGTGTCACCGTTCGCGAAGAACCGCATTGCTTCTGTCTTATTCGTCCAGGCCCCAGATATTGTCACCATCTGGAAATACACGTCAGCGCACTGGTCGCCCATGCGTGTGGCGTCGGCCTCCAAGTGCAACAACGCGCTACTGCCGCTGCTCCATCGCGGAATCTGCAAGAGGACGTTTTTGCCTGTCCGGTAAAGATCAAACCGCTCGCCGTACATGTTAGTGAGGTGGGGGTCGCCCAAGCCGGAGACAACGCCAGAGGAGTGTGTTCCCGCCGACGACGCCATTGGCAATGGTGAATGTGAAAGCGTGGGCGCTGACGTCGGTGCTGGCGTCGGCGCCTTTGTCGGTGCTGGCGTCGGCGATGGTGACGGTGATGGCGTCGGTGCTGCTGTCGGTACTGGCGTCGGCGCTTTTGTTGGTGCTGGCGTCGGTGCTGGTGTCGGCGATGGCGTCGGTTGCGGCGTCGGTGCCGGTGTCGGTGATGGCGTCGGTGCTGGCGTCGACGCTGGCGTCGGTGCTGGCGTCGGTGATGGTGACGGTACTAGCGTCGGCGCTCGTGTCGGTGACTTCGTCGGTGCTGGTGTCGGCGCTGGCGTCGGCGATGGTGACGGCGATGGCGTCGGCGATGGTGTCGGCGCTGGCGTCGGTGCTGGTGTCGGCACGGGCGTCGGTGCTGGTGTCGGCGCTTTTATCGGTGCTGTCGTCTCCGCTGGCATCGTACACCTGGCCCGCGCCGAAGCTTCGCTGGTGTCTGAGACACTTACCTTGGCATAGCTCGCAACATCGATGCTGCAAACATGAATCCACATCGTGGCAGTGGGTATGGAGAACGTATCTCCCGCAGCCAATGTAGTCCACAACTCGGTCATCTGATTCGCATCGGGCTGGAAGTGCACATGAACGCGGTCAACCAGGACTAGACGTGCGCGACTGTAGATGTCGTATAGGTAAATATGGTCGGCCTCCCCCCCCACCCCGTAGAGGTTCGGTCCATCCGCCACACGAAAGGAAAGGTAGAGAGCACCCGCACCTGCTGTAGATGCCTTGTCCCCTATGCACTCATCGCACGGGAGCTTCATGAGCAAAAATCCTAAGAGAGAAACGTGCTGATACCTGTGATTGCAGCTCTCTTGTTTTCGCGTGCCTGGGCTTCCTCGGGGCCCGTCACCACGGCTGGACTCGCTTCGGAACTCTGGCCAGAGGGCGCACTGGGAGAGGTCCGGAGAGCAGTGGCATCTTTTGTTTCTCCTGCGCCTGGCCCGTCGGGCCCCTCGTTGAGAGGAGACAGGTCGACAGCCGTGGCCGCAGACCCCCGAGTGAACTCCACTGTCTCGGCGCCCGAGAGCCAACCGAGCCTGTATCGATGGACCACATTGGCGTCCGCGGCCCGCCACTCCCGCTGATAGCCCATGATCGCGTCGTCGAGGTAATTATTGAATTCTCCGGTCTGCAAGTAACCTCCTGCATGATGCATTCCCCACGAGTGCCCGACCTTGCGGGCAAGACTTGCTGCCGTAACCATGGGGCCTCGGACTTATCAGAAGAAGGACACCAAACACCCGAGACATAATACATATATTTTAAGCCTGGCCTGGCTAGAGGCCTGATCTTATCCATTCCCACTGGGTCATGGGTCTCGAGGGATGGGGGGAGTCCGAAAGTCCAAGACGCGGTGTAAATCTTGCCCGCAGACCTCGTGGACGATGGTTTGCCAGGTCTGAGCTGCGTGGTAGAACTGGGCAAACCCGTTCCACCAGCCGCTGGTCGGGGCATAAGCAGTGGCCATGAAGAGGTCCCCAGGTGCAAACACCAGCGTGTTTCTGTAGGTTCTTCTGCTGATCTGTGCCTGGTACGGCGCTGAGAAGTATACGCCCATCGTAAGAGAGGACAAACGATATCCCCAGGTTGCTGGATCCTGAGGCGACTCCATCTGGAGGAAGTCGACGTCAGAGGACTGAAGCCACATCTGGTGCCACGAATTATGGTACAGAGCATGGTTGACGCCTTGGGATCCGCTCACATTGGGCAGGAGTACGGGGTCGCAAGATCGCGCAGCATCGCCGATACATTGGCGGCGGCGTGATGGAGAAATCCTGTGTGGATCACGCAATTTCGATGCATGAACGATGCAGCGCGATCCTCCGACTCCATCTGCTCCGGACACATTTGTGCGGCGTTGACGCCTGGAACGTCCCAGAACATCCCCTGGACCTCTGAGAATGTCCTGTAAGGGGTTCGACCACCGTACGTCAAGTAGACGACGAGGATCGGGCCGTAAGCCCCCATGGGTGACACCATGGTGTTCGTTACTCCGGACGCGGAATCCGCCTCCGTGCCCTCTGGCACGTTGAGGCGTGGTAGAATGAAGCTGCCTAGTTGGGTTTCTGTAAATCTTCTCCGGGACCCCCTCTTCACGCTTCACACCATGCACCGCCCCCCCCCCCTTCCCACAGCTCCATACGCGGCCTGGCGCTCCACTGGCGCAAGGGATTCCAAGACGGCTCAGGAAGGCCACCAAGATAGCACTTGCCTCAAGAGGCACCCGACAGCTCACAAGAAGACCCGAAGAGGCACCAAAGGGGCCTCAGCTGGCGCAAGGGATTCCAAGACGGCTCAGGAAGGCCACCAAGATAGCACTTGCCTCAAGAGGCACCCGACAGCTCACAAGAAGACACGAAGAGGCACCAAAGGGGCCTCAGGAGGCCTCCACGACGTCAAAGAGAAGGCCATGAGGCCCTGCAAACGTGCATTCAAAAACATGTCGGACATTAATGTTTCCATGAGCTCAAGCTGGCCACATCAGAGCCTCAAGAACCCCCCCGAGACGGCCCAGTGCGGCCCAAGAGGGGGCCAACCGAGGGCAGCCTAAGAGAGCCCCCAGGACAGCCCCACGAGACTCCCCAGACGGAGAGAGGAGCCCAAGACGGCCCCCTTGGGGCCACGAGAGGGCCGCAAGAGAACCCGTAGAGGGCCCAAGACGGCCCAGGCAGCCCCCCAGTCGAGCCACTGAAAGATCAGAAAGGAGAGGGGCCACAGATCAGGGCCTTCGGTGCTCGAACCGTCGCCAAACAGTGCTCCGCTGGCACGGTGGAGGGACACGCCGCAAGCAACTGGATAGTCCGAACCGTCTTGATGTGTGTTCAGGAACTGATTGAACGACTGTTCTGCGCTCAAGGCATCGCTCGGCGGTTCCGGCGGCTGTGCGCCGGACGCAGCAGTGCGGCGGTTGTGCGACGGTGTAACGACTGGTCTGATTGGCAACGATCTATCGTGCTTTATGCCGACAGCGGCGACCGCGTTGCACACGCAAGCGGCTGCAAACACATTTGCAACTACAAAAGCCATCGAAGGCACAATGGGTATCGATTGGTATGGAGGAAACGCGTCCGGGAATAGTAGTATGAGGGAGTGTGTAAATTGCCAGAAAGGCTAAGAAGTGGAAGAGGTTCTTCCGCCACCTTGAGCCAGAAAAACTGACAACAACGGCAATAACGACGGTGCCGACCAGCCCGCGCATCCACGCACAAGGGGGGAGGAGGAAGGGAGGCAGAAGGAGGGAGGCGAGAGGGGTGCAGGAGGTATGAGAAGGGAGGAAGAGGGAGGAGGCGGGGGAAGCAGGAGGTGAGAATTGAGGAGCACGCTTCAGGGAGGAGGGAGGAGGGAGAGTAGTGAAGTGTAAGCCAGGTGCGCTCGCGCCACATCTGACATCCTTCCCCTCCCACCTATCCCTTTCCATTGTGCTGTTCTTTTCTATGTTAGCCGACGGGGACTGGAAACCCCTCAAAGAACCCCACTGTGTCATGCACAATCACGCAACGGAAGCTGCATACATTGGAGGAGGAGGTGGCGGATGAGCAGGAGGATGATCAGGAGGATGAGGGAGAGGAGAGAGAAGGGCGAGGGGGATGAGCAGGAGCAGGAGTGTGAGATGCAGACTGAGTAGGATGACCAGGGGAATGCGGGGGAGGCGAAACGAGCGGGGCGATACCAAGCACTCGAATCCAGAAAAGTGGCCCGCGCTGGGGCGATAGCGCCGTTCTGAACACTGGGAGCAAAACGCCGATCCAAAAATGAGGTCAACGCTGCAACGGGAACACCATTTTGAGACACCGGATGTTTCCGGTTGAGAAACCGAGCATCGGATCTGCCAGCGTTTGAAGTCCTGCGTGGGAAACAATAAGTTACGCGGAGGGGGGCGGGTCAACCTCCCTGGCCATCTTAGAGGGGAGAACGTGTGTTCCTGGAGGCCAGCCCGGAAACTCCAATGAAGGCGGGCTGGGGAGATCTGAACGGAACGGAGTGGGATCTCAAAGGAGACCTGCTGGAAGGCCGTGGAATGTGTCTGCCGTCGTGGGGCCATTTTAAGCGTGGCGCTGACCGTTGCCTGGGTCGTATGCCAGACAGCTCTATGGAAGGACACGCTGGGTCTCACTGAAGGGTTCGCAACGGACTTTTGGATGCATTTCTTGAGCTTCCTGAGCCATCCTGCGGCCTCTTGGGGGCGTCTTGGAGGGTTCGGGGGCTTCGTGAGCGCCTGCCGGCGGGCCTGCGGCCCTCTCGAGGCCTTGTAGGCATCTGCTTGGGGGCGTATGGGGCCGGTCTGAGAAAGCTCGTGGACATCGTTGGGAGCGCCTGGGGTTGGTGGAGCGGACCGGGCGTGCACCGATGTGTCGCGGATCCGCGAACTGATCGACGTCACACCCAACCAATGTCGCTGCAACCGAAACCGCAGAACTCACCCGCCGCAAGTGTTCGTGCGCCGCATCCGTGGGACCTGGAAGACGCAGCGGCATAAACTTACCCGTCCCACGTGTGCCCTCTGCCAGCCGAAGCGCTGTACGTCACTATCGACAGATTATTGTGCCCAGTATGTGCACCGACAATTGAACGGATCTACCTGCGGACATCGCGCTGCCGTCTACGCGCCGCTCTAGGGGTGGGAGTGGTTTTCTTTGCGGCTCTTAGGTCTTAGGCGCCGAAGACCCGACCGCACCCCCAGCCAGGACCCCCTGTATCACCAGAGTGGGGGCCCTGACTGGGGGTGGGGGTGGGTTCTGGTGCCCCCACCCACAGAATAAAGCCAAGCCTGGCGAACAGGCAAGCCCCACGCATAAACGACACGTGCACTTCTACACGGTGCCCCGCCGCGCGAGCCCACACGCCCAAGGGGACACGCCGGTAGGCACGCCTGGTCGAGAAGAAGCGACAGCTGGGCTGCAACGGTGCCGCCATCGTGGACCCTGGCGGCGGGCAGCCAGCCAGGGGCCTGCGGCGGTCAAGCTCAACCAGGGAAGTGCTGAGAGCAGATCAAAGGGCACCCCGATCTGGCGCGTGGAATGCGGAATGCTCAAACAGGGAGGCGGCCCAGAGCATCCAACCACGGCACGACAAACGCTCGACTGGGGAAACCACCCACGTTACGACACACGCTCGACCGAGGAGACAGCGGGGAGCGCAAGTCCCGCGGCCAAGTCGAGAGAGGGAGACAATGCAACGCCCCTGAGGCGACGAACACGGGAGAATCAAGCGTTGGTGTTTGCTGCCCGCGCGGGCGGCTCGAAGGCGGCTGCCCTGGCGCCGGCCAGCAGCGCCGCGGCGGTCAGCTGTGCCGCGGCGGCCAGGAGCCCGTCCGCGGTGCCGCCGCGGGCGAGCCAGGCGAACAGCGCCAGCTGTGCCGCGCACGCGACAGCCATCAGGGCCGCGGCCCACCAGAGCTGGCCGCCGAGCGCCAGCGCGAGCGCGGCCGCGCCGCACAGCACGCAGGGCGCAGCCCAGACGGCCTGCTCGCAGGAGTCCAGCAGCTTCACTGGGCCCGCCCACGCGCCACGCCGCCGCGCGGCGCGGGCCGCGGCGGCGAGGGCGCCCGAGAGAGCGGCGGCGATCCAGCAGGCGGCCCAGGTCGGCAGCCGGCCGGGCAGCGCCAGGACGCACGTCAGCAGGGCCCAGAGGCCCAGGGCCGCGTGCATCCCGTGCTCGCACGGATCTGGCGGCCCACCGGCGGGCGTGAGGCCCAGGTGCAGCAGAGGCAGCGCGGAGGCCGCCAGCCACAGCGCGGAGAACAGCAGGGTCCAGTCGCGCCACGGCGGCAGCTGCGAGACGGGGCCCGCCCAGGGCTCCTCAAGCACTGCGGGGAGGCCCCCTCCTGGGAACAGCGGCTCCCTGCTCCACCACTGCCCGCGCGCGAGCTGCGGCAGCTGCGAGAAGGAGTAGATGTGGGGCGTCGCTCGCACGGCGCGAGGGGGGCACCCGCCCCGAAACAGCAGCTCTGGAGGCTCGGCCAATAGGGCGGCCGCCTGGGTGTCTCCCGCGAGCACCTTCGCCAGGAGCACCCGCAAGAACTCCGGGATGCCTCGCGACAGCCAAGCGTCGGCCGCATGCTCTTCCATGCGCGCCGTCACTTCTATCCACGCCTGCCAGTCGGCGCGATAGTGGTATGGGGTGACGAACGCGGGCACGCGGTCTGGAGACCCAGGCAGCGCCGGGAAGTCGAGCCGGGACCAGCTCTCGTTGTCGTGGGTGTACTCCAGCGTGAGGGCGAAGCGCCTGCTGCTGATGGAACCGAACACACCGTACGCGTTAACGAGGAAGCAGTCGTCGTAGAAGCGCAGCCACGGGGAGGGCGACAGCATCTCCGGGAGGGCCTCCAGGGAGCCGACGGCAACCCGCAGGGCCAGCAGCGCGCATGCCCACATCATGGCCCCGCGCTGCACGGAGCTGCACCGCGGCTCCGTCTCGCGCTCGGGCGCCGCCGGGCCCGACAGCGGGCTATAGCGCAGCACGAAGTCGCCCCAGCCGCCGAGGACCGGCAGGGGCTCTCCCACGTCGCAGGGCGCGGCCTCGGCCCACGCCAGGTCCGCGGCCTTCGCCTCGGCCACGGAGGCTTCGGAGAAGACCCAGGCGGACAACAGAGCGTCGTCGAAGCAAGCGAGCATGGGCACCAGGGTGATCCAGTTTATGTAGGCGTAGCTGCCAGTGAGCAAGATGCACGCCATGAAGCCCACGGGGATCGCGCCTCCCGAGCGGCGTGGAAGCCGCAGTGGGACCAGGAGGAGCCAGGGCCCCACAACCTCGACGGCCAGCACGAGCGCACACTCCAGCTGGTGCACGGGCATCGGCAGGTGGTGCATGAACCACGCGAGCGCGTTCGGGATGGGCTGCGTCTCGTAGTGGGTGGCCGTGCAGGTCAGCGCGCGCCAGCAACTAGACGCGCGCCGTCCGAGCTTGCTCAGCCCGGTGCCCAGCATCACCCGGAAGGCCAGCCAGCGCATCAGGCAGATCACGACGAACGGTGGCGGGTGGCTCCGAGGAAAGAGGGGGCGCGAGAACGGAGGGTAGAGAAACGCTACCAGGAACCCTGTCTCCAGCGTCTGCCACTCCCAGCCGTAGTGCATGATGTACGTCGACTCCAGGTTCACGACGGACAGGTGCAGGAGCCAGCAGGCGAGCGGGAGCAGACCGCTGCCGACCCTCGAGAACACCATGAGGGCGGCCGACACGATGCCCGCCAGCGCGGCCACGTCCAGCTGCGCGTCGCCGAAGCCGAACGCATCGAATGCCGGCCTGGGCCTCGAGCTCCAGATGGCGGCCCGCCTTGCTGGCTCCAGGCCGAGGTCGCCCAGTAGAGCCTTGTTCTGCTGCAGGGACACCAGGAAGGTCGAGGATCCTCAGAACGCGTGCTAGCACGAACTCGTGCTTTTACACTGGGGTTCTGCGGATACGACGCAGGCGGTGTCAGAAGGCCCGACGCAAGCTGCGCGCTGTTGGTGGAGCAGGACGGGGTAAACACGCAGTGGGCTAACGCACGCCCCGAGGATCATCGAAAAAGCCACCAGGTAGACCCCGCCCATCGCCCGGTACAGCGCCACCCGCGCCAGCCAGTAGGTGGACTCGGCGCGCCAGCTGCGCTGCCACTCCAGGAGCGCGGGCGAGGCACCGGCGGCCGCGGCGGTGGTGCCCGCAGCCGCGGCGCCCGCGGGGCGGAGCAGCGGGTCGCCCTCGGCGGGCCCCCCGCGAGGCGGCGGGCGGCGGGCGCTGGCCCTGGGCGGCGCCATGCTGGTGGCGGGAGCGAGGCAGCCTCGGGCTTCGGGCGCTGGCCGAAGGCTCAAGCCAAAGGGGCTACGGACCAAGGCACCAAGGCGCGCGCGCGCATCGTACGCCGCTGCGACGGTGCCCGCGGACACTCATCGGCAGCGCCCCCGCAGCGCATTACTGCTTCAAGCTCGCTGTAAACGGCACAGGGGTAGACCCATCTGCTCCTGACGTGCCCGACGGGGAACAGCCTGGACAGCCGGCCCGACAGCAAAAAACGACCTCACCCACGACAGACCTTGCATGGGGGCGAGTCTGAGATACCGCCGACCCGTTCTGCGTGTTCTACGTCGACATCGGCCGACTGGCCCGAGCGGAAAAGTTCGGCAGCGCATCTGACCTCTGTACACGAGTCACCGAGGGACCCGAAGACAAAGGCACCCTCAGCACAGAGCGCATCAAGGCCGTCAACCCACAGCCTCCGTTTCCACGGCGCGCTCGAGAAGCAGAGGAGCACCAGACGCCGGACGTGCCACCCGTGCAGGCCTCGAGGGGCGGGTACGACATCAAGCTGGCACTGGCCTCCGTGCCCAAGCGAAGACAGTCGCGTGGAGGTGGACAGCGACCAAGCCGCCCGACAACTGGTCGAGCCCTCCAAGAAGCTGCAACTCCAAGGCCGTCGAGGCTGCTCCGGCCTTCCCGCGTACTCGCACGGGCTCCGACGGTCTGCCCGCAGCGCGCCGTCCTGGCTGATCTGCTGGCGACACTCTTTTTCGCGTCGGCGGCTGGGCAGAGTGACTGCGCTGGCGGAAGAGCACCATCAGGACATGCGAATGCTAGTTAAGCAGCAATGCACGGGGGAGGGAGGAGAGACGCCCGGCGCGGGCAAGAGGGAGACGGAAGCCGGGCCCGCGCAGGGCGAAGCCAGGTGGCGGCGCGGGGGCTGCTGGCGACAAACACTCACCAGCCTCGCAAAGCTGGAGGAGTCACTTCGCTAATTGGTTCTTCCTGCGTCGCAGCATCGACGTACACGACTGGAAATTCCACCGCCTCACTGGCACACCCAGGCCATCGAGGCTGCACAACACCGCCCCGCGACGCACACCTGGATGCATCCAGACGCCACCAAGGGCCGACACGGGAGAGCCGTGCACTGATAACGCCATTCTGGGAATGGTGCGCAGGATCTCGCCACCCGCGACCACTGGAGCTGGAGCTCGTCCAACCATACTCTGGACGCAACGGCGAATCTTGCCCCAACCAGAATCAGGACCACAACGTCCTCCCAACACAGATCTACAACAAGGCCGATCTCGAGAAGGCAGAGCGCAACATGCATTGCATTCGGCGAACATCTGAGCCGGCACCGACGGGCCTTCTCTGCACCGACCAGCACTGCCAAGTACCGTGCGACACAAATGAGAACCTGCATAGAATCAGCGTGCTACCATGAGGAAAGCGTACTAAAGAACGACGGGGATATTCCGGCCGTGGCGAGCAAGCCTCTGCCACGACCGGGCTCCAAGCCCTAATTCTCAAGGAGCGGCCCGAACGCCCGAGCCCCTTCTGAGCCCAAAGCAGTCCTTCTTTCAGCGCGTTGACTGCGACAACCCATAAAACGCTGCTGCTGCATTGAAATATCCCACCGCCGAGGCCTGGCGCACTGCCAACAACACCGTCTCCCAGACCCATCCCCTCACCTTTGATCTCCCTCGGCTGCACTGCTCCTCGGCCCCTTTTTCTCACGCACAAGCCAAGGCAACACTGGCGGCACTGCGTGGTGTCCGCGACACGCGATTCGCCGAGCGCCAGCGCTGGCACCGCCGACACCGGCGCAACATTCAACAAGACCCACGCCAGGTCTAAGCATGGAATCTAAAACGATACCGACTCGGGCGACAGCAACACCGGAAGCCGCACGTCTCAGTGACAGCCATATGCAATACAAATCCACCACGGGGGCAAGACACGGAGCACCAGCATCCGACGGCAGCACCAGCTCAAACGACGGAGCCACGCACACCAATCATGGCGGCGCCCACGTTGCAGCAGACCAGGCCAACCAGCTCTAGACCAACCAGGCCGAGACGACGCAGGAGGCTCGCACCGACGATAACGCGCAGCTCAAATACCAACCATACGGCGGTACCCAGGACCGCATCGCCATCGAAGGTTCGAATTACGTGTCCTCATCATACGCCATGCATGCTCGCAGAACCCAGGGCCACAGCGACAGTCTGCGGCGAGACCATCACCAACTCCGAGGCCGAGCGCTACACCGACGGCGGGACAAAATTCGCAGGTGGCCCACCACGCCACCGAAAAACCGACAACCTGCCGATGGCGGCATCGAGCAGACACACAAGAGTTCCAAACTGCCTGGGTGTGCGGTTTCACAGGAGCCGTGAAGGGACAACACACCACCAGCTTGCACCAGAGGCAGATGTGTCACATCGCCAGTTTTATGCGGGGAAGCTATGTGTTCATATCCGCTGCGTCTTGGACTTTTTGGGAAGGGGCGTGAGAAGGCCGAACCGCAGTGGATGTGGATAAGCATCTGATAGCTAACGGCCACATGCTTATCCATATCGACTTCGCCTCGGGTGTCTGGGGAAAGAGGCTTCCGAAATTCCAACACGCACTGAATATGAATGCAAATCTCGACCGCATCCTGAACTCCATGGATGACCCTGCCTGACCGCTGCGGTCTGGCCGGATCCCTGGCCAGCCGAGCGACAGACGTCGCCCGCCGAAGAGCAATGACCAGCAGCTCCTCTCCTCCATCCTGTGAGAAAACCGCTGTCTTCTAAGCAACCCTCCGCCATCTTAGAAGGCCGACCCAACCGCGCCACCGCCCTGGGCGCGCCGCCCGCCACCCCGTCTAGAGAACTCTCGGCAAAGCCAGGC
Organism: Prorocentrum cordatum; assembly: GCA_963575745.1. Taxonomy (NCBI): domain Eukaryota; class Dinophyceae; order Prorocentrales; family Prorocentraceae; genus Prorocentrum; species Prorocentrum cordatum. The sequence goes on along the minus strand of CAUYUJ010011558.1, from coordinate 914,440 downwards.
CGCTGGAAAGAACCCCGAAGCGAGAACACCTTCCATGAGGCAAGATAAATCTGACAGAACAGGCCATAAACATTCAAACACATACCCAACTTGAGCGTGGCCTCCCCTAAGGCGGGCGCAGGAATCTCGCGACAACACGGTTCATTCTCAAGAATTGGGCGCGGCCAAACAAATCCTTTCGTTGACGAGCCACTGCCGTGACAGCCCCCCGGCCCCTGCCATGGATCCTCACTGCCCACGCTTTGGAGCGAGGTGCGGGACCGCCACGGAAGGGGCCGGTTCGTCAAATGGGCCGGTCGGGGGCGCACCTGCGAACCCACATGATTATCCTCTCCGATCTGTTCTTCAAAGCGCGACCATAGAGGTCCCAACCGCTTCCTCGCGTTTGCCTCCTGAATCCCTTTTTGATGGCGCGCGGGCCCGACAACGGGCCCCAGAGGCCCAGATCGGGGAAACACCGCCGGGATTGAGAACACACACATCGTCGGAGGTCTGCCAAGAGAAGGGCGCCCAGGCGGTGGACGGGAGACTGGGGGGTGAGATCGGAACGAAGCGGAGAACCCCCATCGGGAGATCGGCTTCGATCGGCGAAAATGTTCCACTGCTCCGCTCGAATTTGGGCCTGTGGGCCCCGGGTATGGTCCTGTGGAAACTTTGTTTGGTCCTTGCGCGTCGTTCCCCCTGCCCTGCAGGACGCGCGCGCGCGGGGTGAAAACGCTCACTCCACTACTCCGCTCGGGTTTGGGCCAGTGGAACCCGGGTATCATCCTGTGGAACTTTTACTTGGTCCTTGCGCGCCGGTCCCGGGGACCTGCCAGGGAGAGCGCGCGGGGGGCGAAAATGCTCCACTGCTCCGCTGCTCAGCTCGGGTTTGGGCCTGTGGAGCTCGGGTGCGGTCCTGTGGAGCCTTTGTTTGATCCTTGCGCGTCGGCCCCCAAGCCCTGTCGGGGCGCGCGCGCGGGGCGACAATGTGCCACTGCTCCGCTGCTCCGCTGCTCCGCTCGAATCTGTTTGGGCCTGCGGGGCCCGGGTTCGGTCCTGCGCGCCCTTTGTTTGGCCTTGTCGCGTCGGTTCCCGGGCCCTGCCAGGGCGCGTGTGCGGGGCGAAAATGCTCCACGGCCCCGCTGCTCCGCTCGGGTTTGGGAGGGGTATGGTCCTGTGGAGTTTTTGTTTGGTCCTTGCGCGTCGGTCCCAGGGCTCTGCCGGGGCACGCGCGCGGGGTGAAAATGCTCCACTGCTCCGCTCGGGCTTGTGCCTGTGAACCCGGAATGGTCCTGTTGAGCATTTCCTTGCTCCTTGCCCGTGAAGCCCGGGTGTGGTCCTGTGGATCTACAGGTCCCGTGGACCCGCGAAAGGCCAAAGCAAAGGCTCGGGCCTTTGTTTTGGCCTTTCGCGTCGGCTCCTTGGCCCTGCCAGGGCGCGCGCGGGGCGAAAGTGCCCCACTTCACCGCTGGTCCGCTGCGCCCGCGCACCACAGATCCAAACAGCTCGCAAGGCAAGGACCCAACCCCGACGCGCAAGGACCAAACAAAGACTCCACAGGACCAACTGACCGTTTTGTACTGTGAAGCTTTTGATTGGTCCTTGCGCGTCGGGGCTTGGTCCTAGCGGGAAGTCTCTGGAGGAGGGGGATGGGACCTTCAGGATCACGAGCGGCGAACATATCCGCATCCGCGCGGGGCGTCTGCGAGAAAACGCCACGTATCCGCGGCGTCGCGGCCCAGGGGCCCGGCCAGAGCGGACGTGGCGCGGGGAGGGCAGGCCACGGACATTGGCACGCCCCCAAAGGGTACGGACAGAACTGCGCACGATGCCCTCCAACAACAAACGTTGCCCAAAACCGATAACGGCAGCTCTTGGGCAGGCGATCTTCTGTCTCGAGAGGGCAACGTCCTCGGCGGCACGGACAGCGAACGCTGTTCAAAAAGGGCTGGAACTGCTGTCGGGTCTTCGTCACCATTCTTTCCGTGCCCATCTGGCAGGTTCCAGAAACCCTGCACCTGAAAATGTTGGCATCTCTTCGGTCGACTTTTACTTCCGCTGGACTTCCGCCAACTTCTGCCGACCTTCTGTCGCCTTCCGCCGAGGAAGGGATGCCAACTCCTTCGATCCTCGACGGCGAGGCCCTTTCTGGAACGCCTCATCTCGATCCTGCAGAGGAGAGGACGGGGGGGGGGTCAGACCAGGTTCGGCCCGGCCGCCCACGCGGGTTGCGGCCTCGCCCCAGATAACGTCGCGCGCGCCCTGCATTGAGGGGCCCGGGGGAGCAGGAAGCCAAGGGCGCAGGGACACCGATCCTGGGAGCAAGGCGCAGGTCCTGTCGGGGATCCGCGGATCTGACGCGTGAGCCAGATCCATGGATCGGGGAGGGCACCCCCAAATCATGGCGACACTGCCGCCCGTGTTGGTGGCGGAGCGAGCCGATTCTGCATGGAAATGGGATCCGTCGCTAATCCGCTCGCCGTAATCCATGTTTGCGCTTTCTTGATCCTGGGCCCGGCCCGCATCGGTGAGGCGGTCGCCTGACGCCCCGCAGGAGGGGAGCCTCCTCGCGCCGCTGACCCCTCGGCGCCTCACTCGGCCGGCCCGGCCACCTTGCCGAACACAGTGGTGGCCACCTTGGAGGCGGGCGCCGCCCCGCGCCCCTTCCAGATCAGCGGGCCGAGCGCCGCCCGCAACAGGGGCACCATGGCCAGCATGCCCAGCACCGCGAGGACCCTGTAGTACGCTGGGGCCCCGTCCTCGGGGCCCAGGCCACCGGGGCGCGGGAAGGTGGCGAGGCCGTGGACGAGGGCGGCGCCCAGTGCCCAGTCGATGTCGCCGCCGTTGATCTTCCGTTGGATCACCACCTCGACGCCAGGCAGCGTCGGGGCGCCCAGCTGTTGGAGCAACACCACCTGGTAGGACAGGCCGAAGCACGAGTTTGGCCGGTCGGGCTCCTTGCCGGAGTCCATGATGGCCGCCTGCTCTGGCGTCGGCACCAACGCCCTCGAGCAGATCTCTCCTGCCTGCGCGTCCATGGAGGCCAGGCCGCCCGAGATGGGCAGGGCCTCGTTGCTGCGGACGTAGAAGAAGTTCTCGGTGCAGGCAAATTTGCCGCGCAGCGGCAGCTCGCTGGCGTAGTGCCCAGGGGCGCCCTCCTGCCCATCGAAAAGCCTCTCCACGATGCCCTGCTGGCAAGCCTGCCGATCTCCAGAGCCCTCGACCAGGCTATCTCCCGAGTTCCTGTGGTAGCCGACGGGGTAGCAGGGGTCCTTGGCCTGCGAGGTCGGTCCCCTCTCCCGCAGGTGCATCTGTGCGTAATCCTGCCCGAAGCCAATGTAGCTGTGGGCGTACAAGCGGTACTCTCTGCCCGTGGCTGTCGTGAGGACGAAACTGTCGTCCGGGGCGACTGTGTCGGCGCCGCCCACCTGGAAAGACACCTGCGTGGAACCTCCCCCCATCTCGATAACGCCTAGCGAGCCCTCGGCGCGGAGGTCGTCGTCAAAGGTGCCCCTGAGGTAGTTCGCCGCAACCCAGGCGAGCCCCGCCTCCTCCTTCTTAGGAAACCAAGAGGCGCCGATACCGCTACTCCACGGACCTTTCTCGGGATGTGCTCTGACCAGGATTTCGAGGCGAATCCAGCGGTGGCGACGAGGGCCTGCCAGGATGCCCAAGAGGGCGAAAACGAGACAGGGGTTGTGGTATGGGTGCCTTTTCCTCCTCTGACCTTCCCCTTGATGATGTCGGCCCACTCGTCCTCAAACCTGTACCCGCTGCTCGCGAGCGCCTGACGTACCGACTTCAACACCGCGGCGGCGTCCTGATCCCCGACGCTCCGCAGCCCCGCGGTGGCCTTCAGCAGCGCCGGCGTGCGAGCCCGGCGCTCGGCCGGCACGAACTCGTCCGCGAAGTCGAGCAGCTGCCGGATGCTCCGCCCCGCCGCCTCGAAGGTCTGTTCCTTGGCGTAGTTGGACAGCCCTGGCTTCACCTTCTTCGTCTGCGCGTCGCGCACCGAGAGGTCGATCCGGGGCACGTGCGCGCCACGCACAAGCGGCTGCAGAAGAAGGAAAAACTACACTAAAACATATCAACGTTCGGAGGTCCGCGCGGAGTTCTTGGATCTGCGCCGTCTCTGGCGCAGAGCGCGCCAGGGGCAGGGCTCAGCGCAGATCCAACGCATCCGGGCGGACCTCCGCATATTTTGGTTTATGCCATTGTTCCTTCTTCGAGGCTGGAGATTGAAGACATGGATCCGCGTGCCGCTGCTCCCGGCGTCGAACACCAGCACCTGCTCTACTGTGTAATCCACCGCCCCCCGCAGCGCCGGGTTCTCGGCCCGGGCCAGCAGCTGCGCCCGCTGCGCCAGCAGCAGCACCGGCAAACACCAACCGCCGTGCGCCCACCGACACCAGGGCACCATGACTGGGGGAACCGCAAAAGGTACCGAGACCGCCCTCACCTCTCCTGGGCCGCCTCCTGACAAGATTTTCGAGAGCCCAGCCGGGGCGACGAGGGCTCTCCAGGACGAGCAACAGTATCGGTACCTTCTTCTCCTCCTATCCCTCCTTCGAATGGCGCCGAGGCCCGCCCCCTCGAAGGGCGCGCGCGGGCTTCGCAGTGCTGGGAGGGGAGCACAACAGCTCGGGCCGAGATGGTCGCGGCGGGGTGCGCTCCTTGAGCAGGGACCGACGCGGAAGGTTGTGGTCGTAGCCCGGTGCCAGCTGCAGGCTGCGGGCAACCTCCCCATGCCGCCTTGTCCGGCATGGGCCGGAGGCGCGTGCGGAAGGGCCAAAATCGGAACAACTCTGCACAAGAGTGCGGAGCCCGCCCGGGCCCCCGTGCCGCACCGCCCCCATCGTGTCCCTGCCCCGCGTGTGGGGGCAGGGAGGGCCGGGGCCTGGGAATGAACATGAAAAAAGACCCAGGAAGCCGTACCATTCAGCCTCGCCCTCACGAGGAAATGCACCAAGCAAAAAACAACTTAAATAGATATTGCCAGAAACCTGCCCAGCATCCCAAGCTCCACCTCCAAAGCAAGCGGCGCTGGCACGACCAAAAGCACACCTACCCCGAGGACGCGTAATGAGGGATACAGCCGTAGGCGATCCACGTGCCATTCTATGCAACTCCATGGGTGACACAAGTGTGTGTGTACAAGAAAGGCGGACAACAGTCGGGCTCCACAGCGGACGACAGTCGACACTATGAAGGCAGTAGGGCCTGCTCCCAAAAAGAACGGAAGTGAAGAACAGGCCTCAACGATGCTTGCAATAGAAACCTAAGTTAGTGATAGCGGCACAGGAGGGCATGCTTCAAAAGACACGGCTGTAAAGCCCCTCTGGCCAGCAAGGATACCATGCAGAGGAGAAGAGGAAGGACGACGACGACGGCCACGAGGACGACGAGGAGGAAGACGCACCTTGCTGGCCAGACACGCCGGAAGTTAGCCCACTGAGGGCCAGGTGGCATGGTGGACAGGAAAGAATATTTCAGCAAAATGTTAGGAATGCGAGGCTCCGAGTAGCCGCGAGCCTCGCGACCCTGAAGGCCCGTGGAGACCCCCACGAGCCCCGCCCGCACGGCGCAGGTGCCGTCACAGCCGTACGGCTGCGGTACCACCTTGTGGCCGCGGGGCTGTGAGATCGTTAGCCGCTGTCAGTCGCACATGTTCCTGCTGTACGTGCTGATCGCGTTCCTCGTGTCCTCGTGGGACCTCGTAGAGGTGATCTCTCCCAGCGGCAGGGACCGACCGTCCTGGCATTGTTCTCGGCCTACGACGAGATGCTCTAAGATGAACAACGTGACGCTCTAAGAACCAAGACATGTTCTTACAGCGTAGAACCTATGTCTGAAACCAGTGCTGCCTCAGACAGAACTGCTCCAAAAACATTTGGCGCAACAGGTGACGAGGACATTATTTGGTGGGCCTACAGGCAAGTCAGGATGCTTCGCCTCCGCTCGAGACCATGCAGGCGTGGCCCCGCAACCTGGCCGTGGCGAGCGGGCCCCGCATTTGCCGCGGCCGCACGGGGGGGATACGCTGGAGGGCGCCGGCGGCATGCTCGCACGGTCTGCGGGTCCCGCGCCCCGCGCGCAAGTGCCCGCGAGCACGTCGGTGGCAACGACGGCACGTGCGTGGGAGTGAGGTCGAGGTCAGGCCCGTGCGCTGGAACGCAAGCCCATGAAGGTCGAGCCCGTGCGCGGGAGTGATCCGATCGTAGCAGGTGGCATCTCACGTCACGCACTTCTTGCCGTACCTGAGCTGGGCATGGAGGTCGCCAGCTGCGATGCGCTCCTTGAACCGCTGAACCCCCTCGCCCCCGCGCTGGGGGTCTGTCCGAGAGGCGTGCGCCCTCTCCTCTCAAAGGGGGTCACCCTGGGGAGTCGAACTCTCGTACCGCACGAAGATCGACGACGCCTCGGGAGAGGCTGACGCGATAAGGCGCATACAAGCGGAGGCTTCCACCACCACCACCAGGGAGAAGCACCTGGTCAGTTCCTCACCCTGGGGCGATCGTCGACCGTCCTGGGGGCCCGACATGGGAGCCTGGGCGCCGAAGCCGACAAGCAACATTCGGAAACACCCCAAACTCTCGATTGACACGCAGCAGTGGGTATGAAACTGAGCACGATGCCCGACGTCAATACTGTCCGAAATCAAGAACTGCCGCTGGTGGATAGTCAACTGAGTCAACTCTTTGTCTCAAATGGTCCACGCCTGTCGCGGCGCCGACAGCGAACCCAGTTCAAAACGGACAGGAACTGCTGTCAATCTTCGGATTTGTTTTTTTATTTTCCAGTAAGCGTCGTTACGCGGGGCGGGCCCGGGCGCGGGTGCGCTGCGATCGCCACAGTCAGTATGCGCGCGAGCACCAGCATGTGGGAAGGTGGGCCCAAGCCCCAAGGTGGGCCCAAGCCCCTCCCCCAATGTACGATCGTTACCGTTACGTGGGGGGGGCGAGGGCGGGTAACGATCGCTACGCGCTCGCGGACGAACAAAAAAAACAGCGCCAGCGGTTGCGAGGCCGGCGGCGGTGGCGAGGAGCGGCGGCGGCGGCGGCGAGGAGCGTCGGCGGCGGCGGCGAGCGGCGGCGGTGAGCGGCGGCGGTCTCGGCCTCGGCATCGCCGCGCCCGCTGCTCTCGAGGCCCTCGGCCATCGCTGGGCCGCTCCGCGGCGCCGCCCGCAAGGAGAGGCTGCCGGCAAGGGCGCGTGCAGGGAGGCGGCGGTTGGCAGCCCAGACCTCCAGCGAGTCAAAATATGATCCAGCCCTGGGGGACCAAAAATTCGCCGGCCCAACGGGCCAGAGGCGTGGTAAGATCTCCGGTGACTACTTAACAATATTTCTAGTTCGCGCGCGCGGGGCGGCCCCTGCGGGGCCCCGGGCGAAAAACACCCCGGCCGATCCCCGGCTGGGTCTCGGGCGATCCCCAGGGGGGAGGCTATTTTTCGCCACCCCTCACGAGGATCGTGGCCTCCGAGGGGGGGGCTGCAATCGACTTCCCCCCCTCCCGCCCCAAGGGGCCCCCACGAGCCCCCCAAGAGGCCCCAGGGGAGCCCAATACGCCGCCAGGGAGCCCCAAGACGCTCCCAAGAAGCCCCCAAGAAGCCCCCAAGACGGCCCCTAAGAGGCCCCAAATAGTGCTCCAGGGCCGGCAGAATGAGCGAAGCGATTAAATAATACCAATAACACGCCGCACTGGGGGACCCATCAGCGTGTGAGTGTTGAAGAACAGCCAAGCTCTGGGACAAAAAAAAGGAATAACACGCTGGCTGTCAGGGTCCCGACTGCAGCATGTCATTGATGCTCTGTTTACCTCCCGAAGCCCGACGTGTGTTCCGTGTCCTCGGCCTCCTGGGAGGGCGTCTGCAGGGCTCCAGGGCAGCCCAGGAGAATCTGGCTCGGGATGTCTGGCAAGTTCCAAGGAATCGGTCGAGAGGACCGCGGCCCAGAGGCTCAAAATATCGAATCGTCGGAGGTAATGGTGGCAGGAGGAGGGCTGGGGCCAGAGCGGCTGCGGCGCGGTCGGGACGTAGGAAGTACACACAAATACACACTGTCGTACTACTACGACTACGACTACGACTACGACTACGACTACGACTACGACTACGACTACGACTACGACTACGACTACGACTACGACTACGACTACGACTACGACTACTACTACTACTACTACTACTACTACTACTACTACTACTACTACTACTACTACTACTACTACTACTACTACTATTGCTACTACTATTGATGTTACTTCTACTGCTGCTTCCACGACTACTACTACTACTACTACTACTACTACTACTACTGCGACTACTGCGACTACTACTACTACTGCTACTACTACTACTACTACTACTACTACTACTACTACTGCGACTACTCATACTACTGCGACTGCGACTACGACTACGACTACTACCACTACTACTACTACTACTACTACTACTACTACTACTACTACTACTACTACGACTACGACTACTACTACTACTACCACTACTCCCACACATCCCGCGACTACTACTGCCTCTATGGCGACCGCGGCAACGACGACGACTTCTACTACTACCACTTCTCCCGCTACTACTACTACTACTACCACTACTACTACTACTACTACTACTACTACTACTACTACTACTACTACTACTACTACTACTACTACTACTACTACTACTACTACTACTACGACTACTACGACTACGACTACGACTACGACTACTACTACTACGACTGCGACTACGACTACTACGACTACTACGACTACTACGGCTACTACGACTACTACCACTACTACTACTACTACTACTACTACTACTACGACTACTACTACTACTACTACAACTACTACTACTTCTACTGCTACTACTACTATTACTATTCTACTATGGCTACGACTACTACTACGACTACTACGACTACTACGACGACGACGGCGACGACTACGACTACTACTACTACTACTACTACTACTACTACTACTACTACTACTACTACTACTACTACTACTACTACTACTACTACTACTACTACTACTACTACTACTACTACTACTACTACTACTACTACTACTACTACTATATACTACTACTACTACTACTACTACTACTACTACTACTACGGCTACTACTACTACTACTTCTACTACTACTACTACTACTACTACGACTACGACTACGACTACGACGACTACTACTACTACTACTACTACTACTATTGCTACCACGACGATGACTACGACGACGATGACTACTACAGCTACTGCTGCCACGAATGCGAATGCAAAGGCTAATCCTAAGACGAGTGCGGGTGCGAACGCTGATGCTCATACCTACGCACATGTGTATGCACATGGTCGAACCAATACGTCTACTAAACGACTACTAATACTGTTCCGATTACTTCAGCTACGCCTAAGACTGATACGAGAACTAGTACGACGAAACATACCAGCGCGCATACGACCGCGACGACGACTAGTACCACTACTACTACGGCTACAACTGCTACCCGTACTACTAGAAGTTCCAGCTTTCCAACTCCTACCAAGAATACGCACAGACATGCGAATGGTACTGCAATGGATGCAGACAAGTAGACGAATCCACACTAGGCGACTCATACGGAGACACATGCGACTACGACTGCGAACTCGACTACTAGATTGAGCACTACTTATACCACCACTGTCACCACTACCACTGGCACTCGCCCTAGCACTACCACTACTACGACTACTGATACGACGACAACGGCGACGACGACGACGACTACTACTACTACTGCTGCTGCTACTACCAATACTACTACACTGCTACTACTACGACTACTCTGACTACGACTACTACTACTACTACCACTACTACTACTACTACTACTACTACTACTACTACTACTGCTTCTACTACTACTACTACTACGGCTACTGCTACCACGACTACGACGACGACGACGACGACGACGACTACTACCACTTTTACTGCCACCACAACCACTACTTCTGCTACTAGTAGTAGTACTACTACTAGTACCAGTACTAGTACTACTACTACTACCACTACTACTACTACCACTACTACTACTACTACTACGACTACTACTACTACTACTATTACTAGTACTATTACTACTACTACGACTACTATTACTAGTACTATTACGACGACAACGGCGACGACGACGACGACTACTACTACTACTGCTGCTGCTACTACCAATACTACTACACTGCTACTACTACGACTACTCTGACTACGACTACTACTACCACTACTACTACTACTACCACTACTACGACGACTACTACTACTACTACTACTACTACCACTACACCTACTACTACTACTACTACTACTACTACTACTACTACTACTATTACTAGTACTATTACGACTACCGCTACGACTACGACTACGGCCACGACTGCGACAACAGTAACAGCAACAACAACAACAACAACTACTACTACTACTACGAGTACTAGTACTAGTACTAGTAGTACTAGTACTACTACTACCACTGCTGCTACTACAATCACTACTAGTAGTAGTAGTAGGAGTAGGAGTAGGAGTAGTAGTAGTAGTAGTAGTAGTAGTAATAGTAGTAGTAGTAGTAGTAGTAGTCGTCGTCGTCGTCGTCGTCGCCGCCGTCGTCGTCGTCGTCGTCGTCGTCGTACTACTACTACTACTACTACTACTACTACTACTACTACTACTGCTACAACAACAATAACAGCAACAGCTACTACTGCTACTACTACTACTACTACTACTGCTGCTACTACTACTACTGCTACTACCATTGCCACTGCTACTACCACTACGTGATCTTTTTTCTCATTATGCTTCGACTGCCCATACTACGTATATCCAAACATACTCTGACAAACAACGAGAGACAACGGAAGACGACGCGAGACGCTGCCTCCTCCTGGCGAATCCAACACCACCGGCGACTCTTTCTCATCACCAAATCCCACCCGAAATTCCGCAGCGACCTTCTTACGAATGTTGACTCGTGCGCACAACGAGAAACTCGCCACCCTGACTGTACGGAGTGGGCGTGGTAGAATGCTCTTCTGCTGTCTGGCAAGGTTTTGTATTTTTCAGGACGACCGCCCCCCCCCGCCTGCTCGCACGCCGCCCTGAAAGACCGCCCCCCCTCCCTGAATATGCTCTCCTGCGCCCCCGTTGGTCTGCGGACAGCCCCAGACGGCCAAATTGCCAAGACGGCCCAGGATGTCCACCGCTCAAGAGGCTCCTAAGACGGCCTCAAGACAACCCAGGAGGCATCCGAGACGGCTCCAAGAGGCCCTCCAGGAGAGCCTGGGCAGGCAAAAACCATTGGTTTCTCCCAAGTGTTCGAAGGACTGAGGTTCTCGCCTGTTTGGGTCTGCAACCGCTCAAGATGGCCCAAGATGCCTCCAAGGAAGCTCTAAGACCAAGGGGCCCCCAAGAGCCCCCCGAGAGAGACCAAGAGACCCCCAAGAAGCACCCAGACGCCCCAAAGGGCTCAAACAACCGCCAGGAGGCCCCTAAGAAAACCCATGAGGCCTCCGAGGCCTCCACGGCGCCCCAAGAGGCCCCCTTGAACCACCAGGAGCCCCCAAGACGCCCCAAGAGGCCCCCAAGGTACCCACCCCGAGAGACATCCCACGAGACTCCGAAAGGAATCCAAGAAGCCGCTGGCCCGTGGAGCTCCCCGAGCTCTACAAGTGTTGCCGCGCTCCCTCGATCTAGGTAGCTCCCCTGGGCATCGTTCCTGGATATGCTGGTGGGGATGCGCGAAATAATAAGAATCCGAACTCCTCCCTGAAACGGTGTTGCAGCACGGTGGCGGGGTTTGCATCAAGCATCTGGATACACTTGCAGCTCGCGCGGGAGACTGGCCCACGCGCTGCTTCCACCTCCGAAGTTCTGCTTTGTGGGAGGGGGGGCGGGCTTGCGGAGGAGGCCGCTTGAGGCCCCCAAGGAGGGCCGGAAACTTCCAATTGCCTAAACTCGGAATCGATTGCAGAGGACGCCGCCTGAAAGGAACACAGAGTCTCTTCCGAGGCCCGCCCACGCTCCAGGCACAAAGAAAACACGACTCGCGACGGACAGAACTCAAGGGCACCATCGATCCTGCAAGGTCGACACTGCGTACAGCTGGTTCGTGTCGTGACGATCCCGTCGTCGATTTCTGACACCGCGTGGATGCTTCGAATTTGGATCATCGGCGGGCTCTTTGATTGCCGAATCGTTGCGTACAAACCGATCCTGGGCCACTGACGGCGTTCAACCATAAACGCCCGCGGCGGGCTCGCCCGCCGTGTGGACACGACGCGAATCTACCGTAACTGGAACCGACTGTACAGCCGGGCTGCTGAATCCCACTTTTGGCCCCAGAAGCGCCTGCGTGGGCGAGGAGCATCAGGGAAACAGCCATGGAAAGACCCCAGGAAACCTCGGTCCCCTTCCGAGCTCGAACTGTTCCTCATTTCAGCGTCTTGGCTGTAGAGCGCTGCCCTTGTCGATTACCACCTGCTGACAGGAGAGTCCAGAATCGTATCGATAAGTCGTATCGGGGGTCGAAATGCATCGGATCGGCGGACATCGGCAGCCGAGTCGGAAGCAGTCGAATCGGCGGAAATCGGCAGGCTCATACGGCCCCACTGAGAAATCGGAGACCAGATCGGAATCCCGAGTATCATCGGAATCGGAATCGGAAGCCATCGGAATCGAATCGCATCGAATCGGGGGAATCGAACCGAGCCCTGGGCTGACGGGCTCGCGGCGGCCGCCAGAGCCTCAGGGCCTCCTGCCTGCGCCACAGCTCCTGCTGCGGCCGGAGCAGCAGCTCCCCGACGTACCTCTCGGCGCCCGCGGGCGCCCGCCCCGCGGGGCTCCGCGGGTGGCCGCCGCCGACGTCTGCGAGGGCGGAGGAATGGGGGGGGACCTCAGACCTCCACTCGGCGGCGAGCGAGAGGGGGGGGGGGAGTGAGAAGGAGAAGGCCCTCTCAGAAGGCGGCGGGGCCTCTCAGGAGGCCCCGGGCCTTCTGAGAGGTGTTCTGCGTCTTCGGGGCAGGCTCAGAAGACTTGTCAGCAAGCTGCGGGACTTCTGAGCCTCCTATCGACTACGACTACTTTGCTGCGCGGCCTTTCGGGGTCCGCGCGGGGGCCAAGCACAAGCGCGCAAACCGCCTACCACCGCGCCGCTTTCGGCGATCGGGGGACCCCATTGGGCCCGCACCAAAGGTCACTCCGGCGGAAGGTCGCTCTTACGTGTAGTCGATCCTTAAAAAGCCCGCCGCTTATCACTTCCCCCCGGGATCGCCGCCGATCCACCACAGACGCGCACATATGCTTGTTTTGTTTTGTTCCCGGTCCTCCGGGTTCTCGCCGAGTTGGTTCACTTGTGGTGTGCTCGGGTGGTCCAGCCGCGGCTGGAGCAGTTCCTGGTCCTGTGAGGCAAGACCACAGACGCGGCCATTCTAAGCAGGGACCGACCGCCCCGGCATTCCTATAGGCATGCCGCAATATATTCTGAGAAAAAACAGCCGTTCAAGGAACAACAGCGATGTTTTCAGAACATCGAGCCGATGCATTGCAATAGAACGGTCTCAGCCAGAAATGTTAGGATAACATTTCGTGCACACCGCAACAATGGTTATCATAACAGTTTAAGCAAGCCAGGACGCCTCGCCACTGCTTTAACATTGAGACCTTCACTGCATGGCGAGAGGGAGACCTTCAACACGGGGGGGCACCTTAACCCTTCCCGTTAGGTGAGAAGCAAACGATTTTCACGCACAGGCATCGTCAGGACTTGAACAAGGGGGGAGGGAGGGGGAGGGGGGACCTCACCAAAGAACTGCAATTCCTGGGTGGTCTTCGCAAAAACGATGACGGGCTAATAAGCCCGATCAAGTGGCCATTGAGCCAGACAAGGACAGATTAAGCCCGGAATCGAGCTGTATTCGAACGGATCAGACTGAACTGGACTATGCCGGACTATATTGGTTTTTGACCAGCGCATGTCATCTCCCAAAGGTTGCATCCTAACCTGGGTGATATCAAATTGTGTCTTCGGAAAACATCGTCTCCTCCATCGCGCCATTTATCCGTGTCGAATCCGCGTCGCATCCATGCCGAACGTGTCGAATCCGTGCCGAATGCACCTCGAACTCACGTCGAGTCCGCCGCTTTCAGGACAGGAAGAGGCCCCCCCCCCAAAGATGCAAATGAAACTGACGGAGATCGGCGGCGCGCTGGGGGAGGGGGGAGTGAGAAGGGGCGGGCCTTGTCAGAAGGCTCGGGAATCACCCGGCCTTCAGAACAGTTCTCAAAGCATTCCCCGCAGACGCAAACAACTTTCCAGAATATCGGAAGGCTTCTGAAAACCCTACCGCCTTCCGAGACGGCCTGCTCATTCTCACTTCCCTCATTCTCGCGCGGGGCATTCCCTGGCTGCGTTCATGACACATCAAAAAATGCCGCAGCATGAACCCCTCCTTTTACGCAAACAGTGCCGCGAAGGCGTGCAGCTTACCGCCCCCAGATACCCCGCGGAGGCGGCGGCGGACGCGATGTTGGTGTTCTCGTTGGTTGTTCTGTGACTGTGTGGCGCTCGTATTTGATCAACTAGGGCTCGCCCGATGCGGCCACTCGCCCGCCGCCGAAGAGGGGGCGGCGAAGGCAGGCCTCTCTGGCCCCACCGAGAGTTCGCAACGCGCGGTTGTCGCCCCGCCCGCTGTGTCGTGGCAGGTCGGGCCTGGCCCGCCCCTCGCAGTCCTGCTCGCATGCTAGTAAGGGGGCAGGACAAGGGGATTGCTCGCCACTGAGGAAACCAAAAGAGCGAGAGAAAGAGAGGGGGAAAAAAACACAACAAAACGTATTCACCCAACGAACGGTCCAACCGCATGCAATTGTGAGCGCCGCGGTCGTGAACATCATCTTCGGTGGAGGGTCCAAGATGGCCCTTCCCTTCGTTTTCCTCCCTGTTTGCCCGCGCGCTCCAAAGTCTAAGGCTGCGGGCGCAGCGCAGCGAGGAGTCCCCGTGACGCGCGCCGGTCGCCCCGAAGGGGTCCCAACGACGCGCGCGGGTCGTCCGCTGCAGTGGGCGAAGAGAAAGCTAGCTGGCTGGCACACAGCGGGCAAGGCTCCGGCCGCTGGGCAGGGCAACGACTCGCGAGCGAGGCGCTGGGCAGACCACGGCACGGAGTCCCCTCGACGTGCGCAGGCCGCCCCGAGACGATTCCAGCGACGCGCGGGGGTCGCCCGCGGCGCGAGGCCAAACGGTTGGACAATCGAGAGAAGGCGCTGCTCGGTCGGGTCAGCTCCCCAACTCAGGCCTCAAGGATAAACTCGGTGAGGGCCGTCGCCTCCCTCCTCCACCGCTTCGTGCGCGCCGCAACCTGCTCCAAACGCTTGCGCAAACACTCCTGCGGCCTGGGGCCTTCGGTGGAGCTCCCGATGGGGCCACGAACCGTGTGAGGGGTGTGCCGACATGAACATGCGGCGGGCGGGGTAGGCGCACGTGGACGCTGCCAGTGGGGCCTTCGGTGGAGCCCCCGATGGGGCCACGAACCGCGTGAGGGGTGTGCCGAAGTGGGCATGCGGTGGGCGGGGATGGCGCACGTGGACGCTGTCACTGGGGCTTTCGGTGGTGGGCGCATGTGGACGCTGCCACTGGCGCTTTCGGTGGAGTTTCCTATGGAGCCACGCGCCGTGCGAGGGGTGTGCCGAAGTGGGCATGCGGTGGGCGGGGAAGGCGCATGTGGACGCTGCCGTTGGAGCCTTCGATGGAGCTCCCTATGGGGCCACGAGCCGTGTGAGGGATGTGCCGACATGGGCACGCAAAAGAGCAGAGGCAAGTGTGAGAGGAGGAAGGAGGGGGAGGAAGAAGAAGGAAGAAGACGCGGGGCGTTGTCTCTTCAAAAAGAGGAGCCAACACCACAGGTTGGTTGCGAACAAGCAAGAAGCCGACGGATCAATAATTATAGGGGGGCTCAAAGGAGGGAGAAAGCGGGAGGCTGACCCTTGTTCCAATCAGCGCGACGAATAATGTGCGCACGCTCCTCACCAATACTCCCAATCTGGAGCCTGTGCAATACCCGTGCCACCTCGTTCTCTACGTGGTCCTGCAACTCGAGCGGATCATTCGGGATGGGGACGTGCCAGAAAAAAACGCGGACTTGAAAACGTCGCGCCTCTCTTCAAAATATTATTGCACGTGCGCCGGAATATGTTGAAGATGTGTTGCGTCGACCTGCTTGGCGTGCTGGATATTCCGTTGCAGACGGTCAATTTGTTGTTGGCCTCTCTCTCTTGGATCACCCAGATACGCTTCCTGTGAAGATGCTAAAATTCTCTGTAATACTGAACGCATAACAAACGGAGTACTGCCTTAATACACCTGCGCGCTTGTAAAACAGCTTCTCGGGAATCTGTTTTTACTTTGATAATGTTCACGTTGCAGTTGCATGTGCTTAAAAATTTGTCGCTATACCCTTGTCAGCCAGACCCGGTCGAATCCTTGTGCGAAATGCCATGCGCACAGCAGCAACCTCACGGGGTTCGAGTTCTGCCGCACGAGCTTGCAGTTTAGCCTGGTGCTCGCATCCCCCAAGAAAACTGCCAACCAAGACGCGAAACCGCTCGAAGGCATGCTTTGCTGAATGCTTCTCCGCTGAAGCCCGTGTTCTCGCTTGCCGTATACGACTACGTGTTCGAAGTTCATGCAATGGCTTCCGTTGCGCGCTTCTGTTTGCCAACCCGTGCGCTCGCACCGAGGTGCGTGAGTGCAGAAGATGTCCAACGTCTGATTCTACGTCACGTTCTAGACTGGGATGTGAACGAAACCAGGGCCAGGGCCGGGAACGTGGACAACGAATAACCAGACAACTGTGCTCTCTTTGCTGAGTTGGTGCCTGCAAAAAATGGATTACGAACTTCTCGTGCTTCAAAATCCGACTCTCTGCGTGCCACAATACACATACTAAACGAACATGATAAAGATAATGTGTTTGCCCAAACCCATACCGCTTACAGTAACTGTCCTTTCCGGAAGTCCCAGTGCAATGGATGCAATGCTCCTCAAACCTTTTTACTATTCCGGGTGCGTGTTTTCATGCGCATGTTTGCGTGCGTGTGCGACGTTCGCCTTGCCGACATATCAATGTGGATCGTGCTTCATCCACCCGAATTACAACGCGGTCTGGTATGGGAACTTTTCTGGGACCCACAGCGCACAGCACTGACACGCGACGAAAACTCTCCAGATGAGAGATTGGAGATGACAACGCAGAAGGGTTTCTTGGATACTGCGGGAACATCCACGGAGTATAACGCGAAGATGGTGATGTCGAAAATGCATGTGCGCTTGATCATGCAGAGATAATATGTGCGAGATGGATGCGGCGGTGCTCCAGACAAGCATGTCTGGCCGATGCGTTTTCAAGCGTGCTGCAACAAAACCATTCACAACGTATCCCATGACATTGCTGAAGAAGGTCATAGGTGACGGGCGCCTGCGCCGGGAAACCGTCTGCTGCCCGGTGGAATATGATGCGTCCAATGTCACGGCCACTGTCTGCATGTGTACGCGTGCGATGTGCATGGTGCCCATGGCGTACATGAAATAATTTTGCCATACCGTGTACGAGAGTAGGGCCAGACGCGTGCTTCATCAACGTGTTCATGTGCGCGCGCGTCCTAGCGGGCCCATCCTAGCGTGGGCCACGGCGTGGTAGGAGGCGACCCTCGATGAGCAGTTGGCGAGCAGGCTGAGCATGGCGTGGAGAACGTGGGCTATGAAGCTCGCGATGTGCAAGTCACCATGGCTGACAGTGCGAGGGCCAGCTGGAGCTTTCATTGCTACGGTGCGGCGATTGGTCTGGATGACGCAGTCGGCATGTACCATCACAATTGGCAGTGCAGTCTACGACCTACGGTACACCAGACTGCAGGAGCTGTACCACCTGGTCGTCACCACCACGGAGCAGCAGCTCAAGAATAGCCGGCTGCAGGAGCACGGGGACGACTACGGCATCACATCCATCTTCCTCGCACCAGTGCGGGCACTAATGCAGCGGCCGCTGAAGGGACGGTGGACGCAAGCACACCGCACAAGAGTGCGAATCCTGTTCTGTGGCGGCATGTGGCCACAGGCGCGCCTCTATGCCAAGGGGCAACGACGGACGACAAATGCAGAACATGCGGGGTGGCGAAGGGGACGGACCGTCACAGGACCTTCGTCTGCCCCGCAAGACGACACATCCGAGAGCAAGGCGGTGGGCGCCACATAGTGCAGAGAGGTGCCAACTTCTGGTCAGGAGGACGTGCAGCCGAGGGCTTATGGGGCCGCGGCATCACGGTGGACCCCGGAGAGGAGCTGAACTTGTGGAGCATCGAGTCCTGCGACGAGTGGCTGCACGAGGGCGACTGGATGGGGCTCGAGACAGGGGACATCTACACGGACGGCTCCCTGCAGTACGGAGACTACCCCCGCTGCGGAGAGCAGCCTGGATCTTCACGAAGCTCCGAGAAGACAACTATGACATGGAGTATGTGTGCTACGGGCTTTTGCCAGGGCACAGCGGACACATAACATCTTGCGATGGGAACTCTACGCAGTGCTGCAGGTGCTGAAGAACGGAGTACCCCCGCTGAGGATTTTCACTGACTGCCAGAAAGTAATCCACGGCGTCCTAGAGGGCCCCAGCAGGCTCGACAAGAAGGGCCTCTTGCACCTGGACCTCTGGGACGAGATTGTTCGGGCTCTCAGAGAGCTCGGCGGACCGAGCCAGTGTGCAGGTCTGTAGAATCAAAGCTCACGCTTCGCGGGCCGAGAGAGACAGCATCGGCCGCGCGAGGTGGGAGGGCAACAGCATAGCCGATCACTATGCCAAGCAGGGGGCGCTGTATCATACCCACCCCTCATGGCGTAGAGAGGCGTATGCAGATAAGTATAAGCTCGTTCGGGACATCCTCGAATTCGGAGCGTACGTGGGTGTGTTAGGTAGCGACATCGCCGACACTGAGAAGTGCTCGAGTCCGTCGATAGATTCGAACCCCCCCGACCCCGCCGTGGAGCTCCTGGACCCCCCTGGGCCTCCTGGGACGGCTGGCGATGCGGGCGAAGGGGCCGAAGCGGCCTCTCTCCCGACCCCCCCTCCGCGGGCCATCCTGGACTGGGGGGCTGTCAGGGTCGGCAAAGCTGTAGGAGCGGGGCACAAACTCGTGATCCGCCAATCGTATGTTTTCTGATGTAGGTGTGCCAGGTACGCCCGTGACAGATGGTCGGGCCTGTTTTCCCCAGATTGCCCTGGGGCCCAAAAGGTGATCGGGGGTAGGCTAAAGAGACTCTAGCAGTGTGCACATCCCACCACTGGGAAGCCCCTCTGAAACTAGCCCTCAGAGGGCACGGAATCCTGGCTCGGCTCGGGGACGGCCCGATGCGGCCAGGATGACCCGCGGCGCGATTCCATGGGGCATCGTGTTCGTTCGACCAGAAGAATCCAGCAGAATCCTCCTCCTCCTCCTCCTCCTCCTCCTCCCTCAACCATCCTCCCACTCCATTCCTTCTCCTTATAGGGAACTCCTCCCTGTCTCACCCCGAGGCCAATTTTTAGGGCGGGCCGGGCGTTTCGCCTGAGAGTTCCTCACCATGTGTGACTCTGGAGCTGAACATTTGCAACAGCTTCACATGTGGAGGGCGGGTGGTTTTCAAACTGAACGCCTTAACGCGGCGCATCTTCGTCTTAAACATTGCAAGAGCTTCACGGGTTGAGGGCGAGTCGTTTTCAACATGTGGCTCTCGCCTGAGCGCGGCACACATTCGTCTGTAAAATTGCAAGAGTTTCACGGGTTGAGGGCGGGTGGTGTTCAACATGTGGCACTCGCCTTAGCGCGGCGCGCATTCGTTTAAACAAATTGCAAGTGCTTCACGGACTGAGGGCGGATGATTTTCAAAATGTGGTTCTCGCCTTAGCGCCGCGCACAGTCGTTTCAACAAATTACAAGAGTTTCGCTGGTTCCCATCATCAGCGTACCAAGACTTGTGTTTTGGACGGGTTCAGGATTATGCGGGTGCAGCTCTTACGTTAATTCTCTGTGTTGAAGCCCTAAGAATGGCGCTCTGGCACGGTTCAGGATCGTCAAGGCGCAACAGTCAAGTTGATCCGTGGCGTTTGAATCCCGAGAACCATGTTTAGGCATGCTTCAGGGTCTTCAAACGGGTACATCGTTGATGACTCTTGGGTTTACACTGGTCCTCCTCCTCCTCCTCCTCCTCCTCCCGCCTCTCTCCTCCTTCCTCCCTCCTCCTTCCTCCCTCCTCCTTCTCCTCCTCCCTCCTCCTTCTCCCCCTTCTCCTCCTCCCTCCTCCCCCCTCCCTCTCCCTCCTCCTCCTCACTCCTCTGACTCTTTCCTCCTCGTCCTCCTCCTCCGTCAACCCTCCTCCCTCTCCTCCTTCTCCTCCCCCTCCTCCTCCTCCTCCTCCTCCTCCTCCTCCTCCTCCTCCTCTCCCTGCTCCTCCTCCCTCAACCCTCCTCCCTCTATTCCTCCTCTCTCCTCTACAATTGAACACACTTAACACGACCTTCATCTCTCCCATGATTCCGTCCAGGAGATAGCGAGTTCTCCCCGCGTGGCGTGTTAACACCAAGATTTCATTATTTGATGATTCGTCTTTGTTTGCAGTCCGATGGTGTCGGTGCTTCAAAACGGCGTTCCCGCTGCAGCGTGGGCAATAGTTTCGGATCGGCGCTTTGCTCCCGTCGTTCAGAATGGCGCTCGCGCCCAAGCGTGGGCAACTTTTCTGAAACCGAATAGTTCTTCATCGTTGTCGCCCTCCCCCCCCCCCCGCCCCCTCATGTCCCCTCCTTCGCCTTCCCCTGGTCCTCCTGTTCCTCCCGCTCCTTCCACTCCAGGCTGCTGCTGCTCGTCCTCGTCCTTTTCCTCCCTCTCATCCTTGTGTTCACCGCCACCACCTCCTCCTCCTCCTCCTCCTCCTCCTCTTCATCCTCCTCCTGCTGCGCACGCAGCTTACCTTTTCCGATTGCGCATGACACGATGTTGTGTGTTGTCGGACTTGCGCATCGGCTGTGACACGCGTGCGTGAATAGCGAAAACATCAGCGCACGTGGAAGGGATGGGAGGGAGGAATAGGATGTCAGATGAGGCGCGAGGGCACCCAGTTGTCCTCCTCACCTCCTCCTCCTCCTCCTCCGCCTCCTCCTCCTCCTCCGCCTCCTCCTCCTCCCTCTCCTCCTCCTCCTCCTCCTCCTCCTCCTCCTCCTACTCCTCCTCCATCCTCCCTCTCCCTCCTCCTCCTCCTCCTCTTTCTCTGAATTCTTCTTCCTCTCTGGGTCGGTCTGTTCCAGTCCCGCCGCGCGGCGGGCCCCCGCAGGGGGGGGAAGGGGGGCACAGCGTGAGGCTGGGCCGCACCGCGGGCGGCAGGAGCTCCGCGGCCTTCCAGTGGCTGCACACCTTCCAGAGGACCTCGCCGTTGGAGGGGTCGATGGGGACGCCTGTTGTTGGCGGCGAGCCCGGGGGGGAAGCGAGAAGTGGCGGGCCTTCTCAGATGGCTCGGATGTCCCCAGGCCTTCTGACAAGTTTTCTGAGAGCCTCTCCGAAGACGCATGAAGCTTCTCAGACGGTGCGCGCGAGGGCTTCTGAAAAGTCCCGCCGCCTTCCGAGAAGGCCTTTTCCTTCTCGCTTCCCCTCCTCGCTCGCCGCCGATTTCGGGGGGGCTGCGGGGAGACGGCGAGGCGAAACGAGCCGAGAGGAGCGCAGGTGCCGCGTCCGCGTGCGGAGCGCGCAGGCGCGCGCCACCGAGGCGACGGCGGTGGGGCCGTAGCTTGAGACGAAGCCAAGAGGAGGATACAGTCGGGGAAGGATAAGTCGATAATCTCTGAGACCTGGCGGTTCTGGAAAGTGTCTCGGGCGCCCGTGGCTTCTTCGGAGCGTTCTGGAACGCTCTGAGAGCGCTCCAGAGCGCTCTGGACCGAACCGATCCTCGTCGAATCCCCGTCCGATAGCCCCCGGTCGGGTCTTCGTAACGGGGGGCCGCGAGGAGAGGGTCAAGAAACACCTCCTGTACTCGTGGGGGGTTGCGTAGGAGCGACAATAGGTCGACGCCGCTACGGCAGGATCGTGCTTTCGGTCGCGACGGCGTAGGCGTTGGTTCCTGATACCGCGTGGATCGCTGACGCCTCAAAGACGCGAGAACAAAGGATTAAGAGATAACTCCCGGGCGCCTGCCGACCCGCTCAGTCCGCTGCAGCGTCTCCAACGCCCTTGAAACCCATGCCGCTCTGTGGCTCAACGCCTGGGGAACCCCGCATGCCTTCTTGGTCTTGTTCAGGACTTTACCGGATCTCGTTCTTGGCCCTCCGTCCTGGATCGTGCTCATCATGACCGGTAGGTTTTTATGGAAAGGGCTGAGTAGTGGTTGACGGTCCAACTCGACATCAGGGTCGATTGGCGCCTCTTCCCATTTAGTAAATGCTTCCTCGCCGTACCGCCCCCGAAACTCATCGAACGTGTACTCCTTGCGATCTGGCCCCAAACGTCTGTCTGCCAGCGCGAAGTGGCATGCGCCTGCGATGTCGGTTGGCTGCGCGCCTGCTCCGTCATCTCGGACCCTTGTCGAAGGTTCCCCCAACGATGTTTCAATGGTGCAGTCGCTCATCGCGGGCCCGTGCTCGCCCGCCTCGCCCCGATTTCAAAAACGTCGACGCGGTTGCAGTCGCGGCGGCAGGCGCGACGGGTTCTTGCGGGACGAGGGTCACGCAGGACGCATCTTCAACCTGCTCGCTGGCGAACTGAGGGTCGGGGACGGGGGGGGATGGGGCGGGCTGCTGGGAGACTGAAGATCCTGCAGGTCGGCTGGCTGCCACATCCAATGCAACTTCCACGATCCCATCGCTCCTGGCCGTGAGGAAGGGGGGGGGGAGGGCGCGCCCGATGCGCGGGCGTATACGTGCGCTCGCTAGAATGGAAAAAGGCTCGAGCCCGACAGGCTGTGGAGGAGGAGTGGCAGGGGGAAACAAGCTGTGCCAGTCGCGCCCCGCGCGCAAGTCTGCATGTTGCTCCACCTGCGCCAGTTGTGCCAAGTGATCTGAATGCGCCAGTGGTCCCAGTTTGAACGATTGCTCAAATTGTGCCAGGCGTGCTTGCATGCCAGCCGTTGCAATTGCGGAAATTGTGCCAGGTGTGCCGCTTGTGCTTGTCGCGACCGTCTCCAAGGTGTTTTATGTGTGCCAGGTGTTCTAGGTTTTCCAAATGCGCCAGTTGTTTTAATTTGAACAGTTGCGCCGGTCACGCCATTTGTGTCAGTCTGCGAACTGTTTTCTCGTGTCCAATGTGCCGCGTGTTCCAAGTGCACCAGCGGTGCGCGCGCGTGTGAGCTTATGCGGTGAACCGCGCCCACTGTGCAAGATGTGGCAATTGCGCCAGTCGCGCCAGCTGCCACAATCGCTCCATTTTTTCCCCGCGGGAGGGGGGATGAACAGCGGGAAGGGGTAAGAGGGCGATGAACCCGCCTGGCTGAACGCCTGCTGAAATCACCGCCCGGCTGAAAGCGCTCAGTCGAACTGGCTGTCGTCGGCGCCCTTGTCCCCCAACGCGCGATGTCGATCGTGGTCTGAGCTGCCGCGCTGCGCGTCCTGGGCGAGCGCTTCCCCCGACGCGTTCTCAACGTTGACCAGCGGCCCCCTGAGTCTCCGAGTTCGCGCGCGGAGCTGTGTTCTCGAGGAGCGCGAGCTTGGGGCGTTTCCCCATCTTCCTTCAGCGAACTCGCGCGGGTGGCTGGAGGCGCCTGACGCACTGCGGAATCCACCCGATTGCAGCCTGCCTGTCCCGAACAGCGCTGCAGTCTGAACCGAAACAACTATGCGCGCGCGGGTACCGCGCACGTGCGCACGGGCGCATCTACGAGCGCGCGCACAGCGAGGCGCGCGCGCGAGGAAAAGCCCGACGCGCTCGCACGGGGAAGAGCGGGGGGGGGGGAGAGAGAGAGAGAGAGAGAGAGAGAGAGAGAGAGAGAGAGAGAGAGAGAGAGAGAGAGAGAGAGAGAGAGAGAGAGAGAGAGAGAGAGAGAGAGAGAGAGAGAGAGAGAGAGAGAGAGAGAGAGAGAGAGAGAGAGAGAAAAAAAAAGAGAGAGAAAGAGAGAGAAACAAAAAAGAGAAAGAGAAAGAGAAATATAAAGAGAAAGAGAGAGTGCGCGCGCACGCGTGCTGAAACACGCGGTTCGCGCGCATGCACATACTTGCGCAAGTGCACATCTTCCTGCGTGTGTCCCTGCATGCGCAAGTGCAACAGTGCCTGGCTGGACGCCAGTGCATTTGCCCATGCGTAACGCAGTGCCTCTATGCCACCACGTTCCTAGTGTCGACTCTGGATCGTCATCTTACGAGCCAAGCGCGGCGGCTTCATCGGTTCGCCATTGTCCCGAGCGAACCTGTTGGGGTCGCTCTGTTCATCGGTTTCTGCTTCGATGCCTGCGAGGTCGTCGACGCTGCCCCTCGCAAACTGCAAATCACCTTGCTTCTCCACCGCCATGGCAGAGATGCGCGGTTCTCCACGGAGACTTTAACCACATCCGTGATCCCCGCTGCTGCCACGCTGAGAAACGGCGTGGCGCTGCGAACCCCTGTGCTCCCCAGGTCTGCTCGGGCCCTTAGTAAGCTTGAAACGAGCTCAGCCCTCCTGCGCGGGTAGTCGCCGCCGTCGCAGGCCAAGGGCAATGCTGCGCACCCCTGCGTGCGGCCTCGGGTTTGGGCATTGATCGCCCGCTCGGCCATGTTCGGGGCCGAATTCCCGGCCGCCGTGCGCGCGCGCTCGCAGTGCGGAGACGCGCGCGCGCGGGGCGGTGGGGGGCAGTCCACCTGTCGAGGCCCGTGGCGTTCACGTCCTGCGGGCGCCCCTTCATCCTTCTGCCCCTCGCCCACCTCTTCTCCTCTGCCTCCTCCCGCCGCCCCCCGCCCCCCCCCCCCCCTTCTCCGCCCCATCCGCTGCCCCTGCCCCTCCCCTTGTCCTTGTGGCCAGTCGGCTGCGTCCACCATTCGGCTCACTTCTCGCCCGTCCAGCCCCGCTGCGCCGCGGTGAGTGGCAAGTTCGTCGCGCTGGCATTAAGCTTGCTGCCCCGTTTCTCCAGGGGCCACTCGGCGCGCCCTCCGGCGGCCAAGTGCTCGACGACCCAATCGCGGGGGCGTCGCTCGCGAGCGGCGTTGTCGCGGCTCTTCGACAAGAGCCGCCGGCAATCTTCCTGCGCTGGCCGCGTCCTGATCGCAATCTTGATGGCCTTCTTGGACGCGTTCCCCAATCCAGAGGCAGGGTCGCCCAGCGCATCCTGCGCCGCGACTTCCTCTTCCATGGGAAGCTCCAGGAGGCGGCGACCGTGGAAAATGGTGGAACATTCATCTTGGGCATCCTCATATCGCGTTTTCCACGCGCCCCGCTCCTGGCGAAGTATCATCTGCTTCTGCGGATTGAAGGCGCCTCCTGGTGGCGCCCCATTCGACAGCTCCAGCGCTTCTCTTCTACGGCGGCGAGGCGCTCCGAAAGGAACCTGAGGCACTCATTCGGGGCCGCTGACGACGGCGCCGGGGGGCCCTCCTCGGGCGCGCAGGACTGCCCCGCGGGCTGGCGGTTCAACGGCTCGTCTGGCGGCGGTGCCGCGGAGTCGCCCTTCCCAAACGAAAGCCACCATGGGTGCGAGCTCCTCGGGAACTCTTCCGCGAACTCCTCCTGCTCTTCATCCGAGATGCCCCCCAGCCCTGCAGGGCCCCGCCATGGCTCCTCGCGACCGCCGCCCCGAACTTCTCCGCGTCAACATCCGCGAACTTCTTTGCCTCGTCCTCATCGCCTGCAGGTAATTCTCGGCGCGAAGCCTTAGCCTTTTGCGGCCGGGGGCCCGAGGGGCGGCGCTTGGCGGCGCCGGCAGAGGCAGGGGCGCCTGCGACCTGCAGGTCCACGACGAGCCCTGGGGCAGCGATGGGGGCCCAGCGGCGCAGGCGCTGGCGGGGCCCGCGCGGGCATGAGGCAGCGGGGAAATTCACGGGGCTCCGCTGGCGATGCGGGGCGCGACCGCCTCCCCGACGGCGCGCGGTCCTTCGCCTGCGCTCCCAGAGAGGCCCCGCGTAGGTGCTCTGCTCGGTCGGTCATCTGCTGAATCGCGCAATCATGCTGGAGCAACTCTGGGACGCGCAATCCATCTTGGATACGTCTTGGCAGGGACTGGCACTTCGCGGATGGCTGATTTGGGAGAGACTGGACACTTCGCGAGTCTGGGACGCGCGGATTTGGCGGACGCATGCCGCTCATTTTGCCCCGCGCCGCCTCCGCCTCTACAACGCAGTTGCATCGACCCAGTCCTGGAAAACCCCTGGCTCAGCATCCAGAGAATTAGTGCGGAAATGCAGATTCCCGACGTTGGTGAACATGTCATGAGCAAGGCTCGTTTGCTGCTTACTGAGAATGTGCCGCAACGAACCCTGGCGGTTACCGACCTCGTCGACGACGCGCAAGCAATGGAGAGGAACATGCTGCCCTCCACTTCATCCGAACTTCACCGTGGATTTTCACCATCAGACAGAATCTGCCACAAACACCTTCGATGGTAGTAGCAAATGGATACTCTTCCTGGGCGATGGCTTGTTCCTTGGTGAGCTCGTAGGCCGTGGGCCGCCATTTTCTTGCATTGGATAAGAACGCATGGGGCGCGCGTTCACTCGACAAGTCGGCGATCTATCGTTCAGTTTCCAAGTTTTTTCCCAGCATTGAAGCCACGATAACAGGTCGATCTCCACGGGCTGCTTTCGGGCATTTTCTTTTCGATGTTCCTGCGCCTCGTTGTGCCGATGCCTGGCCCCACGTGCGCTCAAAGACGCTCGCAGGAACGGGGAGGTGTTCTGGCTTCTTTCCATAACATCATACACGACAGCACGACGCAATTCGTCGCCTAATGGAACCATATTCCTCACCTTCTGACTCGTGGCAGTGGGTTTGTCGATGCCTGGTGGGTTCAGGTCTTGGCCGTCGGTGCGCATCGCGAGGAATGGCTTCGTCGCGACCATTTTTCTTGGTCAACCTTGACTGGGGGATTTTTCCTAGTCCCAATAAATACCTCCACTGTGGACTCACATTGGCTGAACGCCTGCGTGGGGCCCCACGCCATGGCTGAACGCCTGGGCGGGGGCTCCGAAGGCTCCGTCCAGGCGGGGCAAGCAGGGAAATGGCCTGAGAGGAAATTGCACTGGGGAGCGGCACTGGGGACGAGAATGATGAGATAACGGGGACGATGACGATGACGATGGTGATGAGATGATGGGGGCGATGACGGTGATGATGAGGAAATTGATGACGGTGATGATGCCAACAAGAATGACGGTGATGACGGCAAGGATGGCCACAGGAAGACGAGCAGCAGGCGAGGAAGGGGGAAGGATGGGAAGAAGGAAACGGATAATACAAAAGAAACGGGTCCCGAAGAAAAGGCGCCATGATGATGTTTCGCCGGTTTCCCGCTTTGGCAAAGGAACGTGCCTTGGCTGTTTGTTGGCGCTCCGCCATCAAATCGATCGCTCCGCTTTCGTCGCAAAGCTGACCCCTGGAGGTCCAGAATCCTTACTGGCTTCTCCTCCGTGGTTTCCTGACGGCCCCGCAGCCCGGTGAGGGCCCCCAGAGACAAAAATATGCAAACACCTTCCGCTGGGGAAACCAAAAGGTACCAATACCGCTACTCCCCAGACCTCTCCTGGGGTGCGTTCTGACAAGAATCTCGAAGCGACTCCAGCGGTGGCGACGAAGGCCTCCCAGGAGGCCCCGAAAATGTTAAAACGAGACAAGGGTAGCGGCCTGGGTACCTTTCCCTCCTCCGATCCGCGAGGAAGCCCGGGTGTCCCGTGTGGAAAGAAAATGCCTCGGCGGTCAGGACGGCGCGCGCCCTCCGAGGTGGCCCGGCTGCGAGCGCCACACACACCGCCGCGCTCGGGGCGTGGCCATGGCCACAACGGCCACTGCGAGGGAGACAGAGAGAGAGAGAGAGACAGCCAAAACTGGTAGTAAGGATGCGCGAGAAGGATGCAAGCCCCTTGGAGGCCCGTGTCGAAGCTGTTCGAGCGGGGCTGGCCATCGAGAGTGGTTGAGGATGGACCGGAGATGACCACAGATGCAAAAACGAAAGGGTACCCTTGGAAATTCTACCATCCTTACTCTCATTGTTGACTGTAGAGAAAGAGGGGGAGAGAGAGAAAGAGAGAGAGAGCGAGAACACAACAAAGCAGGCCAGGCCCCATCTCGCTGTGAGCAACCATCACGACGGACTATGTTTCGCCAATCTGCGGGCTGCTGTGGGCCCTCAGCTGGGCCGCGAGGCCGTCGGAAGACGACACAGGATGAGAACCCTGGCCCGAGGAAGAGGTCCATACCTCCTGAGGTCCACGCTGCGAAAAGAGCACGACGTCGGATGTCTGCGGAGGGGGGGAAAGGACGAGGGAATCCGATTCCTCCCCTGTGCAAGGAAACGTGAGGTGGCAGTGGACGAAAGTGAACGCGGAGGAGAAACGCACGGGGCAGATGATGCTTCACCAGGCAGATACTTAGAGTACTTCACGATGCGCTGGGTGGCTAGGACCTCAACAAGGCCTTAACAACAACCCCGCGAGACATGTCAACACGACTCGATATAAATATTTGCGCGATACGGAGTCATTACCACGGGTAGGCAGAGAGTGGATGCGAGCTCGCACATGCAAAGCATCAAGCACTGTGCCAAATATGAGACTTCAGAACCTCTGGATGCTGGATGGCAACACTTGCTGGCATGGAGCTCGCGCCTGCCCAGTTGGCAGGGTCCATCCACATCATGCCGTAGAAGTAATTCGTGACGCGTTTGGGGTCGTTCAGAGCGAGCGGCTGGAGCGCTCGGGACTCGTTCACGTTCTCGCACAAGGCCTGGTCAGACGTGGCCAGATCTTCGAACATGCACTTGCAATACAGATTCGCTTACCAAACATACCAAATCTGTGCTGTAGCCCCCGGTAGGAAGAGCAACACCATTGTTCGCGCGTGGGGCTGCCCAGGGGGTCCCAGGAGGAGACATATCCTGGGCAAGCCGCGGCATTCAGGCCCCCTGAAACAGGAAACTGCAAATCATGACTTTGACAATTCCACCTTGAGAAAAGGAATGACGAAGACTGTTCGACTCACGGCTGCAATTTTCTCGGGCGCGCCAATGTCCTTGCTTATGAGAAAATCTCCGCTTGAGGGCGCCCTGAAGCAAGCCCAGGTCAAAGATGCCGGAAATCCCAGGCGCGGGCTTCCAGACCCTTCAAAGAGCTGGAGAAGCGTTCAGAGCGAGCTCCACGGTGGTCCTACAAGTCTCGAACAAGGGCAACCACGCTCCGACAAATCCAAGATGGCCTCAAACAGCAAAGTAGGACTCCAAGAGGACTCAAGAAAGCCCCAGGAGGGCCCCCAAAAGGGCCCCAAGAAGCAACATTAGTTGATCCCATCTTCGATTTAGATAGTTTTTTGTTTTAACTTCCGAGTTCGTGCCTCCGACAGCTTCAGACACCCCAAGGGGCGGGCCCCAAAACGGTCCCAAACATCCCCAAGACTTTCCAGAAGGCCGTAAGACAGCCTCCAGACGGGCCCAAGAGAGCTCCAAGGCGGCCCACCACTTGTCCAGACGACCTGAGAACGCTCCATAACGGGCCAAGGTGGCCTCAAGAAGGCTCAAGGGGCCCCCAAAAGCGACTGAGAGGGCCCCAACGTCTTCCTCGTCCTCCTCTTCTTCGTCGTCGTCGTCGCCGCCGTCGTCGACGCCACCGCCGCCGTGGGAGCACACGCGCGAGACGGGCGCACCGCCCAGAAGTTCTGCACGTCTGGGAGCACCTGCAGCTTCCCGGTGGCGAACAGCACCTTGCTGTACGAGGCGTGGATCACCTCCAACGGGAAACCCAGACCCCCTCACGCCGTGGTCAAAAATCGGTTTCTCGTTATTTCCAACCTCTGCGAGAGCCTTCCTGGGCATCTAGTCGCCAGACAGCAATACAAGCTGAACAAATGTGGACAGACTAACCAAAACGGCCCTGGGGTCAGGGGCCAGCGGTCTGGTCTAGGGACCGGGTATCGAACAGAAGCACGACCTCCAGCAAGAGGGAGGGGAACCACTGCTGGCCTTTGTGTAGGCCCCCAAGCTTCTTCTCCAGCGCAAGCGTCGACCGAAGAGAGCCTCCATGTCTGAATTGATCCACGCGCCAGCGTTCACGGGGATATGATTGACACAAACAGCCCTTCCAATGCTCAATGGAACGTTGTCTTCTGCCACGAATGTTGGTCGTGCCAGCCGCCAGAAATCTCCATGGGGGGGTGAGGGATGAGGGGGAGCAAGGAGGAGGAACGCAAGATGGCAGAATTCCACGAACAGAGACCTTCGCAGAGCCACGAGTCGGCACTAGACACCCCCTCTGAGCCGACAGGGACGGCGCGAGAGGCGCAGCGCAGACCCAAGGACGACGCGCAGACCTCAAGAAGCTTGGTTCATGCGTTCTCCTCTCTCTCGACGGATTGGAGGCGGGGTGCATCGTGATGCTCGCCACCTCTTGCCATCGCTCGGACGTCCATTCCCCGTGTATGTCTCGGCTTCATGTTTGCATTTCTTCGCACAGTGATCCAAGATGATCCTCGCCGGAAAGAAAACGCTCACGTCCGAGCGATACCAGGACCTGTCCTGCTCCTCCTGCGAGGGACCCAGGCCTCCACGAGACCTGGGGGAGAGGGAGGAGGAAGGAGGAAGGCAGGGCTCCAGGGAGGGGACGGGAAGGAGGCAAGACGAGACACGAGACGGCACAAAACGAGAACGGACAGAACCATATGGGACTAAACGGCCAACAAACAGCATGAGCATCAACTTTCGGAGGCACGCGCGGGATTCTTGGATCGGCGCTGGACTCCCCTGGCGGTGCTTCCAACTCCGCCCGTGGCGCGCTCCGCGTGCTAGGGAGGGAGGTCCGGCGGAAACGCAAGGAAGCAGCGCGGACCTCCGCCACGTTCATGTGTATGCAATGTTTCTGCAAACGCTGCTTGCGCGTAAGGTCTCTTAATGCGTTTGATCAATTCGCCAGCCCAACGGGCCAGATGGCTGCTAAAATCTCGGGCAAGAATTTAATCCGCCGGCCCCCTTGTGGGGCCACCAGGCTGTAGGGCGAAGGTTCGCAATTTCCTGTGCCAGTTGCAGCTTCCAGTTTCCACTGTTACAGTTCTGCTTCTTGCTGCTTACTGTTCCTTGTTGATGGACTGCGCGAGGAGGGGAGGCCCAAAACGCGCATTGTTACCACGCCCTGAGCGTGTGCTCTGAATTGCTGGGGTGGGTAAAAATTAACACCCCTCACGCAGATCGGCGGGGTCAGGGTCCAAAAACACAGGGGATTTGCCACATTTCTGAAATTCGGTGGCACCCGTGACGCAGATCCGTAGGGTCAGGGTCCCAAAAAACAAAAGGGATTTGCCACATTTCTAATATTCGGCAACACACCTCACGCAGATCCGTAGGGTCAGGATCTAAAAACACATATGGGATTTGCCACATTTCTGAAATTCGGTGGCACCTGTGACGCAGATCCGTAGGGTCAGGGTCCAAAAACAATTGGGATTTGCCACATGTCTGAAATTCGGCAGCACCCCTCACGCAGACCCGTAGGGTCAGGGTCCAAAAACACAGGGGATTTGCCACATTTCTGAAATTCGGTGGCACCCCTCATGCAGATCGGTGGGGTCAGGGTCCAAACACATATGGGATTTGCCACATTTCTAAAATTCGGTGGCACCCATGACGCAGATCCGTAGGGTCAGGGTCCAAAAACAAACAGGTCCCGACACTGCTTCACGGCGGCGCCCAGACCTCATGATTTAGCTTTTGCATCTCCCATTATCCGAGACAGGGGGCCAGCAGCATGGGGCGAAGCCCTTACGAATAATGTTTCTAGTTCGCGCGCGCGCGAGGCGGCCTCTGAAGGTCCCCTGACGACAAGCACCCCGGCAAGGTCCCGGCAATGTCCCAGCAAGTCCCGGCAGGTTCCTGGCAGGGTCGGGTCAGAGATGCCGGAACTCCTGGGCGCGGCCTGGTGCCCCTGGAGCGCCCCAATGAGGCGCCAAATGGGTGGCAGGCCTCACGGCCGCCTAGGCCAAGTGCGTTCCAAAATAGCCCACGTTGGTCCCAAGACGGCCCAAGAAGCGCCCAAGACGCTCGAGGAGGGTTCCAAAAGGACTTCGAGAGGCCCCGAAAACGCAGAAACCGGAATTTCCCATAGTTTTCGAACGATTTTGGCGGTACCTCCTTTTCGAGCTGCCGACCGCCGTGGACGGGGCAAGAAGCCTCAAGATCGCTCCAAGACGGCCCACGAAGCCTCCACGAGGGCCCACGATGGCCCAAGAGGCCTCCAAAACGGCCCCAGGATGGCCCCAAGGAGGAGCCTAGAGGGGGAACCCGAATCGGCCTCAAGAGGCGCCCAGGAAGCCCCCAGAGGCCCTCAAGAGCCCTCCAAGAGCCCCCAAGAGGCCCAAAAGAGGGCCCCAAGATCCCCAACAGGACCCTAGGAAGGTCCCCAAGAAACCCCCGAAATGCTCCCCAGAAGCGGCAAAACTGATCCCCCGAGGCTCCCGAAAGCCCTACGAAGAGACCCCAAGAAACATCCATGAGCTCTCTGACCCAAAACCCATTCACGTCTCGAAAATCTTCTGGAGCTCTCTTGAGACATCTTGGCGCCCTCTGGGACAGTCGATTGACTGTCTTCGATAGGGTGGAAACCACATCTCCAAAGATTTCCTCGAGGACACTCCTGTCTGCACTACTGTTTCCCCTGGGCGCGATCACACCACCACGCAGCCAGTGATGGGAAACGGGCCGGCGAACTGAGCGAAGCGATTCCATAATTGTATTGGTGTGGCGAGGTTTCGCCTGGTGTGCGGCTGTGGGCGCCTCATGTGCGCCCCTTGCGCTGGACGGGCGTGGCGAAGCTTCGCCTGGTGGGCGGCCGCGTCCCGAAGATCTGAGGCAGGTGAGCGCGTCGGGGGAGGACACCACCCCGGCCGAAAGCATCACGCGCCAGAGGCGCAAACAGTCATGGCGCAGTGATCCGACAAGGCGAGCCCCACCCCACGCATACCGAACGCAGAGCGCATCCCCTGAAAGACACCATCTCATCGAAGATGCCTCGAGAGGGGTTGTCGAAGCCGGTGGGCCCCCTGCTCAGGAACATGAGCCCCCAGGTCGTGGCCGTCCAGAAATGGCAGGGGGCTTCTCAGCAGAAGGGACCTCCGATGGCTGGCAGGAAGGCCTCCATGCGGCCCCTACATTCCTCCTTCAAGGCTGCGCCCCCGGCCCCCTCCTCCTGCAGAGGCCTCAAGGGGCCTTCCGAACCAGAGGCCTGACCGACGTCTCCAGAGGCCACCTCAGACTTCCAAGCTCAAGACGGGCGCTTCTGGTAGTGCTCGGCCTCCTGAGGTCCTCGCGAGAGGCCTTCAAACAACTGTTCAGGATGAAGAGCCAACTCCCGAGAGGTTGTCAAGAAGCCCCTGCAAGCAACCCTCGTTGTAAGAGACACGACCTCGGAGGTCTAAGACTGGAGAAGCTCCTTAGAGGTCTCCGCTGGCAACCACAGCAAAGTCATCAGAGCGCCCAAACAGCGTGCTGATCCTCAACCCCTCGACCCACCTGACAGCCGTTCCTCTTCAGCGTGCCCAGGAACAGCTGCAATACCCTGTCCATGTACTGGTGGACCTGGCTCGGAGACGCGCTGGGTCAGCGCAAACCCATCGCAGCCAAGGCCATGTCGCGAACGCGGGCCAGCCACGAAAGTAGCTCGGGCTACCGGAGCAAGGGAGACGGATCTGGCCTAGGTGGCTTCCATGCCCGGGTCAGCCAGCGGATCTCGCAACGTTTGAACTGACCCTGTTAGCGCTGCCCCCCGTCACTTCCCCCGGGCACGCTATTCATCTCCGAGTCGTTCGTTGACGGTCCTGGGTTCGGCGAAAGCCCCCAGAAACCAAAACTAATAGCAACATGTGATAGCCAACTTGCGCCCCTAATAGCTATGCGGTGCAAGCTGCGTGGTGCAAACTGTGGTGTAAGCTGTATGGTGCAAGCTGCACAACTATGTGGTGCAGTTCACCCTGCCGAACAACTCCACTGCTCGCACAATCATCCCACCCCCCCACCCGCAATTTGGTTTGCAAGCCCCATGCGACGGCGATTGCGATGACTGCTTGGCGCTGGCTAGCGGCTGGCGCTGACCGCTGGGTACTTCCCAGACGCGTCTCGCAGGCCGCGCTGGCGCGCGGGCACTTCAGTGCGAGTCGGTGGCTCGGGCGACCGCGTTATCACGGCGACGCCAATAACAGCAGGCACGATGATGATATTAACGATGCTAGTGACGACGATGACAACGACGACAGCAAGGCCAATGACGGTGCCGATGCTGATGGAGCCGATGACGATGATGGTGTCCACGAGTCGGTGGTGAAGGTTTTGGGAACAAATCTACATGCGCGCGCGGCCGACGGGCGGGAGTGGCTCGCATGGTATTATACTGACAGGACTCATGCACTCCCAGCACGCGCGCAAGGGCGATCGAATGGTTTCGCCACGCGCGCGCGAGAGGCCCGTTCGAACGCATGTGTTGGAGCAAGAGCGTGCGCGCAGACCATGTTTGAAACAATCAGGTTGTAAAACCATGTGTGTTTGTGTCTTCGGGGCCCTCGATTCTGATCTTTTGAGGGGCCCTAAACCTCTGAACGACTTCGGCATGCGCGCATGTCGACGCGCGCGTGTGCACTGCGTTTTTTCTCCATATCCTAAGGTGGGTTTTTGTTCTCCATATCCAGAGATGGAGTTATTGTTATTTCTTGGACGCCGCCGACTCCAGAGAACAAGGACACACCCAGAACACAGACTTACTCATGCACAGACTTACTCATACTCAGACTTACTCATACCCAGGCGTACTCATAACAAACTTACCCATACCCAGATTTACGCATACAAAGACTGACTCATACACAATATTACTCATACTCAGGCTCACTCATCCACAGACCTGCTCATACTCAGACTTACTCATACCAGACGTACACATACACAGACACACTCATACACAGACTTACTTATATTTAGACTTACGCATACCCAAAAGTACTCATACACACACTTACTTATACTCAGACCTACACATACTCAGACCTTCTCACAATCTGAATTACTATTACTCAACACGCGACAGAATCTGAGGATGTCTCAATGAGGACGTCTCAGGCGGGGCGCTGGCTTCAGCACCCCTAAGGGGAGCCGCCAGGGGGTATACCACGGGCCCTTTCGCGGCAAGTTTGTGGGGATGTCTCAGGGGGTTCGCCTGTTTGGGTGCCCAACATCGTCTGCGTCTACAGCAGATTTAAAGGATGTGTCAGGCGGGGCGCTGGTTTCAGCACTCCTAAGGGTAGCCGCCAAGAAGTGTTTTTACGGGCCCGTTCGCGGCCAGTTTGTGGGGATGTCTCAAGCGGTTTGCTCGGGGCGCTGGTTTCAGCACCCCTAAGGGGGGGCCGCCAGGGGGTGTTTTCACGGGCCCGTTCGCGCCAAGTTTGTGGGGATGTCTCAGGCGGTTTGCTCGTTTTCATGCCCAACATCCTTGGCTTTCAGAGCAGATTCTGCGGATGCCTCAGGCGGGGCGCTGGTTCCAGCACCCCTAAGAGGAGACGTCAGGGGGTGTTTTCACGGGCCCGTTCGCGCCAAGTTTGTGGGGATGTCTCAAGCGGTTTGCTCGTTTTCATGCCCAACATCCTTGGCTTTCAAAACAGATTTTGAGGATGTCTCAGGCGCGGCGCTGGTCTCAGCATCCCGAAGGACAGCCGCAGGGGGTAAGACACGGGCCCGTTCGCGGCCATTTTGCGGGGATGTCGCAGGCGGCTTGCTCGTAATCGTGCTGCGAGGAAGGAGATGAGACGTGCTGCTCCCTTGGGTCGTGCTCCGGCACGTGCGCTTTGGGACGCACGGAGGAAGGCGTCGAGGCGTGCGATGCCGCCCATGTGGACGCGCTATTATAGTCAAGCGCTCATGAACAGACGCTCACTATGGAATGGCATACAACATGAGATGCACATATGGAGAGCTCCACGCAGTGAGCAATACTTTCTTGGACGCCGCCGACTCCAGACAACAAGAACACACCCAGAACACAGACTTACGCATGCACAGACTTACTCATACTCAGACTTACTCATACCCAGACGTACTCATACACACACGTACTCATACACAGACCTACTCATACACATACTTACTCATACACAGACTTACTCATACTCAGACTTACTCATACTCAGACCTACTCATACTCAGACTTCCTCATACCCAGACGTACACATACATAGACTCACTCATACACAGACTTACTCATACTCAGACTTACTCATACCCATACGTACTCATACGCAGCCTTACTCATACTCAGACCTACACATACTCAGACCTTCTCATAGTCTGAATTACCATTACTCAGAGCGCGGCAGATTTTGAGGATGTCTCAGGCGGGGCGCTGGCTTCAGCACCCCTGAGGGGAGCCGCCAGGGGGTATACCACGGGCCCTGTCGCGGGAAGTTTGTGGGGATGTCTCAGGCGGTGTGCCTGTTTGGGTGCCCAACAGCGTCTGCGTCTACAGCAGATTTACAGGATTTCTCAAGCGGGGCGCTGGTTTCAGAACTCCAAAGGGGAGCCGCCAGGGGGTGCTTTCACGGGCCCGTTCGCGCCCAGTTTGTGGGGATGTCTCAGGCGGTTTGCCTGTTTCGGTGCCCACCGATTTGGAGGATGTGTCAGTCGGGGCGCTGGTTTCAAACTTACTCATACCTAGACGTACACATAGACAGACTTGCTCATACTCAGACTTACTCATACCCAGCCGTACTCAGACACATACTTACCCATACTCAGACCTACACATACTCAGACCTTCTCATAGCCTGAGTCACTCAACACACGGCAGATTTTGAGGATGTCTCAGGCGGGGCGCTGGCTTCAGCACCCCTAAAGGGAGCCGCCAGGGGGTATATCACGGGCCCGTTCGCGGCCAATGTGTGGGGATGTCTCAAGCGGTTTGCTCCTATTCATGCCCAACATCCTTGGGTTTCCAAGCAGTTTGAGGATGTCTCATCTCAGACGGGGCGCTAGTTTCAGCACCCCTAAGGGGGGCCGCCAGGGTTGTTTTCACGGGCCCGTTCGCGCCAAGTTTGTGGGGATGTCTGAGGCGGTTTGCTCGTTTTCATGCCTAACATCCTTGGCTTTCAGAGCAAATTCTGAGGATGTCTCAGGCGGGGCGTTGGTTTCAGCACGGAGCCGCCAAGGGGTGTTTTCACGGGCCCGTTCGCGGCCAGTTTGTGGGGATGTCTCAAGCGGTTTGCTCGTTTTCATGCCCAACACGCATCCCTAAGGAGAGCCGCCAAGGGGTAGGACACGGGCCCGCTCGCGGCCATTTTGCGGGGACGTCTCAGGCGGTTTGCTCGTCAGTGCGCTCATGAACTGACGCTCGCTATGGCATGACATAAAACATGAGATGCGCATGTGGGGAGCTCCACGCAGTGCGTAATTTGTTGTTGTTCAATGGCGTTCTTGCAAACGGACGGTTGTTGATAAACGGCTGCGCGCATAGTATTATTTGGCGGGGGCGGGGGGGATACTTGCTCGGCTGGGATGTTATCAATTCACATATCGCATGATCCACGGGGCATAATCGAATGTACACTGCACATCCCCAAGGGGGGATAACTCCGGCGTCGGGGGGTGGTAGATCCTATGTCAGCAAGAGAATTTACGTGGCGCAAGCTAGAAGCGGCAACGAAGCGGCAACGGGCGGCACCGTGGCGAAACCTCGCCAAGCACACCCATCCCGCCAAGCGGCAACGAGGCGGCAACGAGGCGGCGTCGTGGCGAAACATCTCCAAACTCATTTCGGGGAATCGTAAGACTCGGGTTCGGGGGAGTCGGGTTGGCCTGACGGGGGAAAATGACGAGACCCAATCTGCAATTTGACGTGAACTCCCCATCCAAACGTCCCACGCACACCAGACCGTCAACATCTCAGGACGGGCCCGTCAAAAAGCGTCGGCAAACCCGAAGTCTGGCGAACTCAAGTAATTCTTGGCGACAGAAATGATCATCCCTAGCTGCAAACACTGCTTGGGGAACATGCCGTCGGCTGTTTTTTTTTGCAACGGCGATAATCCGGGTTATCCGGGGGGGTGGGGCTGGCCGATAACCCAATCTTCGCGCTGTGGGCCGCCCTGCGAATGCCAACGCGCACAAGTGCTGCGGCCCCCAAAGCTGCTAACGATGCTGCGCCGATGCTACCATTCGTGCTGCGACGATGCGGGCGCCGTCAGGGGATGCCGAGAGATATGTCTGGACCCTCAACCTGCTCGACCAACAATGTGCGTTTATCCAGGGGGTGGGGGGTGAGCCCGATCACCTGGACTATCGCAAGACCCTAGACAAAGACATGATCGACCCACGAACCCGGAAAGGAACATAGAAATGCGAGACATGGCAACATGTTCAAGACACCTGATTGGGCGACGGGCAATTGCAATGCTGAATGTATTAATCTTGATGTACCGTGCCGAAGGCTGTGCTGTGCTGCACCGTGCTGAACTGCGATGTGCCATGCCGCGGTTGTGCTCTATAGCGCTGTGGATCGAGTCCTCCTTTGCATCCGAGTCCTGGCCGAACTGATCTGGATCTTGAGCTCGAGCTGCGTGAACACATGGTAGCTGCCCCAGAGCTGGTTGACGCGGAAACGTGGAGGACGTTCAATCAACTCAGCCTCAAGATCCAACTCAACTCCGAAAAGGAACGACATGGCACGGGGCATAGGCTCACAGACGCGCCACAGGATGTGCCAAGGGCGCAATAGGGGATGCGCCAGGGGACGTGTCGTCGGACGTATCAGGGTACGTGCCCTGGAAGTGTCAGGGACCTGCCACGGGACGTGCCCAAGCGCGTGCCATGGGGCGGCCAGAGGACGTCATGCCAAGGGACGTTGCAAGAGGCGCGCCACGGAACTGGCAGGGGAAACGCCAGGGGACAAGCCAGGAAACGCGACAGAGGACGAGCCAGTGAACGTGCCACGCCGAGTGGCGTGCTAGGCTAGGGGACGTGCCAGGGCACGTCACGCCAGAACGTCGCAAGGGACGCGCCAAGGGACGCGCCAGCGCGCCCCTACGGGTGGGGTTGGACTGTGACGCACGATACTGCGACAAGCGTTTCGTTCGAGACATCCTCAACACATCCTCATATTAGACATCCACCTAGGCGACCTGGACACGTGAAAGCAAGCGTCTCGCTCGAGAAATCCTCAACACATCCTCATGCCAGACATCTGCCTGGGCGCCCTGGAAGCGTAACAACAAGCGTCTCGCTCGATACATCCTGAACAACTTCTCATGCTAGACATCTGCCCTGGCAACCAGGACGCGTGAAGCCAAGCGCCTCGCTCGAGGCATCCTCAAGACCTGGGCATGTGAAAACAAACATTGCACCTGAGACATCCTCTGAATTCTGGTCCCCGGGTGAGGACCAACATATAATACAGAACAAGCGCTTCGCTAGAGACATCTTCAACCAATTCTGCACAACCAACGTTTCGCACAATGCATTCCCAACTTCTTAATTCGCCGACCCTACGCGGCATCGTGATTTATCGCAGAATAATTTCGCCTGCGCTACGCACATCGATTCCGGGGGTAAGTCCCTAACGTGACCGACCCACGAACCCGGAAAATAATACAGACATGTAAGGTATGGCAACGGTTCAAAGACCCCTGATTGGGCGACGGGCAAAGAAAATGCTGAGTGCATGAATCTTGATGTACCGTGCTGAGGGCTGTGCTGTGCTGCGCCGTGCTGGATGCGATGTGCCATGCCGCGATGATGCTCGACAGTGTTGCGGAGCGAGTCCTCCTTTGCATTCGAGTCCTGACCGAACTGATCTGGATCTTAGACTCGAGCTGCCTGAGCACATAGTCGCTACCCCAGAGCTAATTTACAGGGGAACATGCCAGGAGGACTCGCCGCAGAACGTCCCAAAGGACGCGCCAAGCGACGTGCCAGGGGACGTGTCACGGGGACGCACCGCGGGACGTGCCAAGGGGACGCGCTATGGAACGTGCCAATGGACGTGCCACCTCCTGCTAGACATCTGCCTGGGCGAACTGGACACGTGAAGACAAGTGGTTCGCTCGAGACATCCTCAACACATCATCACGTTAGACGTCCGTTCCAGGCCACCAGGATGGTCCCAGGAGGCCCATGTTAGATACCTCCTAAATTGCCTGGGCACGTTAAAGCACCTGGTTCCGCAATGTTGGAGTACCCCCCTGGGTGGCCTGGACACGTAAAACCACGTGGTGCCAGCTCGGGGCAACCATGTTAGATACCCCCCTGGGTGGCCTGGACAAATAACTATAATCACTTGGTTCCAGCTTGGGAGAACCATGTTAGATATCCCCCTGGGTGGCCTGGACACATCAAAACACATGGTCCTTGCTCGGGGAAATCATGTTAGATGCCCCCCGCGTGGCCTGGAAACGGAAAAACACATGTTTCATGCTCGGGGCAACCATGTTAGTCGCTCCCCTGGGTGGCCTGGACACGTGAAAGCACTCGGTAACAACTCGGTACAACCATGTTAGATACCCCCCTGGGTGGCCTGGACAAGTAAACTCACGTGGTTCCAGCTTGGGGTAACCATGTTGGATATCCCCCTGGGTGGCCTGGACACGTTAAAACACGTGGCCCTTGCTCGGGACAACCATGTTAGATACCCTCCTGCGTGGTCTGGATACGCTGGATTCGCGCTCCCGCTAGAGACATCCTCGCAATGTCTTCCCTGGAGATGCCACCACATCGCCCCCCCCCTGTCAAGAGCAAGAAAACATTACTTATCTGTTTTGGGACATGTGTTTGGACAGCGCTTTTCGGCCCCCCGTGCGGTTCCTGATAATTCGGCGTTTGGTCCGACGCCATGGTAAATACCCCCTGGGCAGCCTGGACACGTAAAAACACATGGTTCCAACTTGGGACAAGCATGTTAGATACCCCCCTGGGTGGCCTGGACACGTACAAACGCATTGTGCCAGCTCTGGGCAACCATGTTAGATACCCGCCTGGGTGGCCTGGACACGTTAAAACACGTGGTGCCAGCTCGGGACAACCATGTTAGATACCCTCCTGGGTGGCCTGGACAAGTACAATCACTTGGTTCCAGCTTGGGATAACCATGTCAGATATCCCCCTGGGTGGCCTGGACACGTAAAAAACACTTGTTTCCAGCTCGGGACAACCATGTTAGATACTCCCCTGCGTGGCCTGGATACGCTGAAGTTGCGCTCCCGCTAGAGACATCCTCGCAATGTCTGCCCTGGAGAGGCCCCCCCCCCCAAGCGCCACCTCCTGTCCAGAGCAAGAAAACATTACTTTTCTGTGTTAGGATATATGTTCGGGTAGCGCTTTTCGCCCCCCGTGCGGTTCCTGATAATTCGGCGTTTGGCCCGACGCCATGTTGGATATCCCCCCTGGGCGGCCTGGACACGTAAAAACACAAGGCTCCAGCACAGGGCCACCATGTTAGGTACCCCCCTAGGTGGCCTGGACAGGTGAAAACACGCGGTTCGAGCGCAGGACCACCATGTTAGCTACCTCTCCTGGGTCGGCTGGCCACGTAAAAACACGTGATTCCAGCTCGGGGTCACCATGTTAGATATCCCCCTGGGTGGGCTGGCCACGTAAAACACGTGGATCCAGCTCTGGGCAACCATGTTAGATATCCCCCTGGGTGTGCTGGCCATGTAAAATCACGTGATTTCAGCTCGGGACCACCATGTTAGACACCCCCCTGATGGCCTGCACACGTAACAACTCACGGTTCCAGCCCACCCAGGGGGGATATCCAACATGCGGTCGTCTGTGGCGCCAGCGACGGACAACCATGTTGGATGCCCCCCTGGCCGAACTGGGCACGTGAAACCAAGTGTTTCGCCTGAGACATCCTCTGAATTCTGGCCCCCCACGAGGCCCCCGCTTCAGACATCCACCAACTCTGCAAAACCAGCATTTCGCTCGAGACATCGTCAACTAAGTCTGAAAAACAAGCATTTCGCTCGAGACGTCCTCAAACATCATTTCACGAGCCCTACGCGACCTCATCAGTTAC
Source organism: Prorocentrum cordatum (assembly GCA_963575745.1). NCBI lineage: Eukaryota > Dinophyceae > Prorocentrales > Prorocentraceae > Prorocentrum > Prorocentrum cordatum. The sequence goes on along the minus strand of CAUYUJ010011558.1, from coordinate 872,212 downwards.
CGCGAGTAATTCCGCTGGCCCTACGGCCGTCGACTCCGGGGATACACCTCCAGAAGAGAACCCTGGGCTTCAGCCCATTCCGGGAAAAAAAAAAAAGCCCTGGGCCCGCGCCCTTACCGGGAACAACGCCTTCACGGCGCGAGGGCACTAGGGCACGTGAGCCACGGGCCTGGCGCCAGCACGCCGACGCCGGGGCCTCCCAGGCCCGGCCCCGCAGCCAGCCCCGAGGCCACGCAGGAAGAGAGGCTCCCTGGATGCGCCCTCCACCCCCGCATTTCCGCCGCAGCCCTCCGCCTCCAAGGGCCGAGATTAGTCATACTACTCGCCGCGATCATGCCCAGTAGCGTCGTCTGGGAACTAACCGTTCCTAAGCATTCCTAAAACGGCGCCGCCGGCTCAAATCGTGACGTTACACGACCCCATCCCTCCTTCCCCCCGCCATCGCCAGGGGACCAAACGAATGCCTCCTCTCGCTGGGTTAGCGGCGGCGACGACGGCAGCGGTCCGCGTTGCGACAAAATCACGGCGTCGGAAGTCTGCGAAAGGGGTGGGGTCGAGGCTCGGAGCGTTTTCGTTGGTTTCGTTGATTTCCCAGCCTCAAAGTGCTGTCCGGCATCTGCGTCCCGCTAGGAGCGTTCCAGGGGAGCCCCAGTCATCCCGAACGGCCGCCCGAGGGCCGAGTTATGGCCCAACAGCGACGCCTCCTGTCGCTGTGGAAAACATGATCGACCCACGAACCCGGAAAGGAATATAGAAATGTAGGCATGGCAACGTTTTCAAAGACATCACATTCGGCGACGGACAAGGTTGCAATGCTGAGTGTCTCGATCTTGATGTACCGAGCCGAGAGTTGTGCTGCGCCAGGTCGTGCTGAGTTGCGATGTGCCATGCCGCGATTGTGCTGTGCAGCGTCGTGGATCGAGTCCTCCTTTGCATCCGAGTCCTGGCCGAACTGATCTGGATCTTAAGCTCAAGCTGCCTAAGCACATAGTAGCTGCCCCAGAGCTGATAAACTGGGTGACATGCCAGGAGGACGCGCCGCGGAACGTCCCAAGGGACGCGCCAGGCGACGTTCCAGGGGACGTGCCATGGGGACGCACCGCGGGACGTGCCAAGGAAACGCGCTGCGGAACGTGCCCATGGACGTGCCTCGAGACGTGCCAGGGGACGCGCCGCGCGACGTGCCAGGGGGACTCGCCACGGGACGCGCCACGGAACTTGCCAAGGAACGTGCCAAATTGCAATGCTGGAAACATCGATCTTGATGTACCGTGCCGAGGGCTGCGCTGTGCTGCGCCGTGCTGAATTGCGTGCGATGTGCCATGCCGCGATTGTGCTCTATAGCGTTGTAGATCGAGTCCTCCTTTGCGTCCGAGTCCTGACCGAACTGATCTGGATCTGAAGCTCAAACTGCCTAAGCACATAGTAGCTGCCCCAGGCCAAATTGACTCCGGGGCATGCCAGGAGGCCGCGCCGCGGAACGTCCCAAGGGACGCGCCAAGCGACGTGCCAAGGGACGTGCCATGGGCACGCACCGCGGATCGTGCCAAGGGGACGCGGTACGGAACGTGCTGGAGCAAGCGTTTGGCTCGAGACATCCTGCCCGAATCCTCATGCTAGACATCCGCCTGGGCGACCTGGACACGTGAAAACAAGTGGTGTACTCGAGACATCCTCAGCACACCTTCATGTTAGACGCCCGCCTGGGTCACCTGGGCACGTGAAAACAAGCTTTTCGCTCGAGACGTTCTCAACACCTCCTCATGCTAGACATCCGACTGGGCGACTTGGACACGTGAAAACAAGTGGTTCGTTCGAGACATCCTCAACACATCTTCATGCTAGACGCCCGCCTGGGCGACCTGGGCACGTGAAAACAAGCGTTTCGCTCGACAGGTTCTCAACACCTCCTCATGCTAGACATCTGACTGGGCGACCTGGACACGTGAAAACAAGTGGTTCGCTCGAGACATCCTCAACACATCTTCATGTTAGACATCCGCCTGGGCGACCTGGACACGTGAAAACAAGTGGTTCGCTCAAGACATTCTCGACACATCCTCATTCTAGACGCCTGGGCAACCTGGACACGTGCAAACAAGCGTCTCGATCGAGACTTCCTCAACACATCCTCATGCTAGACATCCGCCTGGGCGACGAGGACGCGTGAAAACAAGCGTCTCGCTCGAGACATCCTCAACAAATCCTGGTGCTAGACCTCTGCCTGGGCAAGCTGGACGCGTGAAACCAAGCGTCTCGCTCGAGACATCCTCAAAATCTGGGCACGTTGAAACAAGCATTTCACTAAAAGATCCTCTGAATTCTTGTCCCCAGGAGAGGACCATCTATAACACAAAACAAGCGTTTCGCTCGAGACATCCTCAACAATGTCTGCAAAACAAGCGTTTCGTTAGAGAAATCCTCAAATTTCCATTCCGCCGGCCCTAGGCGAACTCGTTATTTATAGCAAAATAATTCCGCCGGCCCTACAACCGTCGATTCAGGGGGTAAACGACTATAAGAGAACCCTGGGCCCCCGCCCTTTCCGGGAAATATCCGCCGCAAATTTGGTTGCCAATTGTCAGTCTCTTGGGGGCCCCCATCGGGCCCCAGCCAGGGCTACCAACAACATGATCGACCCACGAACCCGGAAAGGAATATAGACATGTAAGACATGGCAACGTTTCAAAGACACCTGATTGGGCGACGGGCAACTGCAATGCGTAATGTATCGATCTTGATGTACCGTGCCGAGGGCTGTGCTGTGCAGCGCCGTGCTGAATTGCGATGTACCATGCCACGATTGTGCTCTATAGCGTTGTGGATCGAGTCCTCCTTTGCGTCCAAGTCCTGACCGAACTGATCTGGATCTTTAGCTCGAGCTGCCTGAGCACATGACTAGTAGCTGCCCCAAAGCTGATTGACAAGGGGACATGCCAGGAGGACGCGTCGTGGAACGTTCCAAGGGATGCGCCAGGCGACGTGCCAGGGGACGTGCCATGGGGACGCACCGCGGAGCGTGCCAAGGGGACGCGCTATGGAACGTGCCAATGGATGTGCCACGGGACGTGCCAGGGGACCCGCCGCGCGACGTGCCAGGGGGACTTGCCACGGGACGCGCCACGGAACGTGCCAAGCAACGTGCCAAGTTGCAATGCTGAATGTATCGATCTTGATGTACCGTGCCGAGGGCTGTGCTGTGCTGCGCCGTGCTGAACTGCGATGCGCCATATGACGATTGTGCTCTATAGCGTTGCGGATCGAGTCCTCCTTTGCATCCGAGTCCTGACCGAACTGATCTGGATCTTTAGCTCGACCTGCCCTACCACATAGTAGCTGCGCCAGAGCTAATTGACAGTGGAACATGCCAGGAGGACGCGCCGCGGAACGTCCCAAGGGAGGCGCCGAGCGAGGTGCCAGGGGACGTGCCACGGGGACGCACCGCGGGACGTGCTGAAGGGACGAGATACGGAACGTGCCAATGGACGTGCCACGGGACGTGCCAGGGGACGCGCCGCGCGACGTGCCAAGGGGGACTCGCCATGGGACGCGCCACGGAACTTGCCAAAATGCAATGCTGAATGTATCGATCTTGATGTACCGTGCCGAAGGCAGTCCTTTGCTGCGCCGTGCTGAACTGCGATGTGCCACGTGACGAGTGTGCTCTATAGCGTTGTGGATCGAGTCCTCCTTTGCACCCGAGTCCTAACCGAACTGATCTGGATCTTCAGCTCGAGCTGCCTGAGCAGATAGTAGCTGCCCCAGAAAACTGTCACAGGGGAGCATGCTAGGAAGACACGCCGTGAAAAGTTCCAAGGGACGCGCCAAGCGACGTGCCAAGGGACGTGTCATGGGGACGCACCGCGGGACGTGCCAAGGGGACGCGCTACGGAACGTGTCAATAGACGTGCCACGGGACGTGCCAGGGGACGCGCCGCGCGACGTGCCAAGGGGACTCGCCACGGGACGCGCCACGGAACTTGCCAAGGAACGTGCCAGGTTGCAATGCTGAGTGAGGGTATCGATCTTGTTGTACAATGCCGAGGGCTGTGCTGTGCTGCGCCGTGCTGAACTGCGATGTGCCATATGACGATTGTGCTCTATAGCGTTGTGGATCGAGTCCTCCTTTGCATCCGAGTCCTGACCGAACTGATCTGGATCTTAAGCTCGAGCTGCCTGAGCACATATTCCACATAGTAGCTGCCCCAGAGCTAATTGGCAAACGAACATACCAGGAAGACGCACCGCGGAACGTTCCAAGGGACGCGCCAGGCGACGTGCCAGGGGACGTGCCACGGGGACGCACCGCGGGACGTGCCAAGGGGACGCACTACAGAACGTGCTGGGGACAAGCGTCGTGTTGGTGGCCTGAACACGTGAAAACACGGTGCCAGCTCGGGACAGCCAGGTTAGATACCCCCATGGGTGGCCTGGACACGTACAAACAAGTGGTTCCAGTTCGGGACAATCATGTTAGAGATCTCCCTGGGTGGCCAGAGCATGAACAAACACGTGATTCCATCTCGGGACAACCATGTTAGATACCCCCCTGCGTGACCTGGATACGCTGAATTCGCGCTCCCGTTCGAGACATCCTCGCAACGTCTTCCCTGGAGAGGCCCCCAAAGCGCAACCCCCTGTTCAGAGCAAGAAACCATCACTTTTCTGTCTTGGTACATGTGTTCGGGTAGCGCTTTTCGCCCCCCGTGCGTTCCCTTATCATTCGGCGTTGGGCCCGACGCCATGTTAGACACCCCAACTCTGCGAAACCAGCGTTTCGCTCGAGACATCCTCAACCAATTCTGAAACATGATCGACCCACGAACCCGGAAAGGAATGTAGAACTGTAACACATGGCAGCGTTTTCAAAGACACCTGATTGGGTGACGGGCAAATGCACTACTGAAGGTATCGATCTTGATGTACCCTGCCGAAGGCTGTGCTGTGCTGCGCCGTGCTGAATTGCGATGTGCCATGGCGCGACTGTGCTCCATAGCCTCGTGGATCGAGTCCTCCTTTGCATCCGAGTCCTGACCGAACTGATCTGGATCTTAAGCTCGAGCTGCCTGAACACATAGTAGCTGCCCCAGAGCTAATGGACAGGGGAACATGCCAGGAGGACGCGCCGCGAAACGTCCCAAGGGATGCGCCAGGCGACGTGCCAGGGGACGTGCCATGGGGTCGCACCGCGGGACGTGCCAAGGGGACGCGCTACGGAACGTGCCAATGGATGTGCCACGGGATGTGCCAGGGGACGCGCGACGCGACGTGCCAGGGGGACTCGCCAAAGGACGCCCCACGGAACGTGCCAAGGAACGTGCCAAGTTGCAATGCTGAGTGCATCGACCTTGATGTACCGTGCCGAAATCAGTGCTGTGCTGCGCCGTGCTGAATTGCGATGTGCCATGGCGCGATTGTGCTCTATAGCCTCGTGGATCGAGTCCTCCTTTGCATCCGAGTCCTGACCGAACTGATCTGGATCTTAAGCTCGAGCTGCCTGAACACATAGTAGCTGCCCCAGAGCTAATGGACAGGGGAACATGCCAGGAGGACGCGACGCGAAACGTCTCAAGGGACGCGCCAAGCGACGTGCCAGAAAACAAGCATTTCGCCTGAGACATCCTTTGAATTCTGGCCCCCCCACGAGGCCACCGCTCGAGACATCCTCCAATTTTGCAAAACCAGCGTTTCGCTCGAGACATCCTCAACAAATTATGAAAAACAAGCGTTTCGCTCGAGACATCCTGTCAAAATCCAAGAAATCCAAATACCCGCGCGCGGGACGCGGCACGCGCGAGACATCCTTGGAATTCCTGCGCGAGGGGCGCTTTTCCGTGTCGCGGTCGGCTCTGCAAAACCAGCGTGTCGCTCGAGACATCCTCAACAAATTCTGAAACCAAGCGTTTCGCTCGAGACATCCCCAACTCTGCAAAACCAGCGTCTCGCTCGAGACATCCTCAACAAATTCTGAAAAACAAGCGTTTCGCTCGAGACATCCTCAAAAATAATTTCGCCGGCCCTACTCCGTGCGTGCTCGCTCGCAAAATAATTTCGCCGGCCCAAGTCGCAGGGGGGCCGGGGGGTAAACCTACTAAAAGAGAACCCTGGGCCCGCGCCCTTTCCGGGAAAAACAAGCGTTTCGCTCGAGACATCCCCCAACTCTGCAAAACCAGCGTTTCGCTGGAGCCATCCTCAACAAATTCTGAAAACCATGCGTTTCGCTCGAGACTTCCTCAACAATAATTCCGCTGGCCTCCTTCAAACTCGTCATTTATCGCAAGAGAACCCTTGGCCTCTGCCCTTTCCAGGAAAAGACAACCTCCGCGGCAGCATTGACAACGAGTCCTGTTCAAAGTAGGCAGAAACTGGCGTTGGTCATGTCCCGAGGCCGGTCCTTCTCAACACTGGGACTCTCTCCCGCCAAGAGCTGCTTTCTGACGTCCACAGACCACCAGACCCCGGCTGGGCGAGGGGGGCGGCCTTCAGACCCACACAGGGCTAAAGCGGCAACGCGCAATCTAAGGCTGGCTGCCCCCCCGGCAGGGAGCGGAAGGCAACGCGACGAGGCAGGAACTTTCACAGGTGCGGAGGAAGAGGGGGAGGAGGAGGAGGAGGAGGAGGAGGAGGAGGAGGAGGAGGAGGAGGAGGAGAAAAAGTAGGAGGAGAGGCGTACGAGGAGGAGGAGGAGGAAGAGGAGGAGGAGGAGGAGGAGGAGGAGGAAGGGGAGGAGGAGGAGGAGGAGGAGGAGGAGGAGGAGAAGGAGGAGGATTACCTGGAAAGGTTACCTGAAACTTGCGATGCACGGGCACCCAGCGATGCTACTCTGCTATTGTCCTCGGCAATTGCGCGCTGCGCATCTCTCTGATGCAACGCCTCACGGATCTGTGTGGGTATCCCTGTGTGGTGCGGCCACAAACCCTGCTGAAGTTTGGCAAGATTCTGGTTGCCTTCAGCCGTGCGGGGCCAAGGCAATTTGTCAACATACATACTGGTATAATACCCGCAACGGCTGCACAACGTGAAAATCATACAATCAACACACGGGTGTGCGTGCCATGCGGAGCTTTCCCTCCCACACTCCGCGACGACGACGACGGTGGATACACACAGCTCCTGCTCTAGCACACTGAATGGGCCTGCACTCGGGCTGAGCAAACAACTCCAGGTCCGCATGCACGGCCGCGCCATCACAGATCCTGCAATATCACCTGGCCCCCACCCTCTCCAACTCGTGGTGCGACGAGGCAGTCAGCAGGGCCTGCGTACCTGGACGTGGACTTTTGGCCTCATAACTTTGATAGGGTCAAGGGTCATACGCTCCAGGCTGGCTCGGGCCGCGCGACGACGGACTAAATGGGCGGTCTTACCGATGCGTCCGACCTCGGGCTTCACGATGCTTTGCGCAAGACCTCGGCGGCGACTTCACCCGCTTCACGTCGGCACAACCGTTGCCCGCAATGTGCCACAACTGGTAGGGGGTCTCGTGACCCGTTAGCTCATCCGGTTGATGGCTGTGAACAAAACATGATGGACCCACGAACCCGGAAAGGGATATACAACCGCATGCATGGAAACGTTTTCACGACACCGTATTGGGCGACGGGCACTTCCACGAAACACCCCGCGAAACATTCCACGAGACACGGGCGACCGTTTTCAACGCTTTCTTGGAATCATTCCACGAGACACCCCGCGAAACAGTCTACGAGACACCCCACGAAACATTCCACGACGACAGGCAACCACTCAACCAAGGCGGTGTGGTCGTGCTGGGGAGTGGTCGTGCTGGGGTGTGGTCGTGCTGGGGGGTGGTCGTGCTGGGGTGTGGTCGTGCTGGGGGGTGGTCGCGCCCCTGGAGAAATCAAATCTATACGCACATACGTAAAAACACAAGGATTCGTGCACCTGGAGAGGGCAAATCTACAGGCACATACGTAAAAACACACGGGCTCGTGCACCTGGAGAAGGCAAATCTCTGGTGCGCCCAGATCCCTCAAGTTCTACAAAACAAGCGATTCGCTCGAGACATCCTCGGTAACTCTGCGGAGCAAGCGTTTCGCACGAGACATCCTCAACACACGAAAGAGTGGCCCGCACCCTGTGATTTATCGATCGGGATTTCAAAAACAAGGGTTTCGCCTGAGACATCCTAAATTTCTAATCCGCCAGCCCACCTTGACCTCGATATTTATAAAAGAAAGAATTTGCCGGCCCACCTCAGTTGAGGCACCGGGGACAAGTTTACCTACTAAAAGAGAACCCTGGGCCTACGCCCTTTCCGGGAAAAAGATCCGCACATCACTCGCTCGCCTTTTTGTCAGCTCCGCTCGGCTGGCGATCCACAAGTAAGAATTTGGCCCTCGCGGGGCCAATGCCTCCTGCGGGCACATCCCTGGACGAGAGGCATGTTGTCGGCGTGGTGCCGCAGGGGGCCGCTGGTATGCGCAAGGACTGGATATAAGCGAGCAGTTCCGAACGAGGCACCGTCGGCCGAGGTCCAGGCAGGTCTGCCATGATGCCCGCTACCTCCTGCGGCGCCTCTGCATTGACGGCGAACGCCGTCAGGATGGAGACCCCGACTCCGCACTGGCGTAGCCTAGGGTAGTCACTGTGCTTATCGCCCGAGCCGTTGTCTGTCCAAATCGCTTTCGCAGTGCCGTTGAAGCTCCACGGTCTACGAGTCGTCAGTGCACCTCTGGAAATCCGCGGCGCCCTCGGGGTGCTCGTGCCTGGTCCAGCTTGCAGGTGGCCCCCCGCGTAGCCGCATTCAGGGCGTCTGCGCTTGCTTTTCGAGCGCGCGCGGCAGCAAAACCTGCGCGGCGCGGAGGTGTAGTCGGCGCAGTCCACGTTGCACGGGAACGACCATACACGGTGAAAGAGCGCTATCTGCAAGGCATCTAGCGCGTCGCCTCACGCGCGGCCACGACGCTCCAGCAACCACTTGCAAACAATCGCCCACATGGAATGTTGTCCATCTCTCTGAAGACGAGCCAACTGCCGCCGTACTTGGTGAAAGCCAGCGCCGTCTTGAATACCACTACCTGTTTCGTGCCGCGGGCCTTTCGTCCTCCAATCGCGCTTGATACAGGCACCGATATCATCGAGGAGCTCGGTAGCATCCACCTCTTCAAGGCTGCCCATCCAAAGCTGGCCAATGTCCGGCTCCCGCTCGTCGCCCGAGAAGCATCCCAGTCGTTTGTGGGGAGCGTGCAGATGACCGCCGAGATCCCCCCCTTGACCTTGGCCCATCGCTTGGCGGGAGGTCGGCTCTTGGGGCCAGCGCGCAGCATGCGCCCTGCCGCTTCACTCGGCGATGGTGCCCAGGGTACAGGTGCCAATGTTGCAACCATTCTGCCAGTGGCTGCCGAGGTAGAGCCAGGCCAGGATCGCTGTCGTCCAGGAGCATTGCGAATGGGTATTCAACCACCCACCGAAGCACATGCCAGCGACGGCCCTCGCTGATCGAGCCACTCAGGTCACGGTAATGATAAGAACTGGGGTATAGAACAAAAGGCCCCAAATTTACCACATCCGTTTTTGATTTTGGTAATCCGGTTCTTGCGTTTGCGAAATGATGTTGTCTTGTTCTGATCAGGCGGCGCAACTAGATGCATCCATTCGTCGCTTTAGTAAGTCATCGTCTTTTCAACCATCTGTTTCAAGAGTGCGCGCTCATTCGTTACCATGACCCATGTTAGCCTGTGACTTACGGCCAACTGTCGCCATCTCTAGACATCGCGGAGGCCGTGCCGAGGACATGGTGGCCGTATATCAACGCAGGCTGGGCCCCTGCGCGGTGCAGATTGGCGGCGTACTTGCCCAGCTGGGTTCGCTTTCTCATGCGATGGATGCCCTGGATGCGCCTTGCCCCTGCTCTGCCTCGCTGCTTGGCTCTGGCCCGGGCGCGCCTCTGGCTCGCCGTAGTGCCCGCTCCGAGATCAACGGCGTGGCTGTCCGCTGCCGCTGGTGCACCGTGACGTCTGGGCTCTTGTGCTGCCTTCCTCGTCGCGCCAGAGAAACTACGACGGATTTGGGCGATGGCGTCAGCTTGGGGGCCTCGCGCTGCTTAGCGGATATCTTCATGGCGTCGCCCATGCTGTCAATGGCTGCTTGCTTCTTGCCCTCCGCGCGGAAGATGGCGCCGTCGACGAAGGCGCCCAGGCCGACTGCGGGGGCGCCCGCGCTGGCCGCCTGGAGGAACGGGTGCAGGAAACGCTCGGCCACCTTCACGCCGCGGTTGCTGCCTGCCACGATGGGGCGCTCCGCCCCAATGGCCCCGCTGGTCCATGCGCGCCGTCGCAGCCGCCAAGGCGCAAGGTTGGCTCGGGCCTCCAAGGGGGTGGCCGCGGCGGGGGGGACCTCCTGCCCATCGACCTCGACCTCCGCAGGATTAGGTTGCCGCCGCGAAAAACTCCCCCAGGTCCAACAAGGCCTCGACGGCGCAGAAGCCCATGGCCACCGCGCTCTCGTCGAGGATGGGCCAACAGAGGGCAGCGCGCAGTGCGCTGCTGTCCTCGAGTGAGACGCCCCAGTGCTGCTCAAGGCCGTCGGGCCAGGCGCCCGTGGCCGACGCGCGCGCCTTCGACCGGCACTTGATCAGCAGTGACAGGACGCCTATCGCGCGGTCCCAGCCTCGGGACTTGGGCAGGAGGGCCAGGAGGGCAGCGTGCACCTGCCTCGGCCGCGCCAGGTCCTGTTCAACCTGGATCATCATGTCCACCCATTCTTGCACCGCGACGCCAGGTGGACGTGATACAATCGATCTGCGCAGGGCGTCCACGCCCATCTCGTACCTTGCGGGGACGGCCAGTGACGCCTGCCTCGCGCTCTGCGCGGCGTGCCCCTCCAGCTCCTCCTCCTGCGCTCGGGCTGCCGCGCGCTGGAGCCGGTGTCCGAGCTCCCCATTCATCGGGGGGGTGATCGTCGCGTCGCGCCCCACGTGGCCTCGCGCAGCTCCATCTGCAGAGGGTCGGCCACCGTCTCGCCGGGCAGGGCGGCCTCGAGGGTCGCTGGCTTGTCGCCCTTGACCTGCTTGTGGACGAGCCCATGCGCCGTCTTCCATGTGGTGCTGACCCGCTTGGCGCGCTGGCGCCCTGCGCGGGCCTGCGCCCTGCTGGCAGCGGGCGCAGCCCAGCGGGCCGTGGCGACATTGAACTGCTCGAAGTCCTCGGAGCTCAGGTCGTGGATACGACGCGGCAGTTGGCGCCGGTGCGCCACCTCTTCGGGGACGCGCCTTCTGCCGAAGTCATCCGTGGCCCTGGCGAGGCCCGCGTCGGTGTTGAGGCCGTGCTCCTCAGCCTTGGCGACCGCAGTGTCGCGGCTGCGCTTGGCTTGCGTGGAGTCGGTGCCGTTCTTGGCCAGCGCGCGTGCCCTCCCTGTGGCCGCCGACACGAAAGCCCACCACTCTGCGACAGGATTGGCAAAGTGAGCGCGCCCGACGGTCGCCTTGGTCTGCTGGGCGACGTGCCGCGCGCCTTGAACGCGGCCTCGGGCTGCGTCGGCTTGCGGCTCTTGGGGCCCCATCATGTTGGATGGTGACCTCCTCGAGCACAGTGGCCCACCTGGCGCGCCTCTGAGACGAGGCATGGCAGGCCTCGCTGGCAGCGTGGAGGGCAGTCTGCAACGGGTGGTCGGTGGGCTTGGCGCGCTCGCGCCGGCTGCGTTGCTGCAGCCCCGCTCTCGCATCCGCTCCTCCGCTGGGTTGCGACGGCCACGATCCCTTGCGTGGCGCCCTGCTCCTTCAGGTCGTCGTCGACCTGGCTGGCCGCAGGAGCCGCTGCCAGTCACAGCTCGGCCTCCGCGCCCTTGGTGGCCGGGCCTGCGTCCGGAGCGGTCGGCGGGCTGTGGCGGGGCCGCTGGGCGCTCCCTGGGCCGCCCCCCTGTCAATCCGCCCTGGCCTCGCCGCCGCCCCTCGCTCCTGCTGTTCAGCATGCAATTGCCGTACTCCCGCGAAACACAGGCCGCGTGCAAAGTTCCCGCTGCCGCGTGCTCCTCGAGCCTGGTGGGCCTGCCCGCCGTCGGAGCGGTCGGCGGGCTGCGCCTGTCATGCGGGCGGGGCCGCCAGGTGCTCTGGGCTGCTCCCTGGCCATCCGCCCTGGCCTGCGCCGCCGCCCCTCGCCCCTGCTCGCGCCGTCGCCGCCCCCCCCCCCTCAAACCGCAAGCCGCGCGCAACATTCCAGCTGCCGCGCGTTCGGGCTCGCCGCCCATCGCGGGGCGGCCAGACCTCGCAGCGGCCGTCGCAACCGCGGCGCCTCGAGGCGCGGGTCCCGGCAGGGACCCGCCATTAGGGCAACCATCCGCTCGCGCAGATGGGCTGCCACCTGGATGCCCCGATGCGGCAGCTTCTGGGGTCTCTGCGCGCGCCAGCGGCTGCGCCGACTGCTGCTCCTCCTAGTCTCTGCCGTACTCGCCCTCCGCGATGCCATCGAACGGGTCGCACCCCCCCGCCTACGTTGGCGCCCCGCGGGTGCCGCTGGCACCGGCTGGCGGCGCTGCGCGGCGATGGGGGCCTCGCGCTCGGACCTTCAGCCATTTTCTCTTGAACTCGCAATCTACGTGTCCATATGTTCCCCTGGCTCGGACGCGACCTGCACTTCCCTGCACCTCTGTGCCTCTGGCATCCAGGGGCGCGTGGATCACTTCCGCGCTGCTCTGGAGGTGCGCGAGGCCCTTTCCCTCGAGGGAGGTGCCTCGCCGTCGCCCTCGGGGCCGCTCTTGCAGAGGCCGGTCCCGGCGATGGTGCAGCCTCCGCTGGCGAGATCACGCCTTCGCCTATCTCGTCGTTCTCCATGAACGGGTCGCAGTCCTCATCCATGTTGGCGCCCGGCGGGAAGGCCGCGAGGCGCCCGCAGGCCTCGCGCTCGGACCTCCAGCCACATCAACTTGAAGTAGCAATCCACGATTCGGCCCCTGGCTCGGTCTCGGACTGCCAGTTCCTGCCGCACGCGCGCCCCCATGCGCATCCGTGCCTTCAGCGCCCCCCGCAGCAAATAGATCGCCTTCGCGCTGCTCCGGAAGCGCCTGCGGCCCCTCCGCTCTCCGGGGGGGGGGCCTCGTCGTCAACCTCGAAGCCGCGCGCGTCGACCCCGACGGAGGTGCAGCCTGCGCTGGCTGGGTCTTCCTATCGCCCAGGCTGCCGGTCTCCTCGAACGGGCCGCAGTCGCCGCCCATGTTGGCGCCCAGTGGAGGGCCGCGAGGCGCCCGCGGGCCTCGCTGCGCGGCGAAGGGGGGCCTCGCGCACGGACCTTCAGCCGCGCATTAGCAATCTACGATTCCGCGTCGACCCCCGGCTCGGTCTCGGACTGCCAGCCCCTCCATCCGCGCGCCCCCATGCGCTTCAGTGCCTCTGGCGCCCCTGGCGGCAAATGAATCGCCTTCGCGCAACTCTGGAGGGACCTGCGGCCCCTCTTCTCCAGGCGGGGGCCTCGTCGTCAACCCCGGGGCCGCGCGCCGATCCCGGCGGTGGTGCGACCTGCGCTCGCAGGGCCTTAATTCCCTTCGCCGGGGCTGTCGGTCTCCTCGAACGGGCGGCCTTCCCCGCCCATGCTGGCGCCCGGCGGGGGGGCCGAGGCGCCCGCGGGCCTCGCGGGCCACCGGTGGCCCCGGACCGCGCGCGCCGCGATGGTCGCCCCCGCGACTCTTCAATGCGCTGTGTTCTCCACCGCCCCGGGCGACTCGATCCGGCCTCAGCTCCGAACCATGAGCGCTGCGGTAGCTCCCGCGACTCTCCACTGCGCCGTGGTCTTCGCCTCTCGTGAATGAACCACTCCCGTGCACTTCGGTGCTTGCAGCGCCTCCAAGGGCGCGGAGATCTCTTCCGCCCGGCTCTGGAGGCACGCGCGGCTGCTCCGCTCCAGGCTCAGGGGGGGGGGGCGCGACGCGGAGGCAGACGCTGTCGCTGGCCCGCACCTGCTCGCGAGGGCCTCCCTGGCGCCGTGGCCGCCGCCCACGATCGCGGCCTGCCCGCCCCCTCTGCGCCGGCGCCCCCCTGCGCTGCAACGCCGCCCCCAGGGTGGGGGAGGGGGCCGGGCTTCCGCCGGGGGCGGGCCCTTGTCTACCAGCGCCCCTGCCCGCTGCGCACCCAGGCCGACAGGTCGAGGAGGGTGTGTGCCAGGGCCTGGGGGCGGTGCCTGCTGCTCCGGCGACTGCTTCTCCGCCTGCTCTGCCGCCCTGCGCCGTGACCTTTTGCTCTCGGTGTTCGGCGCAACGCCGCAGTCGCTCGCGCCGCCCTGGCCCTTGTCGCGCGCCTGGCTGCGTCCAGGCGGTGGCGGGGCGACGCCGTCCACGAGGTCCGCCCAGCCCAGGGCTTCCAACTTGCTGCGAGGCACGTTCCAGACCGCCATGAACAGCCATGGGTCCGCCAGGGCCTTCAGGAGGCTTGTCGGCACCTTGAAGCGGGAGGCGTCGACTCCCGCGGCGAAGGGAATACCTGGGAAGATTTGGGCCGACGCGAAGTTGCCCGAGCGCAAGTTCAGCGTCATCGGGCTGGAGCCGCTAAAAGGGGGGCAGCCGCGCGCTTCACCCCAGGGGAAGTCGTCTCCCGGTGGGGCCGAATCAGTTCCCACTCGCCTCCTCTCGTGCCCTTCTCGGACTTCGTCGATGGTCCTGCAGGGGTGGCCGCCCCGTCCTTTTGGAGCGTCGTCTGCGTCGGTTGGTTAGGGGCGCTGCCCGGGGCCGCGGGAGGAGGGCGCCCCAGGAGTGGGGGCAGCATCGTCCCGATCAGCAGCCCCAGCACCAGTTGCCGCCTTGACAGCCTTGGCCTGGCCCTTGGCGGCGCCCAGCCTCTTGGCGCTGACCGCCTGCTGAGTGGTGCACTTGAGGCTGTCGATGTCCTCATCTCTGGATTGGCGCTCCGCCGCTGACAGTGGGGCAGGCCACTGCCGGTGCGGCGTCGCAGGCTCTGGCTCCTCCTGCTTGGCTGCCTGTGGGGCCGCGGCGCCCGCCTCGTCCCCCACCTTCCTCTTCTTGAGGGTCGGCAGGGTCTTGCTGGTCCAGCAGCGCTGCCTGCTCCGGAAACCGCTGGGCCTCGTCGGCATGGCGGGCCAAAGAGTCGCGGTGCGCTTGCAGGGCAACCCGCACCCCTCCTTGGACTTCCTTGACCTTGCGGAAGGCGGCAATATCCTCCTTGAGCGCGCCGTCCTCATAGTCGTCGAGGTCCTCCAGCAGCTGATGGTCCATCTCCAAATGTAGAACTGGCTCCACGGCGGCTACCTTCTGCCCGAGACCAGTGGTGGCCTTGCAATCAGCCTCGGATGCCAGCTCGCGGGCCTGGTTGGCCTCGCAGGCTTCGTCCCGCAACACCGAGGTTCGCTGTAGAGCATGCTCTTTGGCCTGCAGCTCCCCCCCGGCCTTTTGCAACTCCTTGGCCTTGCGTTGCTGTGCCTCTTTCGCCTGGGAAAAAAGGGGCCTGTCACAGGTCCTTGGGCGGTTCGGCGGCTGGTGGCGGACGCTCCTTCATCTTCACCATTTCGGCGCGCAGCGTGGGGCCCAGCTTGGGGTCGTGCTTGGCCATGATGGCGATCGCGTGCTCCATCGGGCTCTCGCCTGGCATTGGGCGGCAGAGGATGCCCGCATCGCCCGCGTTCCCACGCCCACCAGCAGGCCACCGCTGTTCGCGCCACGGTGCCTTGGCTGCGGCTGTGGAGAAGGGCGCCAGCCACGCACCGTACTGGCACCTCCCGCCCTGCTTGTCCAGCCGCCAGTTGAAGAGCCAGCGCCCGCAGCTCTCATGGCACATTGTGAAAGGCTTGCTCTTGCCAATGCGGGCAAGGTCGATGCATTGGCCTGGCAAATCGAACCCATCTCGTCTCAGAGCGCTCAGGGACCACAGCGGCTTGAACCAGGAGGAGGAGGAGGAGGTGGAGGAGGAAGAGGTGGAGAAGGAGAAGGGGAGAGGGGGAGAGCATTAAGACGAGAAGAGAGGAACACGAAGACGAGAAGAGACGGAGGAGAAGGAAGACAACGAGTGGGGGGAGAGGGTGAATCCGGAAACAAGGGGAAGCGATCGGAGCAGGATGAACAGAACAGGGCGAGCAGAGGGAGACATGATCGACCCACGAACCCGGAAAGGAATATAGAACTGTAACACATGGCAGCGTTTTCAAAGACACCTGATTGGGTGACGGGCAAATGCAATGCTGAGTGTATCGATCTTGATGTACCCTGCCAAGGGCTGTGCTGTGCTGCGCCGTGCTGAATTGCGATGTGCCATGGCGCGACTGCGCTCTATAGCGTCGTGGATCGAGTCCTCCTTTGCATCCGAGTTCTGATCAAACTGATCTGGATCTTAAGCTCGAGCTGCCTGAACACATAGCAGCTGCCCCAGAGCTAATGGACAGGGGAACATGCCAGGAGGACACGCCGCGAAACGTCCCAAGGGATGCGCCAGGCGACGTGCCAAGGGACGCGCCATGGGGTCGCACCGTAGGACGTGCCAAAGGGACGCGCTACGGAACGTGCCAATGGATGTGCCACGGAATGTGCCAGGGGACGCGCCACGCGACGTGCCAGGGGGACTCGCCAAGGGACGCCCCACGGAACGTGCCAAGGAACGTGCCAAGTTGCAATGCTGAGTGTATCGATCTTGATGTACCCTGCCGAGGGCTGTGCTGTGCTGCACCGTGCTGAATTGCGATGTGCCATGCCGCGGTTGTGCTCTATAGCGTCGTGGATCGAGTCCTCCTTTGCATCCGAGTCCTGACCGAACTGATCTGGATCTTAAGCTCGAGCTGCCTGAACACATAGTAGCTGCCCCAGAGCTAATGGACAAGGGGAACATGCCAGGAGGACGCGCCGCGAAACGTCCCAAGGGATGCGCCAGGCGACGTGCCAGGGGACGTGCCATGGGGTCGCAACGCGGGACGTGCCAAGGGGACGCGCTACTGAACGTGCTGGGGACAAGCGTTTCGCTCGAGACATCCTATCACAATCATCCGAATTCCTACGCGCGGGACGCGGCACGCGCGAGACATCCTCGGAATTCCTGCGAGCGGGACACGAAAACAAGCATTGCGCCTGAGATATCCTCTGAATTCTGGCCCCCCACGAGGCCCCCGCTCGAGACATCCCCCAATTTTGCAAAACCAGCGTTTCGCTAGAGAAATCCTTAACAAATTGTGAAAAACAAGCGTTTCGCTTGAGAAATCCTGTCAAAACCCAAAGAAATCAAAATTCCTGCGTGCGGGACGCGGCACGCGCGAGACATCCTCGGAATTCCTGCGCGAGGAGCGCTTTTCCGTGTCGCGGTCGGCTCTGCAAAACCAGCGTTTCGCTCGAGACATCCTCAACAAACTCTGAAACCAAGCGTTTCGCTCGAGACATCCCCAACTCTGCAAAACCAGCGTTTCGCTCGAGACATCCTCAACAAATTCTGAAAAACAAGCGTTTCGCTCGAGACATCCTCAAACATACTTTCGCCGGCCCTACTCCGTGCGTGCCCGCTCGCAAAATAATTTCGCCGGCCCAAGTCGCAGGGGGGCCGGGGGGTTAACCAACTAAAAGAGAACCCTGGGCCCACGCCCTTTCCGGGAAAAAAAAAGAAACGTGTACATGATAGGGCGAAGAGGGAAAATGATCGGAAGGTTCGACACGATGGGAGGCCGAAGCCGATCCAAACAGCCTGCAGGATCTGTCTCGCACAAGACCCTTCGCTTCCCTCCGCTGGAAGCCGCTTCAAGTGGGGCCCGACCAGACGGCGTCGGAGGATCGCCCAACGTCGCCTATGCATTGATCCTCCTGGTACAGTCGGACCGAGGCCAACAAAACATCTCTTAAGAACATGAGACCCTCCGTCGGCCAAAACGAACAGACCATTCAAGGGTACCCTTTCCAGGATGCACAAGAACATCCAACCACACGAAGAACACTAGGGCACCGTCCCCGAACTCACCTCGATCTTTTTTTTGTTTGAAGACGCGGACAGCCGATGGACACCGATACGCAGGTCTCGTCGTGATTCTGCAATACATCATTGCAGGAGCGCATCCCGCCGAAACAGCGGTGCTGGACTGCGAGTTTCCGCGTCCACACGCCGAAACTACCACACATTCGCTCCCGCGGCTCCTGCGTGAAACCCGGAACTCACCTCGATCGTATACCTCTGTCCGACTGTACGTGCTCCTGCCTCCTCACCATTCCGCGCTGGCGAGCGGTGCAGCGCCGATGCATCGACTCTCCTTCCATTCCTCCCTCCTCTCCCCTCCGGGCCCGTGAACGGCGCACCGTCGATACTTCGGTCTCCTTCTTCTATTCCTCCCTCCTCCGCGCCCCGCGCCTTGCGCAGCAGGGCCGGGTCGTAGAGCAGCGACAGCGGCGAGGCGAGCCAGCTGTACAGCCCATCGAGGAGCCTCGGTCTCCCCCGCAGGGCGCGAAGGAATACCAGGCCTCCCCTCGCTCTGACGAAACCAAGTCTCCGTCAAGGTTCTGTCAAGTTTGTCTGGGAAGCGACGGCAAATTGCTGTCAGGCTTGTGCCCCGGGGGGCCCCTGCTGGGCCCTGGGGCAATCAAGAGAGGACCCGGGATGAGCAGCCAGTCCTGGGGCAGGAAATCCCTCTCGGAGAAGGGCTGGTCTCCCGCCCAGACCGAGACGCGCGAAGCGCGATATCCTCGCGCCTCCGCGGGACCCAGGGGAGCCTCCTGATGCGAATCCAGCTGTGGCCGCGAGTGGGACGAGCATGATGTCATGGTCAGATTGGCTCAGGATGCGTTCCAGGATTTCCAGAGTCTCTAGCGGCCTTCGTTTCTGGAGCCCGTGCGGAACACGGGGGAATCTTGGGAACTTGGGATGCGGAATACCTTGGAAATCAGGAACGTATCATTATCATGACCCCTTGCTCTTCTGAGCGAGGGCGCCCACAAATGCCGAGGGCGGGAACACCAGCGCCCTCGAAACTCCAACCTCGAACGTCGTTGTTTCTTCTTGGAGTCTCCAAACGTCGATCGTCCATCGAGGACTCGAAGAAGAAGAATCGTTGCTGGACCCCCCTCCCTGGCGCGTAGAACGCGTCAGGGGCAGCGCCGAAGGCGCCCCCAGGAGAGGGACTCCAGCACAGATCCAGAACATCCGCACGGACCTCCGAAAGATCGTGTTTATACACTTCGCTTTCTTCGAAACCTCGGACCTCGATCGACAACCGACGATCAAGGTTGCTTGACTCGGGAAAGAGCAAACGACGACAGAGGTTGGAGGTGCGATCATGCGGATAGGGATCTGCTTCGAGCTGGTAAGGGTCAGCGGTGTCGGTATCGATCGAATCGACGATCGAATCGATCGTCCATCGGATCGATACGAATCGATCAGCGATTGAATCGATCGACGACGACGCCGGCGCATACCCGCTGCGACAGGACGCTGAGCGCCCGCGCGTGCTCTGCGCGTCGTGCTCGGCGCGCAGCTCCTCGAGCCTGCCAGCCAGGCGCGCGTCCGCGTGCCCGGCAGCCTGCATCGCCTCGGCTCGATGATCCTTAGACCGCGTGTTAGCGCCAGAATTGGAGGAGCAAGTAACGACATAAACGTACACATTTGACGGTCCGCGCTGCTTTTTAGGATCTCAGCTGAAGCCCCCTCCCTAGCGCGCGGAGCGCGCCAGGGGCGGTGATGGAGGCGAGCGCAGGCGGCACAACGAGGGCCAAGCACAGGCTGCGCGCTGTCGGCAGAGCCGAACGGAGTAAACAAGCGCTTGGGCTAACACGCGTCCGGAGGACCGTCGATCGGCGGGGGAGGCGCCAGCGCCGGCAGCGACCACGACGGCCGCGGCGACAAACGCGGCGCCGACCGCGATGACCAAGACGAGCCCTGAGATCTGCGCGCTGCAATTGTCTCACACCAGGCGATTTCGCCTGGTCTCGGGTTCCGGGGCCACCACATATCGATCCGGCTCGAAAACATGCAAAGAAAGATGGAGTCTAGGGCTCCGGTCGTGACTTCTCTCGATGTTGTATTGTCCGTACTGTCGGATCTCAGGGAGGGAGGAAGGAGGGACGGGGAGGAGGAGGAGGAGGAGGGGGAGGAGAACTACGATCACGACGATGCAGCCGACGACGGCGCCGTCGTGGCCGACCAAGGCGACTACCACGACTATGTCCCGGACTGTAGCGATCTGGTCAAGATCTTGCCAACACTTGCCAGCTTTCGGCCGAGGCCAGGTGAGCCCCTGAGAAGCCTTCGAGTTTCAAACACAGACGGTACGAGAGAACTCAGAAGCATGAAGTTCGAAGTCGGTGAGGCAGGTTCGGGTCGGCCCAACCCCGAAAACACAAGATAGGAAGGTGCTGAAAGTAGATTACGTCGGATCTGGGACTCAGGGGGGGGAGAATGAGGTGAAAGGATGATGATTAGGGGAGGCTGGAAGAGGAGGGGAATGAACAGGACAGACCGGAGGACGAGGACGAGCGAGGGGGTGCGTGTGGAGAGGGAGGAGGGAGGATGAAGCGAGGAGAGGGTATAAACAGAAGCGAGGAGGAGGTGGCGAGTGAGGGCGGAAGCAGAAGGTGAGGGGAATGAGGAACAGCAGCAGCAGGAGCAGGAGGAGGGGAGGAGGAGCAGCAGGAAAAAGAGGATGAGAGGAGGGGCCAAGAAGGCGACGAAAACGGGGAAAACGATTTGAAGGGTCGGGGGTCATCTGACCCGGGTCAATGTAAAACCGGGTCAGCCGGGCTTTGCAGGATCCTGGATTCTGCAGGATCCTGCGCGCTAGCCTGGGTCAGTGCACCCCTGGCTCTGCAGGATCCTGCAAAATCAGGCGCTCTGGCTGACCTCCGTTTGCGTTGACTCTGGTATGAGGGCTGCTGACCCCTTCCCTGGGGACACTTTTTCGCCTTGGATCCGTTTCTGAGGGTCCGCGGGGCCCGATGACTGGCCCCGGAAGCCGAAATCGAGGAAAGACTCCCGGATTGAAGAGAAGCGTGCCATTTCGGAGACGACGACGTGGGTGGATAGCCCAGGGGTGGGCGTTACAATTTGCGGGGCACAAGACAAAAGCAATGTTGCTTCGGGCGCCGCAATTGGGGAGCTGAGGATTCGAACGGGCGCCCAGTGCAAGTCCTGAATCGACGCGGAGATGGCGCACTGAATGTTGCGGCAGCATCGATCCCCAGAGATCCCCTGGGTCATCGATCCGCCCGGAGGGCGGTGCAGCGCGAGCGTGGGCGTCGGCAGTGCAATCGTGTCCCATTTGATTAATTTTCCACCTCTGCTAGCGCACCGTCTGGTGCAAGGCTTCTGACTGACATTGGGAATCTGGAGATCGTGGGTGTGAAAATATTGCAGCGCCTGGATCTCAGGGACCTGCGTCGCGACAACCCCCTTCTGCAGCACAGCCGCGGGCACCTGCCTCGCCACCGGCGCCCCGAGGGGCCCCGACGCGTCCAGAATCGTGGGAGCTCAGCCGCCCCGATGCGCAACACGCCACCCGTAGCGTGTTGACACGGAGCTCCACACGTAGACTGAACACATACGTTTGGCGCATGACACGTTCGCCAAAACATGGGCCAACACGTGCCCAGCCAACACGCAGCGTGAGAACGCAGACGTTTCGAACACGGTCCGTGTTGCGTTTCAAAGCCGGCGTATCGGGGCAGCTACGCGTGGGAGTGCGGGGTAACTGCTCTGGGGTAAGGGGTAAAGAGTCCGGGATAACTGCGGTCCGAGGCGCGGATCTGTAGATATCCATGACCGCCCCCGGCCCTGATGACTCGGGACTCTGACCAATGACATCGGGGATATGGGAAACGTGGGAGTGGAGGGGGTGTCCCGGCCTTCACGAACTCCGAGTCGTCCTCCCCGCAGACGTCGGGGGACAGGCCCGCCTCTTTGGCCGCCTCCCTCGCGGTGGGGCCCTGGGCTACCCACTCCTGCTGGGGGCAACGCGCGCTTGGGTGGGGGACAGGCGAACCCCAGGCGGGGGGGGGCCTGGGGAGGGGAGGGGGGCAGGAGGAGGAGGGGGACAAGGAGCAATGGGAATAGTGGAGAGGAAGGAGGAGGATTGGAGGAGCATTGGAGGAGGAGGAGGAGAAGGAGGAGGAGGAGGAGGAGGATGATGATAATGACGATGACGATGACGAGACGATGACGATGACGATGACGATGATGATGATGATGATGATGTTGTGATGCTGATGTTGTGATGATGATGATGATGATGAGGAGGAGGAGGAGGAGGAGGAGGAGGAGGAGAGGAGGAGAAAGTGGAGGAGAAAGGGGAGGAGGAGGAGGAGGAGGAGGAGGAGGAGGAGGAGGAGGAGGATCAGGAGGCGGAGGAGGAGGATCAGGAGGAGGAGGAGGAGGACTGGAGGAGGAGGAGGTGGAGGAGGAGGGGGAGGAGGAGAGGAGGAGGAGGAGGAGGAAGAGAGGAGCAGCAGGAGGAGCAGGGGAGGAGGAGGTGGAGGGAGGAGGAGGAGAAGGATGATGATGATGATGATGACGACGACGACGACGACGATGATGATGATGATGATGATGATGATGATGATGATGATGATGATGATGATGTTGATGATGATGAGGAGGAGGAGGAGGAGGAGAAAGGGAAGGAGAAAGGGGAGGAGGAGGAGGGAGGAGGAGGAGGAGGAGGAGGAGGAGGAGGATCAGGAGGAGGAGGAAAGGGAGGAGGAGGAGGACTGGAGGAGGAGGAGGTGGAGGAGGAGAGAGGAGGAGGAGGATAAGGAGGAGGAGGAGGAGGAGGAGGAGGAAGAGGAGGAGCAGCAGGAGGAGGAGGAGGAGGAGGGGAGAAGGAGGAGGAGGGGGAGGAGGGGGAGGAGGAGGAGGAGGAGGAGGAGGAGGAGGAGGAGGAGGAGGAGGGTCAGGAGGAGGAGGAGGATGGGGATGCTGATGATGATGATGATGATGCTGATGCGATGATGATGATGATGATGATGATGATGATGATGATGATGATGATGACGAGCAGGAGGAGGAAGAGGAGGAGAAGGATAGGAGGATGATGATGAGGAGGAGGAGAAGGATGAGGAGGAGGAAGAGGAGGGGGATGCTGATGATGATGAGGAGGAGGAGGAGGCGGAGGAGGAAGTGGAGGAGGGATAACGAGGAGGATAGGAGGAGGAGGAGCAAGGGGAGGAGGAGGAGGAGGAGGAGGAGGGAGGAGGAGGAGGAGGAGGAGGATGAGGATGAGAAGCGCAGGAGGAACAGGAAGAACGGGAGGAGGAGGAGGAGGAGGAGGAGGAGGAAGAGGAGGAGGGAGGCGGAGGAGGAGGAGGAGGTCCAAGTGGAACTGAACGAAGGGCGACGAACCAAAGGGGAAGACGAGGAACAGGAGGCCGACGTGACCCAAGGACCACCCCAAAGCGAAGAAACGACAACGCGGGAGGACAAGAAACGCGAAAGGAGGCGACATGATGACGAGACAAGACGGAAATAAGCATCACGACAAGAAAATACAGCGGGATCTAGGCCTCTCAAGGCCCCACGTACGAGTCCTTGTGACTGGCACGAACGCCACCCCATATGATTCCAGGACGCACTACGAAAGCCGCCTCATACCACTTCTTGGTGGTGGCCCTCCCACCACTCCATAAGATGCCCAGCAACGACACGATTAGGGAAAACGTACCACAACGCCATGGAGGAGCACACGAATAAAAAAACCAATGTCACCCGCGATCAACTTGAAATACAAACACCTGGCGCGAAACAAGAAACGACATAGAATCCGTAAACTCACCAAACCGCGCAGAGTGCCGCTTCCATGTTTGTGATTCGGGGCCACACCGATGTGGAAGTTGTTGGTCCATTGAGTTCAGCGTTTGAGCAGAGTCCCTGAATGCGAACCTCCTTTTCGAGAGAGAAGGTGTGGCTGTATGCGTCCTTCTTCAAGAAACTTCGCATGTAAGTATGTATTGCGCCTTCAATCGAAAGCGCGCCAGGGCGCCAACCTCCGGCATCGTGCGCAGCCAGCCCAATGCCAGCTGGCGCAATGCACCACGGTCGCTCGGACGCGGTCCCCACTGCGACAGACAAAGCATACCTGAAACAAAAAGCCCTCACCGCCATCGTCGGCACCGTCAGCGTCGTCGGCACCATCAACTAAATGCGCACATGACAGGGGGAACACGAACCGGCTCCACACGACGATCAAGCTCCACAGGAAGATCAGGCTCCGCCCGGAAATCACCGGTTGGCTCCACCCGAAGCTCCGGCTCCGCACGAAGATCTCCGTCAATGTCCACACGAACATCACCCACACCAGTAAGCTCGCGAAGACCAGGGCTCCTACAGGCCTCGTCAACATAGTCATCATGCATCAAGCCAATCACATCCTCTTGTGCGTTATCCTGGGGCCGACCAGCTTCGTGTAGGGACCGTGCGTCCCTGAAGCCCTCAGCTAAAGCCCAGACTAGCTTGTCACCCTGAGGAAAAAGAAAACCTCCCCGACGATCAGCATCCAATCGAACACCATCCCACAGTACATGAACACCAGCTCCAGGACCGCCTTCCCCAGGATGAGAAGCATCACTCGAATTCTCCACACCAAATTTGTACAGCACCGTGCCAGCTCTGATCTCGGCGTCCATTGGGATGAGCTTCGCTGCATGCTCAGAAGGAGGAGTGCAGATAGCGGCAGAGCTGTGCCATTTTTCATGCCAAGGTCCTTGCGCGGCAAGGTCTTGATCAGCACCACCATCCCATCAGGAAAAAGCGACACCGATAGCCGCGTCTGGTGCCCGAGATGGAGCTGGTCCATGACCCAGCGCAGGCGCCGCCGCCGACACCATGGGCCGAAGGGGGAAAGGGAGGGGAGGGGCGGAGGGGCGAGGGAAGGGGCAGCACGCGCCGCCTGGGGCCGCCGCGGCGCACGTAGGAAGCGTGTGAGGGGTGTGCCGAAATGGGGCGGGGCCGCCATGCGGGCGCTGCCCCTGGGACCTTCGGTGAAGCTTCCTATCGGGCTACGAAACGTGTGGGGGAAACCCCAAAATAGGGTGGCGGTGGCATGCGGGCGCAACCACTGGGGCCGTAGGCGGAGCTCCCTGCGGGGCCACGAATCACATGACGGGTGCACCAACATGGGGTGGCGGCGGCATGCGAACGCCGCTTCTGGAGCCTCGGACGGAGCTCCCTGTGGGGCCACGAAGCGCGTAAGAGGTGCGTCAAAGTGAAGTGTCAGCGGCATGCGAACGCAGCCACTGCGGCCTTAGACGGAGATCCCTGCGGGGCCACGAGTCGTACGAGGGGTGCACCAACATGGGGTGGCGGCGGCATGCGAACGCATCCTCTGGGGCCTTCAGGTGAATTTCTTTATGTGGCAACGGAGCGCGTGAAGGATGCCCCAACATTGGGTGGCGGCGGCACGCGAGCGTAACCACTGGGGACTTAGGCGGAGCTCCCGGGCCACGAGAAACGTTGTGGAGTGCGCCAAAATGGGGTGGGCGCGGCACACGGGCGCAGCCACTGGTGCCTTCGGTGAAGCTTTCTGAAGCCACGGAACGTGTGATGAAAAGTGTGCCAAAGTGGGGTGGCGGCGGCCTGCGAACGCAGCCGCTGAGGCCTTGGGTGGATTGTCCTGTGGGTTCACGTCGCGTGTGAGTGGTGTGCCAAGGTGGGGTGGCGGCGACATGCGAACGCAACCGTTGGCATCCAGATGGAGACCCCTATGAAGCCGCGACGCATGCGAAGCGTGCGCCAAAATGGGGTGGCATGCGAACGCAGCCACTGGGTTCTCAGACGGAGCTTCCTATGGGTTCACGAAAAATGTGAAGAGGGGTGTGCCAAAGTGTGGCGGTGGGAGAAGAGGAGGGGGAGGACGGGAGGAGGAGGGTGAGGAGGAGAGGAGGGGATGGGAGACACGGGGCGACGCTGATTCAAACGGGGAACCCAACTCAGCACATAATAGTTGGGGAAATGAGTACCAGGGCGACGGACCTAGCCATATGTAGTTGTGAATAACGCAGCTGTGGACATCGTCCTCGGCGAAGCTCCCTATAGGGCCACGGCGCGTGCAAGTGCACCGAACTCGGGGGGGTGGAACATGCGGACGCTGCCCCTGGGACCTTGGGTGGAGCTCCCAATGGTGCCACGAAGCGCGTGAGGGGAACACCGGGCTCGGGGGGAACATGCGGGCGCTGCCGCTGGAGCCTTCGGTGGAGCTCCGCATGGGGCAACGGAGCGTGTGAGAGGTGCGCCGAAATGGGGGTGGAACCGCATGCGGGCGCTGCTACCAGGGCCTTCGGTGGAGAACTCTATTGAACCACGGGATGGGATGGTGGAGCCGCATGCGGGGGCTGCCATTGGGACCTTTGGTGGTGCTCCCATATGAGGCCACGAAACGTGCAAGGGGTGCGCGGCAGTGATGGTGGAACCGCATGCACGCGCTGCCACTGGGGCCGTCGGTGGAGATCCCTATGGGGTCACCTGACACGCGAAGGGTGCGTCTCTCTGCCCTCGCAAGGGTTGGGGGGGAGGGGCAAACAAAAACGTCGAACACCCACGTGCGTAGGATTCACAATGGCACATCAAGCGCAACATAAACAACATCAGGTGTGAACGAAAAAATGCACCAAGCCTGCCAAGGGGAGACATCGCAAGCACAAACCTCCCTGACCCTACCTGTCCCTCATCGTCCCTCCCACTTTCCCTCCACAGCATCAAGTTGTATGGTGAGAGAGTGGTCGTCCGTTCTGGACAGACGTGTGAATACATACACGAACATGATACCCCTGGAGAGCGGGCGTCGGTCGGAAACGATGGGAGGAAAACAACCGACCAAGCCATCAGGCTCGCGACTCGCAGTCTCACCGCCCATCGTGGCGATCGCGAGCCATCACCCATCGTGGCGATCGACGTGTCCAGAACGGGGAATTAGACGGGGATGAGGAGGCGAGGAGGGAGGGGACAGAGGACAATGTTTCTTACTCCGAGTCAGACTGGTCTACAACCAAGCGTGACACGGCCGTCTCTTCAGCCCGGTTCCCCCTGAGGCACGCGATGAACGCGGCGCTCCTCCAGCCCCCTGCCTTGAGCAGGGCGGCCAAGGACCCGCCTGCGTCCAGGGTGTCCTTGGCCATCCCGCGCCGAAACGCATGACTACCCAGCCTGTCGTGGTCTGGCAAGCCCACGGCAGCGGCGTAACGCCGAAGGTCACTGACAAAAGCAGAGGGCGACCTGTCGAACAAATTGGCGCGACCATCCTGCTCGCACACTTGCACCATTTCACGATTTCACGCGTCCAATGGTATGCGCACAATGCGCGGCCAGACGATTGGCAGCAACACTCGCGCCGGAGTGTCGAGGGCCCCCGGACGCGTTTTCGGCCCATCAAAACGATCTCGACTGTCCCACCACGGCAATGCACACGCGAATGGGCGCCGGAGAGCTGCAGAGGCAGCGCCTCGGATGGTACCCTAAGAAGAAACATCCGGCTTATCGCCACAATCGCAGTGAATTCACGGTCGCCCACGGAGACGCAATGCTGGATGAGCCTGCGCGCAGCCTGGGCTTGCAAGCCAAGGCGCGGTTGTGGGGCTGGTGCAGCCTTCCTCTGACCTCGTCTCACCTGCTGGACCACTGGCGTGTCCCATGAGTTCGTCATGCGCAGAAAACGATGTGCCCATCTCAGATGCTTCAAGTATGTGCAAAGCGTGTCAGGGTTAGCGAAAACCGAGCAGAAACGCAACACTCCCGTTTCGCGGGCCGGGAAGCGCGGCCGGATGGAAGTGGCGTCGCAAAAAGCCGCCCAACATCGTATGCCCGCCATGTAGTTGGGCAGCGATTTCCCGCTTGCCTGTAACACGTGGCGTTGCGCCTGCTCGTCTAGTATCTGCAAGTCGGCGTGCGGCGCCATTGCTAACGTTTTGATTTGTTTCCCGGGGCGCAGTTCCCGTCAATAGCTCGCCCAGGCCCTGGGCCGCATTCTTTCCTCGAACACCTCCAAATGACAGGCAGCAGCAAACGCCTGTTCTTTCCCGTACTCATGGATACACTGAGCCACAACCCAACCTGTTTTCTGCTCTGGTGACAAGATTAAAACCCGCTGAACCCACCAACTGCATGGATTGACGCCGGACGGCGGTTGTGCGGCAACGTTTGCAGGGATCGTAAGCTCCGTGACGACATTTGCAACTGCGTGGTCGGCCGCCGAACGTTCCGCCCCCTTGTCAACCGACCGGCGGGCTCCCCCTGACATCGGTTGCAACTCCACGGACACAAACCCCAGGCGCGCACACGAGGCTGACGGACCGCAGATTCGAGGCGACGCGCGCGGAACAGCCAGAGTGACAGGCGCGAAAGGCATCACCTGGGCGCCCGGCCCCCCCGGGGGGCGCGGCTTGGGCCGACCCGCTCCGGCCACGAACAGCGATGGCGTTGAGGTGCATGACTGGTGCTGCCACGAGCCTGGCCCGTGCCGCGCCGTGCCATGCATGGAAGTACGTTGACAATAACGCATGCGATGCAGCGTGGTGCTGTCAGAGCTAAAGGCAGTAAGAGCTCGTGCTCGAGGCACAAGCAACACCTGGCCTCCCCTACGCGCGCGGCCTTCGGAGGCCTGGCGCCCGCGAGGACGACGCGTGGCAATGGGCCCTGGGATGCAATGTGCCCTCGGGGGCGCGTGGCGGACAACGCGGACTCGTGCCCAGTCGCCCCGGCCCAGGCATGGCACAACAATGTTTGCGCTGATTGTCAATATGCCTATATGTTTACCCCAATGCTCGGAGGTGCTCGAGGGGAGGGAGGGGGGGGGGAGAGGGGGGGGAGTGCGAAGGCACGCGCGCGCACAACGCGTATCGTGACAACAACATGTACGCATGGATACTGTGAGAGTGCGACTCTGTTCTCGGACAGTGGCTCTTGCCACGGCCGGTGTTCGAGAATGTAGCAGCGCCTCGTGGCAGAAGGTCGCCCAGGGGGGCAAGGCGCAGACTACCCGGGTTCGGATCCGGGCGCCGCAACATTGGCACAAGTCAACATGTAAATGTGTGGCAATGTAATGCAAATAGTATGGGCAACATCGTGATAACGGTGGCGCGGCGCGCACATGCGCAGCCAACGGGATCGTGCCACCGTGCATGTGTGAAGACCCACAACGAATAACATTGCGTCTCGTGACACAGTGCAACCCTCGCGGGCACAATGCGGGCGGCCACACCTGGACTCGTGTCCGGCCATAGAGGATTACACCAACAAGCATGCACGCGACTGGCTCGGGCCAGCGTGCTCGTTACAAGGCCAGAGCCAATGACAATGCGTCTCGCGACCCAACCTGCCCTCGTGGGCCAACATCGCACCGGACTTGTGCCCGGCCGCCAACATCATGTAAATATCGCGCATTGTCATGGATGTGCGGGAGGAGGAGGAGGAAGGCGACGACGACGAGACGACGACGATGAGCCAATGATGGTAAACAACTACGACGGATTGCGTGCAACGTGCAACCCGCGCACAATACATGACAAGAAACACGCATGGCACACGTATCGCGACAACACATGAACTGACGTGCAGGCTCGTGCCCGCGCGGCCTGCCACCATCGCAACGGTGAGCGGCTAGATGTGGGCTCGTGCCCATCCGCGGCAGGGCGACGCGCCGGCAGCTACATGCGCGCGCCTCGTGGCGCCAAAGTAACGGACATGCTTGAACGACGGTTGGCTCGTGCCCAACGTGGTTGTAGGTCAGTGCATGGATGCTCTGATTTTGATGCGATTTTTACGTCGCTCTCACAGCCCTGGAAGGATCCACGCGTGACATCCACCCTGCAAGGCCATCTGTGAAGGCCGGCCATTCCCAATACAACGCCTCATGCGCACCGAGAGCGCGCATCAGAGACAGATCGCTACGAGAAGGGCCGTCTGCTAAGTTGGCCTTCGAAGCGACGTATTCCTCGTGGTAGTGAACGCGCATCCCTGCGAGCTCAAACCACAACCTGCCGGCGATATGTGCAAGGTCATGCTTGTGGGAAAAGGCGCGCAGGACGCAAGCCAATGCCGGCGCGCTGTCGATAACATGGATGATTCGTTTCCCTCTCAACTCATCTGGGCGCAGGCACACTACTGCGACGAGCGCGGCAAGTAGTTCGTAGGCGACGATGTTTGTTTTCCTGCGTGCCAATAGGTGCCGGATCCTCCTGGGCAGCCTTTCGCGTAGGAGAGTTATGTGTGACCAAAGAAACACGGCAACCGCACCTACGTGCCCCGCGTGCTCAGCGTCGGAGTAGATGATGGCCAGCGGCTCAAGAACCGGCTTAAGCAAGGGCACGTCACAGATAATCTCGCCGGTGAGCAAGACGAGGAACCATTTGACGGCGTGGCGCAACCTCCTGGTCAGCGCGTGGCTCCCGCACGTTTGATTCTGGCGCCATATCAGGGGCCTCAGAGGGGCCCTGCCCGCACGGTTGAAGACGTGGCAGTTGAGAAAAGCCAGCCGGTCACAAAGCTTGGGGGCGAAACCGGGCGCGAGTTTGTCCTCGAGGAGAACTTGCCGCAAATCGCTCGCCCAACGTTCTTGTTTCGAAGCGCGCAAGGCCCAGCGGGAAGATTGGCCTTCGATTGCGATCAACAGACCCAGAAGTAGGATGGCGCCACCCGCGTGCTTCTTCTCTGGGTCTAGCTGCCGCCCGGGGAGGCGTGTGACTACGAACTCGAAAACGTTCGCAACCCACTCGGTAACTGTGGACCCCCCGGGCGCAAAGCGTTCGTGCCTGCCCAAAACGCATCATCGACATAGATAAAGATCGCGACGTGGAAGACCCTCAACATCATGTGTTGGAGTGCCTTCGCGGTTCTGTACCAGCCAGTTACTCGCCCAAGGTTCCCGAAGACATGTGACCACAAGGGGACTGCAGTCCAACGTTCGTCCTCGGTGTCCCACACCAAAGCCCAGCACAACCAGCGGTGCGCCTCTAAGGGAGGGAGCGCCTTGAACGCAGATTTGAAATCGGCCTTGCCCAGCTGCGCTGACGAGCCCGGCGAACAAGCCGAAGAAGCGATTCTCAACGAAGAGAGGATCTGCCGGTAATCGTCGCATCGCAGCATCTGGGGCAACCAGGCGAAGTCGTTAACTGCATTCTGGCGGAAGTTCCGTATAGTGCGTGTTTTGGCTGATGCGGCATCGCCGCGTTGCTCTCGGATGCCAAAAATATCCACCAACAACACCTCTGAAAGATCAACCGACTCGTGTGGCACTGTGGCACCGGGTTGCCGGCCCGCCCTTCAGACGCATATTTCAAAGTTTGCTGCCAGATCTCTCGGGCGAGCTCCTGCTCCCGCGGCAGCGTTGGGCGCGGGCTTTGGGCGCGCCTGATGGTGCTCTCGTTGATCTGGAAGCATTGGGCCTTGAGCTCAAGGAGCGCCGGCGGCCCGCCGCATCCCGCGCGGCCTCTGCTCCGGAGGCCTCCCGGGACATCAACCCCGAGACCGCCCGCATGCAGTTCCCCTGTAAACGGGAAGCCGTGCAACACATCATGCAGATGCGTGGTGTCCGCGTGCTGACACTCGTGCAACAACGTGCCGAGCATGAACGGGTTCAGCTTGCCAACCACGCGCGCGCTCTCTCATGGCAGTTGCTGTCGCCATCGCCTGAGATGAGGAATGTTGTCTTGCAACTTCTGGCGCCAAACATCAACGATCTGATTCGTGTCCGCAACTACAGCGGCAGGCTGCGCTGCCAATTACCGGATGCAGAAATCTTGTTCAGCACTCACATCGTGTTCAGGATGCCACGACATTGGGTCCCACAACTCAAACGTGGCATCCACCTCATACATGTGCGAAACCAGCGACGTGCTCATGCAACCAGCGGCGTCGACGCCTGGGCTGGTGCTAGCAACCGACGGGCAACTGTCAAGCGATTGGCGGTCACTGTCATTCGTGCCATCGGAAGCATCACCAGGCCCCGCTCACGGACGGCGCCGCTGACCCTTGCCACCCTTCGCCGGCGGTGGCGGCGGCGGCGTCTGGAACCACTGGCCGGTGCCCTGCCCGGCAGACGGGGGAGACCACTGATGGTTCGCCCCGGCGCGCTTGCCACTGCCCTCGGGGGCAGGGAAGGACACAAAGCATGTTAGCGAAGGGAAGGATAGACGCAAGGGGGGGGCAGGCGAAGGACCCAACCAAAAACAAGAAAACGAAGACCACGCAGAAGCGCGGGGCGAAGGGACCCCCCTCCCGCGCCGCTACATGTGACTTGTGTCTTTCCGTGCCGCCCTTCCTTTGGCGCCCCCTGGTACTGCTGTTGCACCAGTGCAAAGTGCTGCGCCCGCTGCACTTGCTGCTGCTGCTGCTGCGACCCGCGAGCGCCCGAGGCGGACAGGCCCGCGGCCGACCGCGCCCGCGCGCGCCTGTTCTCCTCGACGTTGCTAAGCATGGCCTGCGGCACGCAGGCCGCGTCGTGCCTGCGGGTCCTCTTGGCCATCTCGCTCCACAGAGAAGCGTCGTACTCCGCCGCCGCGCGACCGGAGCCCTCCGCTGCGACGCGGTTAGTGTCGAGGAAGGCCGAAACCAACGCCTCCACCGACATTGTCTCCCTGCCCGCGTGGGCTTGCAGCGTGAGCTGCGCGAGGGCGCGGGTCCACCCCATCGCGGTCCACTGCGCGTGCGTGGCGTCTGTCCCCTTCCTTGGCTTGTGTCTGTCGTTCATCCAGCGGGGCGCCCACTTGTGCAGCGGGCCTCCGGCAACCCAGGACTTGTCCTTCTTGGCCGCCTTCCGGGCAGACCCGGCGAGCGTTTTGAGGCTGCTGTGCGGCACGCAGTGGTCGTGGCGCACACCGGCCAAGCCGTGCCATTTCAGACACGCCCATGCGTCCAGGTCCCTGTGGGTGGAACCGGCTGAGCTGGAGGACTCGCTGCGTCCCTCGTGGGCCCGGCGGTCTTTCCGCAACCTCCTGCTAAGGCGAGCAAGCTCCTGTGCCGCAGCACCCTCGTTGGAGGCCCCCCCTCGGTGGTTCTGGCTTGATGCCGCTACTGCTTGTTGCACGTGCAGACACAGGGTGAGTTGCGCCCCTTTGGTTTCAGCTGGGAAAATCTGCAATAACAGCTCTCGGGGCGCCACCGATAGCTGCCAATGCGTCTTGGCGCAACTCTCCTTCAAGACCTCGAGGACCTTTGTCTGGAGCTCTTCCGTGAAAGGCGGGCTGTGCTGCGCCAGAAACTGACGCAGAGCTTGCTCGGCGTCACCCGTGCTTTGTCTGGCCGCAGCCGCGGCTGCCGTTGCCCGCGCGTGGGCCTCGCCTGCGGGCGGCCGCCTTGACGGGCTCCTCGTGGGGGAGTGGCCTCTGGCTCGCCCTCTTGACCGGCCTCTGGACCGGGCCCCGGAGCGGCGCCGCGAGCCGCGCGAAGACCCCGGGGAACTGCTGCTGCGGCGGCGGCGCCGCCTGCTGTGAGGGCGAGCCATGGCACCCGGCCAGCCTGCTCACTCGAGCACTCGTGTGCGTCGTTCATTAAGACATGGCCGTAGCACTCGTGTGCGGCAATACAAGCAAACACAAATAATCATGGATACAAGCACTCGTGTGCAAACAGGCTGGCAATTGGGGATCGGAGGATCGCGCCGCATCGCCGATGCATCGGTGACGTCGACGATGCATCGGCGCCGACGGCGCAGAGAAAATCGGGCTCCACATCGAGCCGCATCGGCGATACATCGGCGATGCGGGGCGACCCGTAGGCCCCATCTGACAATGACACACGAACACCCAATGACACATCAAGCGCAACATAAACAACATCACGTGTGAACGGAAAATGCACCAAGCCCTGACGGGGAGACATCGCAAGTACAAACCTCCCTGACCCTACCTGTCCCTCATCATCCCTCCCACCTTCCCTCCACAGCAACAAGTTGTATGGTGAGTGAAACCGCATGTGGGATGGCAGCGGCATGCGGCCATTGGGGCCTCAGGTGGAGCTCCCCATGGAGCCCCAAAACGTTGGAGGGTTCGCTTAAGTGGGGTGGCGGCGGCCTGCGAACGCAACCAATAGGGCCTTAGGTGGAGCTCCCTATCGTGCCACGAGGCGTATGAGGCATGCGAGGAAATGGGAGGGCGGAACTGCATGCGAGCGCTGCCACTGGGGCCTTCGATTGGGTGGAACTGCATGCGGGCGCTGCCGCTGGGGCCTTCGGTGGAGCTCCCTGTGGGGCCACGAACGGTGTGAGGGGTGCGCCGAAGTGAGGGTGCAACAGCATGCGGGCGCTGCCGCTGGAGCCTCAGGTGGAGCTCCCCAGGGGGACAAGAAACGTGTGGGGGGTGCGCCGAAATTGAAAGGTGGAACCGCATGCGGGCGCTGCCATTGGGGCCTTCGGCGTTGCTCCCTATGGGGCCACCAAGCGTGCAAGGGGTATGCCGAAACAGAGACAGGCGGAGGGCAGAGGCAAGGAATTGGAGGAGGAAGAGGGCGAATAGGAGAGAAGATGAGGACGCGGGGCGCTGTCTCTTCAAAACGAAGACCCGTCACCACAGGATGGTTGGGAATAGAAGCGCTGTGCTCAAGTCAGTGTCGGGGTCTCTTCCCCAGGGGGCGTCTGCTCTGTGGACCGCTCGGGGAATGCCCAGGGCATTCGCCGGGGGGGGCGCTTGACGGAGGGACCCCTCGTAAGGTTCAGGAAAGCCGCTGGACGGGGCCCGGCAGTGCCCGCAAGGGTCCGTCCTCGCGGCTTGTGGTCAGGTAAGTGCTCGGCGGATGTCGGAAGGGAGCGCAGGTGGCGTCGGGGTAGCGCATGGCAGCAAAACACATTTAGATGCAAGCAATCAGTGCGAGAGGTACGTGTGCTTGCTGGCACTCGGAGTCCTGAGAAGAGAAACATAACTGGCGGGGGAGGCTCAGTACGACTCCCTCTCTAACAGTTACGTCATGCTCTTCGTGGGTCTTCTCCTTCTACTCCTGATCCTCCTCCTCGGACGGAGGGTGGTTGCCTTTCGAAACGTGGCCCTCGCCTAAGCGCCGCGCACATTCGTGTTACGAGTTTACAACGGCTTCAAGGATTCTCATGGGTAACGTCCCCACAATGGTGTTTGGGCACGATGTAGGACTGTTAGGGCGCCACGGTTGTGTTGACTCGCAGAGTTGAAGTCCCAGAAACGGTGCTCTGACACGACTGAGTAGAAATCCCAGGAATTGCGTTCTGGCACGGTTCATGATTTTCAAGCGGTTGTCTTCCAACGGGGCATCTTTGAAGAAACCCGCCGCAAGCGCTGAACTCTTACAAAGTATGCAACGAGCTCGCCGCAAGCGCCAATGTCTTTGTTAAAACAAGGAGGGTGGGTCACAAGGTGCGTCGCGGGTGGGTCGCGGGTGTGTCGCGGGTAAGTCGCGGGTTGGTCGAGGGCCAGGTCACGGATGGGTCGCGGGTGGGTCGCAGTTGGGTCGCGGACTGGGTCGCAGTTGAGTGGCGGGTGGGTCGCGGGTGGGTCGCGGGCGGGTCGCAGGGTGGGTCGCGGGCCGGGTCTCGGGTGGGTCGCGAGTGGGTCGCGGGGAGGTCGCGGGTGTGTCGCGGGTGGGTCGCAGTTGGGTCGCGGGTGGATCGCGGACCCAGTCGCGGCTGGGTCGCAGGTGGGTCGCGGGTGGGTCGCGGGTGGGTTGCGGGTGGGTCGCGGGCGGGTCGCGGGGTGGTTCGCGGGCCGGGTCGCGGGTGGGTCGCGGCCGGGTCGCAGGGGGGTCGCGGGTGGGTCGCGGGTGGGTGGGTCGCGGGTGGGTCGCGGGCCAGGTCGTTGGGCAACAACGACAACAAACAGCAAATAACAAATAACAAAGAACAACAGCAACAACAACAACAACAACAACAACAACAACAACAACAACTTCAACGACAACAACAACACCACCACCAACAACACTAACCGAGAATACCAATGACAATGCAATAACAATAACAACAACAATTCGCACCGCATAATTTCATTTCAGCCACGCGCCCAGGGACAGTAAATCTCTGTTCGGCCCCCTCGCTCTGGCAACGAGCACGCCGCAGGCGCCGAATTTTTCGCCAGAGCAAGTGGGTGAGTCGCGGTAGATCGCGGGTGGGTCGCGGGCCGAGTCTCGAGTGAGTCGCGGGGTGAATCGCGGGGTGAGTCGCGGGGTGGGTCGCGGGTGGGTCGCGGGTGGGTCGCGGGTGGTCGCGGGCCGGGTCGCGGGAGGGACTACGGCAACGAACAACAAACAACAAACAACAAGCAACACACACAACAACAACAACAACAACAACAACAACAACAACAACAACAACAACAACAACAACAACAACAACAACAACATCAACATCAACAGCAACAACAACAGCAACAACAACACCAACAACCACAACCACAACCACAACAACAGCAATACCAACAACACGAACAACAATTACACCAACCAAGACCCACAACAATAACAACAACGACATCAACCACCACCACATCAACAGCGACGAAAGCATCAACACAATCAACACAAAAGACACCATCACCAGCAATAGCAACAATAACGACAACGACAATGACAACGACAACACCACCACCACAGACAATAACACACAACAACCACCACCACAACAACTACACCAAGAATACTCCGCACCGCAGACTCCCACTTCAGCCACGCGCCCAGGGGCAGTGAATGACCGTTCGGCCCCCTCATTCTGATAATGATATACACATGCCTATATACAAATAATATAGGGAACCAAACAAACCAAACAACACATACGAATACACATATACAACTTACACATACACACGCATAACAAATAGTTGTACAACACACTGACTACGCAGCGCACGGCCAAGTGCACGCCAAACGCAACAACTACACCCAAACACACTGCAACACAAAAAGGGCATATTCCCCGTTGAAGCAACAACAGCCACAACACCCCCTGCCCCCTAAAAAACAAATCAGCCTGGCGAAGTACCCTACCATATAAGGTTGTGGGTAACGCAAGTGTGAATATCGTATTCGGTGGAGCTCCCGATGGGGCCACGAAACGTGTGAGGGGTGTGCCAACATGGGCGCGGTGGGCGCATGCGTGCGCAGCCTCTGGGGCTTTCGGTGGAGTTTCCTCTGAGGCCACGGCACGGGCGAGGGGTACACCGAAATGGGTGGGGCGGGCGCATGCGAACACCGCCACGGAGGCCTTCTGTGGCGCTCCCTATGGGGCTACGAAGCGTGTGAAGGATGTACCGAAATCGGCGGGGCGGACGCATGCGAACAACGGCGCCGGAGTCTTGCGTGGCGCTGCCTATGGGGCCCTGAAGCGTGTGAGTGGTGAGCCGAAAATGGTGGGGCGGACGCATGCGAACACTGACCCTGGAGCCTTCGGTGGAGCTCCTATGGGGCCAAGAAGCGTGTGAGTGGTGTGCCGAAATAAGCGGGGCGGACGCATGCGAACATCGCCACGGCGGCCTTCTGGGGAGATCCCGATGAGGCCACGAAGCGTGTGAGGGGTGTGCCGAAATGGGTGCGGTGGGCGCATGCGTGCGCAGCCACTGGGGATTTCGTTAGACTCTCTATGTGGCCTCGAAACGTGTGAGGGGTGTTCGGAAACGGGTGCGGTGGGCACATGCGAACGCAACCGCCGGTGCCTTCGGTGGGATTCCCTGTAGGGCCACGAAGAATGTGAGGGGTGTGCCGAAATGGGTGCGGTAGGCAATGCGAACGCAGCCACTGGGGCTTTCGGTGGAGTTAACGATGGGGCCACGAAAACGTGTGAGGGGTGCGTCGGCATGGGTGCAGCGGGCGCATGCGAACGCAACCGCTGGGGCCTTCGGTGGAGCTCCCCATGGGGCCACGAAGAAACGTGTGAGGGGTGTGCCAACATGGGTGCGGTGGGCGCGTGCGAACGCAGCCATTGAGGCCTTCGGTTGAGCTCCCTATGGGGCAACAATGCTTGTTTGGGGTGTGCCGAAATGGGCGCGGTGGGCGCAAGCGAGCGCTGCCACTGAGGCCTTCGTTGGAACTCCCTATGAGACCACGAAGCGTGTGAGGGGTGTGTCGAAATGGGCGCCGTGGGCGCATGCGAACGCTACCGTTCGGGCCTTCGGTGGGGCTTCTTATGGAGCCATGGAACTTTGAAAGGTGTGCCGACATGGGTGCGGTGGGCGCGTGCGAATGCAGCCAGTGGGGCCTCCGGTGGAGCTCCTAATGTTGCCACGAAATGAATGCGGGGTGTGCCGACATATGTGCGGTGGGCACATGCGAACGCAGCCAATGGGGCCTTCGGTGGAGCACCTGATGTTGCCACGACATGAATGCGGGGTGTGCCAACATGGGTGCGGTCGGCGCATACGAACGCAACCACGGAACGATTGAAAGGTGTGCCGGAATGATTGCGGTGGGCGCATGGGCTCGCAACCAATGGGGCCTCCGGTGGAGCTCCCCAGTGGGTTCACGAAGCGTATGAGGGGTGTGCCGACATGGATGACTGGTGCGTACGGCAGAGGCACACATGGAAGAAGGGGGGAAGCGGATGAGGAGTTCAGGAGACGCGGGGCGCTCTCCCTTCAAACCGAAGGCCTGACACCACAGGATGATTGGGAACAGTTCGCCAACGGACCCAACCATGTGGAAGTGTAACCCAGGTGTGCACATCGTGTCTGGCGGAGCTCCCTACGGGGCCACTAAACGTGTGTGTGTGGTGAGCCGAGATGGGTGGGGCGGACGCATGCGAACAACGCCACTGGGGCCTTCGGTGGCGTGCCTTCTGGGACCGCGAAGTGTGTGAGGGGTGTGCCGACATAAGCGGGGCGAGCGTATGCGAACACCGCCACTGGGGCTTTCGGTGGCGCTCCTTATGGAACCGCGTGACTTGTGTGTGTGTGTGTGGTGAGCCGGCATGGGTGGGGCGGGCGCATGCGAACACCGCCACTGGGGCCTGTGGTGGCGCTCCTTATTGGACCGCGAAACGTATGAGGGGGGTGCCGAAATAGGCGGGGCGAGCGCATGCGAACACCGCCGGTGGGGCCTTCGGTTGAGCTCCTTTTGAGATCACGACGCACGTGAGGGGTGTGGGCGCGTACAAACGCAACCACTGCGGCCTTCCGTGATGCACCATATGGGTCCACGAAGCGTGTATGCGTGTGGTAAGCCGACATGGGTGGGGCGGACGCATACGAACACCGCCACTGGGGCCTTCGGTGGCGCTCCTGATGGGACCGCGAAACGTATGAGGGATGTGCCGGAATAGGCGGGGCGGGCGCATGCGAAAGCAACCGCTGGGGCCTTCGGTTGAGTTCGTTGTGGGGTCACGACACGCGTGAGGGGTGTGCCGAAATCGGTGCGGTGGGCGCATGCGGACGCAACCATTAGGGCCTCGGTGTAGCTCCATATGGGGCCACG
This sequence comes from Prorocentrum cordatum, assembly GCA_963575745.1. Lineage (NCBI taxonomy): Eukaryota > Dinophyceae > Prorocentrales > Prorocentraceae > Prorocentrum > Prorocentrum cordatum. The sequence continues at coordinate 832,965 of CAUYUJ010011558.1, read as the reverse complement.
AAACGTGTGAGGGATGTGCCGGCATGAACGCGGCGGGCGCATGCGAGCGCAGCCACTAGGGGCCTTCGATGGGGCTCCCGATGGGGCCACGAAACGTGTGGTGGTATACTGAAACGGGTTCGGTGGGCGCATGCGAACGCAGCCACTGGGGCCTTCGGTGGAGCTTCCTGTGTTTCCACGACGTAAACGTGGGGTGTGCCGGTATGGGTGCTGTCGGCGCATGCGAACGCAGCCTCTGTGGCCTTCGTTGGAGCTCCCTTGTGGGGCCACGAAGCGTGTGAGGGGCGTGCCAAAGTGGGAGGGAAGAGGAGGGGGAGGAGGAGCAGGAGAGGGCAGCGGGATGGAAGGCACGCGGGGCGCTGTCTTTCCAAAACGAGAACCCAACACCATAGGATGGTTGGGAACACAAGCGAGTGCGGCCCGCGAGCTCGGCGCTGGGTCCTGGTAGAGCGCGACTATGTCCTTCTCCTTCGACTCGCGGACTGCCGCGATCTCCTGCAGAGGGTGAGAGGGAGGAGGGAGGGCAGGGGGGAGGAGACAAGGGGGGGGGGAACTGAGAATGAGGGAGGGGAAACGAACAGAAATAGCGGGAGGAGGAGGAGGAAAAATAACGGGGAGGAGGAGGAAGAGGAGGAGGAGAAGGAGAAGGAAGAAGAGGAGACAAACGGAAGGAGTGGGAGGAAGGGGGATCACAAAGGTACGGAAACCTAACGAATCGGCCACTCCCAGGAGTACCCCCGCCAAGAAAGAAATCGGGCGCGCGGCCTGCAGGACACGGGCTTGGTGCGACAACATAGCGGAATGCAATCCTGGGTTTGCCCCCCCCCCCAGCCCCGTCATTTTTTTTTTTTTTTTGTGTTTGTGTGTGTGTTTGTGTGTGGGGGCAATGAATTCGGGGAGAAAGAAATGACATTCTCTAGTTTTTGAGGCCCCTTCTGGGCCCTGCAGCAGAGCCCCTTAAGGGACCCTGAAGGGCCCCCCTTCTGAAACCCATGCAACCCCCCATTTATCGCCCCCCATGACGCGACGCCCAAGCCCCGCGCACCAAAGGTCACTCCGGCGAAGGGCCACTCTTACCACACCTCCGACGTCGAGACTTCTCTCACGCCGCGGTCGTCTGGTGATGGTCCCAGGGCCGAGCAAGGGCCCCGAGGGGCCAGGTAAGGCCCCCAATGACGCGAGGAGGTCTGGGCACGCGTAGTCGACAGTTGGGGGCTACTGAAGGTGCCCCTGGCCCATGATGTCCCTAATTAGCTTTCAGTGCGTTGGGGAGCCACTGGGGCCCTCTTGGCCTCGTGATGGGGTGCTCTAGAAGGCCGCGGGGGCCTCCTGGGATATTCTGGGGGGCGCCTTGGGCCAGGGACACCCTGGCAACACTTTTGGTTTGTTGCGGATCCGGCGAGCGTGCAGTGTGCAGGTCGGTCGAGCAGCTCAGGACCACTGCACGGCGAATGAAGCACCGCAGAAGGATGGAAAAGGGGAGGCTAAGCGAAGCCTCTGGCAACACCAGAGAGATGATGATGAGCGCGCCACAGAGGGGGGCGACTGGCCCCCTCCGAAAACGCTCGGCCGCAACCGAGCGACGAGGGGCCTGACTCCACCTGGGGAGCAGGACCCCCCGACCGTGTGGACGACGTCGGCGACCACTCACGCGCCGTCGGACTTATCCATGCCGGCGAGCGCCACCATGTGCATGGCAGGGGGGAGGGACGGCGGCCAGCTCGCGAAGCGGCTCGCCCCTGGTGAGGAACCTGCGGTGGGTGGAGACTCCCGTCCAGGGGCCACCGCAGGGCGGCGGGCGGCGCTCCCCCCCCGTTGGCTCGCCCCCCGGGGCAACAGGGGCCTCCTGCGAGAGGGGGGGGGGGGGAAGGGCGGCTCGCGCAGAGGGCCTGCGGCGGCAGGACAGGAGTCCGAGCTCCTCTTGCTCCTGCTCCCCCCACCCTCCTTCTGATTCGCTGCCCCCCCTCCTCCTCATCATCATCATCCTCCTCCCCCTCATCCCCCAACTCATCCTCCCCCTACTTATATGCACTGCTCCCCACCCCCATCCTCCTCCGCACTCCCCCTCCCCCCCGTGTGCAGCGCGCACTGAGGAGAACTGGGGGCGGGAGGAAGAGGAGGAGGAACGAGGCGAGAGGGAGGCAAGGAAGCGGGAAGAGAGAGGCATAAGGAGGGAGGACGAGAGGGAGCGAGGGAGGAGGAACGAGGACGGAGGAGGATGGAGGATGAGGAGGAGGGAGGAAGGGAATCGAGGGCGACGGCGACTCTCTGGCGGACGCCTGCACCAGGCTGACGAGCGACTCGAAGCTGGTGAGCGACACCTCCGAAGTGTGGTCCAGGTTGCGCGACTGCGCGCCGTCCGCGCCCGCCTGGACCTGCAGGGGGAGGCAAAGACGACGATGACGACGACGACTCAACTCAAATCAGCAACTCTCATTCGGAGCAATGTCCGATTTTCTCTTCGCCTCATACAAAAAGACATGCTTCGACGCTGAGTCGAAGACTAGAAACTTCAGTCAAGCGGGACGAGCTCTGAGTACCTGCTCACAGGGATTACTGGCTGCAGCGCGCGGGAGTGGGCGTCACTCTCTGGCTGTCTACAGCGCCCAGGTTAGCGGTGTGGCCTCTGGGACCATCAAGCACTCCCCTAGGACCAGAACCAGGGCCTCTAAGAAACAACATTCTGACGACACGCTATCGCTGACTGGAAGACAAATCATATCGAAAGATGTTTTGCTAATTAGCCTGGCGAAAGGCCTAACCATACGCAGATGTGAGTCCCTATTGGGTCCAGAAAAGTGTGAGGGGTGTGCCGAAACGGGTGCGGCGGGCGCATGCGAACGCAGCCACTGGGGCCTTCGGAGGAGCTCCCTATGGGGCCACGAAACGTGTGAGGGGTGTGCCGAAATAGGTGCGACGGGCGCACGCGGACGCAGCCACTGGTGCCTTCGGTGGAACTACCTGTGGGGCCACGAAGCTGGTGAGGGGTGTGCCAAAATGGGCGCGACGGGCGCAAGCGAACGCAGCCACTGGGGCCCTCGGTGGAACTCCCTGTGGGGCCACGAAGCGTGTGAGGGGTGTGCCGAAATGGGCGCGACGGGCGCATGCGAACGCAGCCACTGGGGCCTTCAATGGAGCTCCCTATGGGGCCACGAAACGGGTGAGGGATGTGCCGAAACGGGTGTGGCGGGCGCATGCGAACGCAGCCACTGGGGCCATGGGTGGAGCTCCCTACGGGGCCACGACACGTGTGAGGGATGTGCCGAAAAGAATGCGACGGGCGCACGCGGACGCAGCCACTGGGGCCTTCGGTGGAACTCCATATGTGGCCCCGCAACGTGTGAGGGGTGTGCCGAAACTTGTGCGGCGGGCGCATGCGAACGCAGCCACTGGGGCTTCGGTGGAGCTCCCTATGGGGCCACGAAGCGTGTGAGGGTGGTGTGCCGAAACGGATGTGGCGGGCACATGCGAACGCAGCCACTGGGGCCATCGGTGGAGCTCCCTACGGGGCCACGAAACAAGGAAGGTGTGTGTCAAAATGGGTGCGGCGGGCGCATGCGAACGCAGTCACTGGGGCCTTCGGTGGAGCTTCCTTATGGGGCCACGAAGCGTGAGCGGAGTGTGCCGAAAAAAGTGCGGCGGGCGCATGCGAACGCAGCCACTGAGGCCTTCGGTGGAGCTCCCTATGGGGCCACGAAACGTGTGAGGGATGGGCTGAAATGAGTGGCGATGCTGGTGACGATAATGGAGGAGAAGGAGGAGGAGGAGAAGGAGGGGGAGGAGGAGTGAGAACGCGGGGCGCTCTCTTCAAAACGAGGACCCACCACCACAGGATGCTTGGGAAAAAGTTCATCTTCTGGTTCCACCCCCCTTCCCACGTCCAGACTGACCACTCCCCCCTTACGACGACGACGACGACGATGACGACAGGGACGAGGACAGGGGGCGCCGCTCCTTAAGATGAAACCAGGACAAAGACAACATCGGACCAACACATATCGGGGATCTCTGAGATCCGGCAGATGTATCGGGCGCCGCGGCCTTCTCAAAGCATTCGGGGACGCTCTGAGAGCATTCCGGAACTCTCTGGAACGGATCTATCCTCGTTCTAGCCCCGCCCGACTCCTGCTCATCATCTTCGAGGGGAAACGTCTTGGGATGGATCAGCTCAGGGAGGGGAACACTGACCTCGAATCGGTGGTTTATCGCCGATAGATCGGCGATATGCCCCCGACAACGAATCCATACGTTTCTGGGCGGGAGGGCAATCGGGCCGCTGTCAGCGATAGATGATTTGTGGTCGATGCATCCCCCCTTCGCCTGTTCCCCCTGACGTTGTGGCTGATCATCATCTTCCTCCTTCTCGTCAGACCTCCTTTCGTCTTGAACAGGTACAACCACAGCAATATGACACTGTCCTTCTATAACTTCCAGTGCCGCTCGTTACACCGAGGGGGAGAGGGTCGGGGCCCCAGGTAACGGTTATGCGTGGGCGGGGTGGTGCACGTCGGGACGGGGGTGCGCTGCGATCGCCATAGTGTACGCCTGGCCCGAGTACCAACATGGTCCAGGCCCCAAGCCCTACGCACGATCGTTACCGTGACGGGGGGGGGAAGAGCTTTGGCCCAGGCAACGTCGGCTACACGCAAGAGAGACCACAGCAAGAGTCAAACCTGGGTCTGTCAGGCCTTGCAAAATCCTGCAAGATCCTGCACGCAAGGCCGGGTCAGTGCACCCCTGGCTCTGCAGGATCCTGCAAGAGCCGGCGCTCTGGCTGACCCGCGTTTGCATTGACACCCGTCCCTTGAGCCCGCACCACTGTGCCCGCACCAACGGCACTCTGGCGAAAGGTCACCCTTACGTGTAGCGGATAACGACAGTGACGCGCCAGAGAATAAGACAAGACTATCTATCTTGGTGTGCCCGTCTTCGGCCTCCTGGGGAATAGAGGCCCCAAGAAGGCCCCAAGAGGCCCCTAAGCTGCCCCCAGGAGGCCCCAGAGAGCGCTCCGAAAAGACCCCAGGGAGCATCCCTGAGAACTCTAATCCACAACCCAGGCACTGTGGCGGGATGCGCCGAAAGCCACTAGATATCCAAATGCTGGCTCGTGGGCCAAACACAGCAGGGGGCGAGTTCTGTGTTCCGTTGAAACAGGGAGCTGTCTACAAAGAGCCAGTGAAGTATGTTCAGACACACAAGCACGTCATCCACGCGTGTATCTACCTTCACTTGCCCGAAGGCGGCCACTAAACTTATACGTGGCCCCCCGCAGTCGCGGGTAAGAGTGAGGGGGCGGCGGGAACGTCGGCAGTCTGCGAAGCTCTGAAGAGGCCCTCTGCAGGCGCCTCATTTCAACAAGTTATACAGCGAGCCTGCCGCAAGCGCCGATTCTTCGTTAAAGCAATGTGGGTGGGTCGCGGGGTAAGTTGCGGGTGGGTCGCTGGTGGTTCGCGGACTGGGCCAAGGGTGGGTCGCAGGTGGGTCGCGGGTGGGTCGAGGGCGGGTCGCGGGATGGGCCGCAGGTGGGCCGGGGGTGGGACGCGGGAGAGGTCGCGGGTGGGTCGCGGGTGGGTCGCGGGTGGGTCGCGGGGTGGGTCGTGGGTGGGTCGCGAGCCGGGCCGCGGGGGGGACGACGCAAAAGAAAAACATCAACAACAACAGCAGCAACAACAACAACAACAGCAATAACAACAACAAGAACAGGAACAACAGCAACAGCAACAGCAACACCAACACCCACAACAACAGCACCAACAGCACCAACAGCACCAACAACAACACCAACAACACCAACAGCACCAACAACAACAACAACAACAACAGCAACAACAACACCCACACCACCACCAACATCAAAACCAAAACAACACCAACAACAACAATAACAACAGCAACAGCACCAACAACTATCATTTGAAGACTGTTCGCTCTTATCTGCTCGAGTGTGATTCAACGTGTATTTCCCAAACCTTCGATACCCGCCCTCTTCGTCTTCGATCGTGCCCCTTTTGGGGGGTATATCTTTCTTCCCTGCAGGCCAGGCCCTGGCAAACGGCAAGGCAGCCGCGGACCGTCGGCCTGGCCAACGGCAGCGCTGATCGGAAGCAACCCGACCCCAAGAGGGACGGACAGGGGACCGAACGACGACGACGACGACGACGACGACGACGACGGCGGCGGCGGCGGCGGCGGCGACGACGAATATGACGACGAGCGAAAACGAGAGGGACAGCGGGGCCACGACGGGCAAGAAATGGGCCACGAAGGGCGACAGCAGGGCCAAGAAGGGCATGCGTGTGGGGCCACGAAGGGCGCGAACGAACGGGGGACACGAAGGGCAGATCATGCGGGCCACAGAGATGCAACGACGGGGCCACTGGGGGTAGCACCTGGGCCACGAAGGGCAACGAGAAACCACGAAGGGCGACGGCGGGGCCCCGAAACGCATGCGTATGGGGCCACGACGGGTGCGAACGAGCGGGGGTGGGCATACATATACGGGGCCACAACAGGCAGCGAGGGGGCCACGAATGGCGACATGGCGGCCACGAGGCGCATTCGTAAGGGGCCGCGACGGGCGCGAACGAGCGGGGACCACGAAGTGCATACGGCATACATATACGGGGCCACGAAGGGCAGCGAGTGGGCCACGAAGGGCTGCAACGGGGCCACCAAGGGCAGCGATGGGGCCAAAAAGGGCTGCAACGGGGCCACGAGGAGCAGCGAGGGGGCCACGAAGGGCTGCAACGGGGCCACGACGGGCAGCGATGGGGCGACGAAGGGTTGCAACGGGTCCACGAAGGGCAGTGAGGGGGCCACGAAGGGCTGCGAGGGGGCCACGAAGGGCTGAAACGGGGCCACGATGGGCAGCAGCGAGGGGTCCACGAAGGGGTCCAATGGGGCCTCGAAAGGCACCGACGGGGCCACGAAGGGCTGCAACGGGGCCACGAAAGGGGCTGCAACGGAGCCACGAACGGCAACGAAGGGGCCACGAAGGGCTGCAACGGGGTCACGACGGGCAGCGATATCCCGATTCCTAAATAAACTAGCTGTGAGGGAGTCCTAAGCGTGAGCGCGACTCCTGGGTACCTGAGTGTCGGGAGCGCGGCGCGTGAGTAAATTGCGGGGGATTCAAACGCAAGAGCGCGTTTCTTGACTACATTGCAAGCAAGTCTCCTGCGAGAGCGCGAGTCCAGAGCGCCGACAGAGCGATTCCCAAGTAAATAGTAAGGAAGTCCCAAGCGAAAGGGCGACTCCTGATTACAATGCGAACTCTCAGGCGGGAGAGAAGATCCGGGTTAAATTGTGACGAAGTCTCACGCGGGAGCCGTTGCTGTAACCCGGGGGGCAACGACACAATTTGAGTCCAGTGGATTTCCTTGTTAAAAACAGGGTGCGAGCCCCGGGGGAATCACTTCAATTGAAAGCACGCAGTGGTCACCGGAGGAAGGATCAACCATACTTATTCTTCAGTAGCGAATGTTCAACAACAGCAACAGCAGCAACATAAGCAACACCAGAAACAACAGCAACAACAACACCAACTACAACAACAATCATTATAAGACCGTTCGCTCTTACTTGCCCGCGTGTCACTCCAAACGAGTTTCCCACACCCTCGATACCCGCCCTTTGTCTTCGATCACACCCCCGTTGGGGGGATTTTCTCTTTGTGGGGGGCGGCGGGCTTAGACAGGCGGGCAAACCTGAACGGGCGGACAATCCTTCGTGGGCGTACATGATCCCGCCATTGGAAATGGTTTGGGCCCTGCAAAGAGAAGAGGGGGAGAACGAGGGGGAGTGGGAGGAAGGGAGGGGGAGGGATGAAGGAAGAGGGAAAACGCCAGGAGAGAAGGAGCGAAGAGGGGGCGGTTGATTAGAGGCAGAGAGAGAGGGATAGAGAGAGAGAGAGAGAGAATGACAGATGAGAGAGGTAGAGAAAGAGAAAGAAAGAGGGGGGGAGAGAGGAAGAGAGAGAGAGAGAGAAAGAAAGAGGGATAATGAGGCAGCGGAGGAGAGGGAGAAGGGAGGAGGGAGAGGAGGGAGAGGGGATAGGGCAGAGAGGCATACGTAAGGATGAGGGAAGAGAGGAGGGAGAGAGAAGGAAGGAGAGGAGGGAGGAGGGAGGAGGGAGAGGGAGGAGGAGCAGGAAGGTAAGAGGACGCCGTTATGAAGGTAAATGTTGCAGAGTGCCATGGGCCATATGGATGTTTCGAAATTTGGGGCACCGGGCGTGTCCCGAAGCAGACCTATGGATGACGTCTTGGCCCGATTCATCCGGCCTGGCCTTGCCTCCGGCACCGCCTTTACCTGAGCCTCATCCTCTTGCTCTCACCCGCTATCGCACTCCTCCTCCTCCGCTTCATCATCACCTTCCTCCTCTTGCTCCTCCTCCCTGTAATCCTTCCGCACCATCGGTGGCGCAGAGGAAGTAGTAGAAGCCGGAGAAATAGCCGTGCTCCCTTGTCTCCCCCCTCTTCAAACCTCGAACGAAACGATGTGTTCGAGTCGCTGGCGGCCCCTGGAGCTCTCTAATACAAATACGCGCCCAACCACGTATATGAACAGGGCCCCCAATTCGCGAGACCGGTCGCGTGATACGAACGTTCGCGCAATGCGTGCTCTCGAAACCTGTCCTGGGCGGCGTTCCGACAAGAATGCTGACACGGATGTAGCGACGACGACACTTCGGGAGGCGCAGGGAGACTCAAACACATCCACAACCTTTTATCCCCAATCCTCCTCCCCCTCCTCCTCCTCCTCCTGCTCCTCCTGCTTATCCTGCATCTCTCCATACCTCCGACGGCGTGTTTTTGCCACACCATGGACACCCTGATGTCTGGGCCGTCTTCCCTGAGACATTTGATTCCATCCTGGGTCGGGACGCGCTAGTGCCCACAGATGCCGAAAAGCAACACAATGATCACGTCGTGTCTTGGGTTTTGCTTTGAGACGAAGTCACTTCCTCCTCCTCCTTCTCCTCCTCCTGCTGCTCCTCCTTGCTCCTCCTCCTCTTCCTCCTCCTCCTTGCTCCTCCTCCCCCTTCTCCTCGCTCCCTCCCTGCGCCCTGCTGTCGGTGGGGAAGGGGCTGGGCCGTACCTTCCGGATCATTTTCCGCGACAGCTCGCCGCCCTCCATGTCGCTGAGCCTGCGAAGGGGGCGGGCAGCGGCCTGATCCGCCGGCCCGTCGTCGCCGGCCCCTCGAACTAGCGAGCCCCCTTCAGGCCCTTCCACCCCTGAGGGCAACGACAGGACGGGGGGGGATAGGCATAGGCTCGGGGGAATACATCGACATCGAATGGCCGACACCTCGCCCATGCATCGTCGATACATCGCCGATGCAGACCGCCCCTTGCATCATCTATGCATCGTCGATACATCAGCCTGGTATCAGCAATGTATCGTCGATGCATGAATCATTCGATGTCGACGCATCCCCCCTTTGCCAAATCCCCCTATCGTTGCCCCCGAATTCGAATCCTGGACCGGCTTCGGCGTGTCATCACGGGTCGTTCCTGGGGATACCAGAAGATACCGATGCCGCAACTCCCCGCAACTCTCCCGGGGTGCGTTCTGACTGGAAATTCGAAGCGAATCCAGCGGTGACGGCGAGGGCCTCCCAGGAGGCCCAAAAAGAGGAAAACAAGGGAAGGGTAGCGGTATGGTACCTTCTTCTCCTTTGAGTTTCTGGGGCCTGGAAATGGTACCCGAATGCTTCGACGGCAGCATGGCATCTGCACGCCAGCGCAGTGCCTTGCCAGGGCCGTCCTGGACCCCAGCTTGCCATCGCTCGGACGTCCATTCTCTTTGTCGGCTTGGCGGGGGTCTTTTTCGCACGATGATCCAGGATGCTCCTCGATGGCCCTCGCCGAGAAGAAATGCATGCACTTGTCCGTGCGATGCCAAGCCAGGATGGTGTGCAGACCCTCCCAGCCTCGGCGAGGAGGGCGTGTGCACCGTGCCAGGGGCCCAGGATGGCCCTGGCCAGGCGCGGTGGTGATCGTGTATCGATGCCCTCTGCGGAGAGAGCTGCGACAAGAACTCCAGCGCGTCTGTCCAGTACAGCCAGGCTGCCTCGTAAACGCCCAGAAGGGAAGATACGGGAGGAGGAAAAGGAGGAGGAGGAGGAAGAGGAGGAAGGAGAATGAGGAACAGAGTTCGACGAACCCTCAGGCCGTCAGGAACCAGGAACAGCAGCAGCAACAGCAGGAGAAGAGGAACGGACATGAAGAGGGGGAGGGGTGTCGGCTGCGTTTCGACTACTTCTCCCGCGGTGCCGCGCATGCGGCCACCAAGCAGAAGACGGGGGAGAAGGAGGAGGAGGAGGAGGAGGCGGAGGGGGGGGAGGACGAATAGCAGCAGGAGGAGGAACAGGAGGAGGGGAATCGGGAGAAGGAGGGAGGGGGGGAAGGAGGGGGGCAGGAGGACGAGGAACATGGGCGCTGCCCAAACGCCCACCCGTGACTGCAATCTGGCTCTCGGACCACGCAGTGCTCGGACCTCTGGCGATCGTTCGAGGAACGATCCAGCTACCCTCGGAACGCTCTCGGCGAGGCGCAGCTGATGGAGAACATCCAAGAGACTGGGAAAACCTGAGGGAACCGTCGAACACGTGCGAAAACTTCAGGCCCCCTCGCCCTCCCACGACCTCCAGCGCCCGTCTTCTCGTGGCGACGGAGGTCAGCGCCTCGACGACGACGGAGGCGACGACGGTCGCCCCGCGCCCCCCCCTCCTTCTGCTGCTCCCCCCCTCCTTGCACCGCGCAGGCCGAAGTTTTGGGGCTCTCGAGGCCCTTTGTTGGGCCTCCCGCCGTCGCCGTCGTCCACATCGGCCATTCTTCCCCTTCGAGCTCCTGTATTGGGCCTCCTGCCGGCGCCGCCGCCGTGACCGTCGCCGTGACCGTCGCCGCCGCCGCCGCCGCCGTCGCCGTCGTCGTCGGCGTCGCCGTCCCCGTCACCGCTCTCGTCGTCGCCGTCGGGCGGCGGCGACTGTGGATGAGCCAGCGTGCGTGCTGCAGAGCGCAGATGCAGAGCTTCGTCCGCAGGTTGAGCTCCTCTCTCTTCCCCTCTCCGTTGTTGTTACTCTCTCTCTATCTCTCTCTCTCTCTGTCTCCCGAGCTCCTGTTGGCGGTCTTCTGAAGGCTCACTTGAAGTGTCTTGGGGCTGATCAGGCCGTATTGAGGCTTCTTGAGGACGTCTTGAGGCAATTGTTTGGCTATCGTGGGGAGCTCTGCGCGCCGTCCTGATGCCCCTGCCGCAGTCTCGAGTCTGGGGTCTTGAATCAACTCGGAGCAGCAAACGGCCTCTCGGAGCATCCCAAACCGGCCCCAGGCCCTCGGGGGTGATGAGGCCAATCAATGGAGGTGGTTATAAAAAATGTGTTGCCTTCGGGCAAAGGGGCCCAAACGCCAGATGTAGATAGAGGAAATGCAAAGGCGGGTAACTCTGAAGGTAAATTGACCACCCTGTGTATGAGCGAAGCCGACACTGCTGTCCCCAGGGAAGGCCGAGCGTAACTGGCTGCTGGACAAGAGTGGGTCCAGGCGAATGCAGGGCGACCTGGAGGCGACGACACAAACGCACGGGGCAAACAGTGCGTTGCCAACTCCAGGGAGACGGAGACGGAGACGCCAGAGTCGTGCGCGCTCCTCTGGGGAGCCCGCCCTTGCCCATTAGGGCATGGCATGGAGGCCGTGGCCTTCAAAAATGTGATTCGCAGGCGGGCCCACATGATAACCACCACTCAGAGTTCCCGGCCGCCGAGGACCACCGCAAGTCGTTCGTGTTGTTTTGATATTGTCGTGGATGGGTCGCGGCTGCGAGTTGGTCCTGCCCGGCGTCGGCGTTGCCAACTCCAGGGAGGGGGCAGAATAGGTGGCCGAGCCATCTGACGCTGCGCTGGGCAGGCAGCGGTGGCGCCCACCAGGAGGCCAGGCACGCACCCGTCCCCTACGACCTCCGATGGCACCGCAATGCAAACATGCGGCGTGTGTTGTGATCGAGCTGGCTGGGCCTCGCGTAGTGGGGCGGCGATGAGTGGGGGGGGAGAAAGGTCCCTTGTGGCCTCAAGGGCCCCTTTGGGGGCCCTAGATTGCCCCTTTTCTGCAACCCTCGCAGCCCCCCCATTCATCGCCCCTCCATTGCGCGACGCCTAAGCTGGGAGACCTCCTGCCCCGTGTCCGAGCCATCCGCGCCATACCCGAGGCCACCCGAGGCTATCCGAGTCCATTCTGGGACTATCCTGAGCCGTTCCGCGGCCATCCGATGCCATTCCGAGGCTACGAGGCCATGTGCAGCAAGAGTTGGGGCACAGAAAGTCCCCCGCAGATTCTACGTGACGTGCGAGTGGTGCGGGTCGCGCTGATAATATGGCTAATGGCGTGGCAGCGACACGGTAATATTGGTAACGAAGACCAAGTCGGGGAATGCCTCAGCAATCGCGGCCGCGGGCGAGCTCAGGAAAGAGGACTCGCACACATACAGACACACACACAGACACACACACACATAAACACAAACACACTCACACGCACAGACAACACAAACACACAGACACAGACACAGACACACACACTGAGACACACACACACACACAGACACACGCACACACACGCACACACACACACACACGCACACTCGCAAACAAAGCTTCGGCCGCGCACAGCATCGCTCTCGGCCCGGCGGAAGAGCTCCAAACAGACGCTGCGGTAGGTGCCCGGCTGGTTGATCTGACCGCCGCCGCGCCCCTCCTGAAGGGCGGGATAATGCATAATGCCAGATGCGGCCGCCCATGTAGCAATCGCTGTCAACTCATATCGCTCCCACTGCAACGGCTGCTACAGCGGATGCTACTGCGATTGCTTCTATGCTGGCAGACAGCGTGCCTAAGACGTGGTACTGCGAGACGACGTGTCACATATGCATGCCCTCTTAGAGGACTGCCCCACAGTGGCCTAGAATGTTGCTCGCACTATATCGCGTTGCATTACCATGAGTGCTAGCACTGTCACGCCTGCAGGGACTACTACGCTACTACGACCATTGCTGAACATTCTGCACCCCACAGACAAGTGGACAAACGAATGCGAACTGCCGCAACCCAACCAACACATCGCCATCTGATATCAGCACCAGTGCGACGTTTACAAGTGACATGCATTACAGCGGCGACCACAAGTACGTGCTTGCACGCGGATCACAACCACTAGTGAATCCGCCCGTGCCGCGGGGCACTAAGCGGATTTTCGAAGATTCCCCAAGACTGTTCACGAGGCCCCCGGGAGGGCCCAAGACCACCACAAGACGGCCCAATACTGTTTCAAGACGGCCGAAGTCCCCCAATGCGCTCCAGAGGACTCCGAGGGAGCCTCCAAAAGAGGACAGCCCAAGAGAGCCCCAAGACGGCCCAGGAGGCACCTAACACGAACGAGGCACCCAAGATGGGCTGAAGAGGGGGGGGACATGATCTGACAGTTCGAGCCTTCCACCCCAAGATGGCCCCAATATCTCCCCAAGAGGCCCCCGAGGCGACCACAAGAGGCCTACAGGCGGCACCCAAGAGCCTCCCAAGAGGCCCAGACCCCTGACAGCCTTCCAAGAGACCCCCAGGAGGCATCCTAAGAGACCCACATCTGATTCAAGAGGCCGCTGACCCGCAACCCAAGGTGGCAGCACTGGCCGAAGGCCACAAGATATTCATGGCGAGGCGACGACACTCACAACATGCGCACAACGATACTTTGTGCAAGTGATGAAGCCACTCCCTTAGCATGTCCTTGAGATCCTTGCCCTGCAGGGTCCATTTCATGGCCTCGAGATGGCAGACGGTTGACATGGGGCAAACGAAAAATGAAAGTCACAGGAAGGGAGACACAGAAATTCGCCGGCCCCCTTCTGGGGCGACCAGGCTGTAGGACCAGGGTTTGCTGTTCCCTGCACCTGCTGTTCCACTGTTACAGTTCTGCTTTATGCTGCTTATTTACGCTGCTTACTGTTCCTTGTTGTGGACCGCGCGAGGGAGGGGAGCCGAAAAGCACCCTGGATAGCACCTCCTGGGAGGGTTATCAGAATTTCTGGGGGGGTCGACATGAACACCCCTCACGCAGATCGGCGGGGTCAGGGACCAAAAACACATGGGACTTTCCACATTTCTGAAATTCGGTGGCACCCCTCACGCAGATCGGCGGGGTCAGGGTCGAACACCATATGGGATTTGCCATATTTCTGAAATTTGGCGGCACCCCTCACGCAGATCGCCAGGGTCAGAGTCGAAACACACACATGGGATTTGCCACATTTCTATAATTCGGTGGCACCCCTCACGCAGATCGCAGGGGTCAGGGTCGAAAAACCAATTGGATTAGCCACATTTCTAAAATTCGGTTGCACCCGCCACGCAGATCGCCGGCGTCAGGGTCGAAAGACACATGGGATTTGCCATATTTCTGAAATTTGGCGGCACCCCTCACGCAAATCGCCGGGGTCAGGGTCAGGGTCCCAAAACACAAGGTCTTTGCCACATTTCTGAAATTCGGTAGCACTCCTCATGCAGATTGGCGGGGTCAGGGTCCAAAAACACATGGATTTGCCACATGTCTCGAAATTCGGTGGCACCCCTCACGCAGATCGGTGGGGTCAGGGTCAAACAACAAATGGGATTTGCAACATTTCAATACTTCGTGGAAAAGTTTTTTGCACAGCATGCGCGAGCAAGCTCGAAATGCAACACCGAATTCAACAATATCATCAGGATCTCAATTTGTCTTGCCGATTACTCATCGTCTTCGCGTGAAGTCCCGACGCTGCTTCACGGCGGCGGCAAGGCCTCATGATTTCGCAATTGCATTGCCCATTATCCGAGGGCGGGGGCCGGCGGCAAGGGGCGAAGCCCTTACGGATAAAACGCACATGGGTACCACGAGAGAGGGGAAGCGAGGTTGGGAGTGCAGAAGACGGAAGAGTGGAGAGGCAATATGGGAACAAAGGGGACACCGGGGCGAAGAGAGAAGGGGCGAGGGGGGAAGAACACACAACGAAGGAACAGACAGATGAGTGGAAGTTCAAGTCCAAGCACATGCATGAACATACCCCTTCCACAAGTTCGCACTGAATTCCTTCTTGCTTCTGTCTGGCTCTCGCCATTGAGCCCACGTCCACGTCATGAACACTGGAACGCTCGCGCGCGTTCGAGGAAAACACGCCCACGCAAACCGCAAACCTCGCCGTAGTCAGCACCGTTGCCAGTTTCCGCGGCGCGAAACCCTCCCCGAGGGAATGGCGGCTACGCCGACGTGTGCTTCCATCCCAGAGGCTCGTGTGTCGCTCCCACCCTGTCTCTGGCAGCGCGGGGACGCCGCTCGCTCCAATGGCGCCGCGTCCCACGAAGCCGCTGGGGCTGTCGAAGATATGCTCGACGCAATGCCCTCCCGTGGTAAGACCACCCCACAATTCGGGAAGATGTGCTTACCGTGTCGCGGCGGCGGCCAAGGCGACACAGCATAGCCTTCGAGCGCCTAGCGTGTGGCTCCGCTCCGCGGGGCGGGGGACTGGGCGTGGCCTGGGAAATTCACGCTTGGGACACAGCGACGCGTCAATTTCGCCTCATAGCCGCGCACAGCTGGCCAGTGGATGCGGACTCGAAATCCCAAGCTGCCGCCCGCCGAAGGATGCCACGGGAGAGACGCGCGCCACGGGCCACAGAAGCGAACGTCGACGCCCGCCACACGCGAGGAAGCCGCGCGGGGGGCGCACGCCACAAGCCTTCATACAGGAGAGAGACCGACCTTCACTCCACATGAGGACGCACCAGTGGGGCATCAGGACACGGGCCACCGATAGGTTCCGCTTTCGCCCTACCTCAACCCCCCTCCGGAGGCCTTGGGGAAACAGCGAGATAGCCAATGGGCGCACCGCGAGGCCCATGTTTCTTTTCGCCGTCCTTTCGACGGCATAAAAAGAAGTCCCCGCATGTAGCAGAGAGAACAGTGGACCAGCAAGCGCTCCAAGATAGAAACACGTCAAGGACACAGACATTGATCACCACTGTCGGGACAAACGAAATCAATCAAGTTCTAAGCCGTACCATAACAAACAATGGGCGCAGCTGTGCAACGGGCCTGCAGATACAGAGTTGCGGTACGAAGGCTGACGACCAAAAGCGCTTTGGCATGGTTTGGGCATTCTGCGCAGACGAGAACGAAAGCACCCGCAGGCCCGGGAGAGATCAGCTGGAACCGCCCACATAGGGCTCGAGCAGATGGGGTAACAAAAAATCGTGCTGCATCGCCGATGCACCGGCTCTATGTGATTAGGGACGGAAGCAAGCGGACCCAGGGTCGAGCCGCACCATCGACGCATCGGCGATGCAGCGGGATCCTCCGACCCCTGTCTGCTCGGACCCCCACCTCAAACCACCGACGTCGTGGTTATTGTTCACAGACGTCGGCACCTAGGCGTCTCGACCACTCCCCAAGACTAACTTTTCATCCCGAATCGTCTTGTGACGCTCCCGGGGCCTGGCGAGGGCCCCCCGAGGCAGGAAATGGTAAACAACACATCCCGCCGTGATTTTTTCACGACGCGAAGGGGCTTTGGCCTGGACGACCTGGACCGACCTCACCCCCCCTACGAGAACGGCGCCCATCTATGTTTGGACTCCTTTCGGGCTCCGCCTTAACGCAGTACGGTGCGTAGCTCCGGCGGGCCGAAAAACTATTACCTTTCCTGGGCCGAGAATTGACGACGCCTCGGAAGACGCCGACGCGGTCCAGTGCACACAATGGAAGTTTGAAGGCCCCACCAGGAGCCCTCTGGGCGCTTCTGCGCCCTCAGAGCTGCCCTGCGTCTGCGCGCGCTGCCGCGCGCGGCCCGTCGGCCATTTGGCGCGGCACACCAGCAGAATGGCGGCACAACCGCGCTCAAAAGAAATGAACGCACGAGCGCGTTGAGTAAAAATCTCGTCACCAAACGCAGCATAAAGAACACGGACACCAGCGTGGATCCACATCGCGAACTTGCGAGAACCGCGCAAAACACCGCGCCGATTGGCGCGACTGGCCATCGACTAAGCCATGACCGCAAATTGCAAATGACCGCACTTGCGCAGAAAAATGGGTGCGAGCAGCGACCGGTCTTTCCGAAAGCGTGGCTGCGACAAGCAACGCAACTAACATCTCCAACAAAAACGAGCCGAAACGACCGAACGAATCTAGCCCCGAATGGCCGCTAGAACCGCAACGGCCAGCAACGTGCCGATGCACAACGCGCTGGCAACGAACGCTAGGGAGAGACCAAAAACACTCACGCGCAAACAATTGAAGAGAACTACAAGCGCGCAATTGTGCAGAGAAGCACTCGCGCACACGCGGTTTCCTTTTCCGCAGTCCGTCCGCGCCCGATGGGTTTGTCTGAGCCGAGACGCCTTGAACCAACATGGCGACGCACGATGAAGATGGGGAGGTAGCGAGACGAATAACCATGAGTGATAAGGAAGAGGTTGGGGAAACCGACGGGAAGTAACAGGGCGATGGGGAGGACAATAAAATGGGGAGGACATGCGGAAGGAGAGGAGGAGGACGACGACGACGACGAAAAGGGCGGGGAGGAAGTGGACGGGAATGGCGAGGATAATCAGGAAGCAGGGGGGAGGAGGGAAGGGAAACATGATCGGGGGCAAACAACACTCAATCACAGACCGAAAGGACGATGCCCCGTACATTCCCGTACACATGCCGATTTGCTACTGCTGGGTGGCGACATGCCACTGAAGTGCCGACATCTCTATGCAACATACCGTACTGCCGCTCCCAACCCGCCTCCTGCCTGTGTGGTATCGTCTGGAAAAACGTTGTCCCAAGATTGTGACCAAACTTCGCCTCCCAAACAATCTTGTGGGCGCGCGAGCGCGGATGCGGCCACGCAGCGTGTGAGGCCCCTGGGGGAAAAACTTCCCTGGGAGCGTGGCCGATGCACGCCGTTCTTATGGGGGGCCAACTCGGACGTAAAGCGAGTCCATGGACTCCAGCGCGCTGACTTCACAAGGCTGCCCGAACTCGCGGTCACCCGTCCACGAAAAATCTGCCAACACACAACGCTACACGTGTGCCAGCTTGGACCACAAACTGTGGATTCTCGTATAGTGCATGCGTAACCAATGTGGAGCAAGCTATGTGGTGGACGCTAACGCTAACTATCTCCAGCGAAGAGCTTTGGTGCCATATGAGGGCCCCAAAGCCTCCAAACGGGCCATCTACAATACCATACCAAAGCTCTCAATACGATATCGTTGGCGGTCCTTTTGGGCCCCTCCTGGGAGCCCCTTTCGGACGCTCTTGGACCTTGCCTGCGGTCCTCCTGTGCTGCCTTTGGGGTCCGAAGAGGGCCAGGGAAGGGCCCAAGAGGGCCTCAAGAGGGCCCCCACGTGGGCCCCCAACGATATACAAGGACCACCTGTTGGTATGATATCGTTGGGGCCATGTTGGGCCCCTCATGGGTGCTCGTACGGACCCCTCATGGAGCTCTCTCGGGAAGGTTTGGGGAAGGCCCTAGGAAAGCGTAAAAGGCCCCCAAACAGGGCCCCAACGATACCATACCAGGACTTTTGGTATGATGCCGTTGGCAATCTGTTTTGCCCCCTCTTGGGAACACTTTTCGGCCCCTATTGGGGCTCTCTTGGGGCTGTCCGAGGCCCTCGCGGACCATCGTTTGGGCCAGAGGAGGGGCCGGCGGCGAAGACAAGGGCAAAAACATATGTGGTAGGATTTAGTACGTGTTCCCGTGGCGCTGCGGCCATATTGGGCTGTCTTGGGGCTTGACTTGGGCCATCCCGGCAATGCTGGGAGGCCATCGCATACCGTCAGAGTGAAGGGGCCGAACGGTCATTCACTGTCCCTGGGTGCGTGGCTGAAGTGGGATTCCGCGGTGCGGATTCTCGTTGTTGTTGTTGCTGTTGTTGTTGTTGTTGTTGTTGTTGTTGTTGTTGTTGTTGAACATTATTACTTCTAAAGAATTATTATTGTTGGGGCCCCTGGTGCACGGCCCCCTCGCCGCGCCTAGGCCGCAGCCATGTTTTCATCATTTTCGTGGGGAAGTCTCTGGCAAAACGGGTTGGTCCGGATCCAGTTGTTTTGTTACGGGCGGTTTTCCCTTGCAAAAAATAAGGCAAAGTGGACATTTCTTGTTCTAACATAGCCAAACTTCAAGAATCCCTTGCGCAAAAATGAGGTAAAGTGGACATTCGCGCGCGCAAGACGAAATCCTTCCAAAACCTTAGTGTTCGTAGCGATTTTAACATAAAAACATAAAAAAAAACCAATGTTTTTTTCAAAAAAAAGTGTCAACATTTCATCCCGCGCGCTCTTGCGGATTTGTAGGAAACCCAACACTTTTTAATCAAACGGGCTTTCGCGAGCAACTTTTTCACGTGCTTCGAACTTCTCCAACAACGGTCGCGCACCTGCCAGGGCCATCATCCCTGTCAAATAATACCATGCGGGACACATTCGTTTTTTCTTCGCGCGCGCACGCCGAAATCTTCAAAAACCATTGGGTTTCTTAGGAATTTTAGCACCGCGCAACATAAAATCATACGAATCGCACCGTAGGTCCTCGAAAAACATCTGTACGAATTTTCAAAATTTCTACCCGCGCGCGCTGTCCGAATCCTAAAAAACCAATGGTTTTTCACGTTACCACCAAAAACCAGTACAGGTGTCCAGTGTTGGAACAGGGGGAAAAGTCGTATACTAAGCTAGCGTCCAGAAAATGTTACCACAACAAGTCACTGTACCCATGCGCCAGTGTAGTAGCCACGGTCGTCCGCAGGCCACGAAGTGAAGTGTCCGAACGTCATAGGGCGGGAAGCTGGGTGTGGGTGGTGGCGAAGAGTCGTTTGGAAATGTGGTAGAGCTTGAACCGGCCCCCCCACAAAGTGGGGGTATTGGCGGGCGTCGTATGAAAACCCTGGCACTGGTGAGAACGGAGTGTCCCCACGTGCTAGTAATTGTTGTTGTTGTTGTTATTGTTGTTGCTTGTTGTTGTTGGTTGTTGATTGTTGATTGTTGATTGTTGTTGTTGGTGTTGGTGTTGTTGTTGTTGTTGTTGTTGTTGTTGTTCTTGTTGTTGTTCTTGTTGTTTGTTGTCGTCGTCCCACCCGCACCCACCCGCGACCCACCCCGCGACCCACCCCGCGACCCACCCGCGACCCACCCACGACCCACCCGCGACCCACCCGCGACCCACCCCGCGACCCACCCGCGACCCACCCGCGACCCACCCGCGACCCACCCCGCGACCCACCCCACGACCCACCCCGCGACCCACCCGCGACCCACCCGCGACCCACCCGCGACCCACCCCGCGACCCGCCCGCGGCCCACCCCGCGACCCACCCGCGACCCGCGACCCACCCGCGACCCACCCGCGACCCACCCGCGACCCACCCCGCGACCCACCCGCGACCCACCTTCGACCCAAACCACGTTCAAGGTACAAACCACCATTTTCGGCGCCTGCGGCGGGCTTTTTTTGCATTCCTTCCAGGTGGAGAGCCCGCGACCCACCCCGCGACCAACTCGCGACCAACCCGCGACCCAAACCACGTTCAGGGTACAAACCACATTTTTCGGCGCCTGCGGCGGGCATCTTTTGCATTCGTTTCAGGTGGAGAGCCCGCGGCCCACCCGCGACCACGTTCAGGGTACAAACCATTTTTTTCGGCGCCTGCGGCGGGCATCTTTTGCATTCGTTCCCGGTGGAGAACCCGCGGCCCACCCGCGACCCATTCCACGTTCAGTGTACAAACCAATTTTTTCGGCGCCTGCGGCGGGCTGCTTTTGCATTCCTTCCAGGTGGAGGTGGAGAGCCCGCGACCCACCCGCGACCCAAACCACGTTCACTGAACAAACCAATGCCGCACAAGCGCGGCGGCGGATTTTTGCATGCCGTCTGAGCCCGCAACGACCTCTTCAAGCCCCGCGCATCCACACCAGCCCGTCCAGCAACTTTGCCCTGGCGAGTTGCCTTGATCAGAGAAGTCGGGGAGCATAAAGTGGAAAAAAGGATTGCGTTGCCGTTATCTTGGGAAAGGAGGGGGAGGCAGGAGGAGTAAACAGGGGACGAGGAGGACGCGGAAGAAGAGAGGATGTAAGGAGAATGTGGAGAAAGAAGGAGGAGGAGCAGGAGGACGAGGAGGGGGAGGAGGGGGAGGAGGAGGACGAGGAGGGGGAGGAGGGGGAGGATGATGATGATGATGGACGACAATGGGAGGACGATGATGGAGGCCGATGAGGGGGTGGACGACAATGGGAGGACGATGATGGAAGGACGAGGGGGGGAGAGGGAGGACGAGGAAGAAGAGGAGGAG
The DNA here is from genome assembly GCA_963575745.1 of Prorocentrum cordatum. Classification (NCBI taxonomy): domain Eukaryota; class Dinophyceae; order Prorocentrales; family Prorocentraceae; genus Prorocentrum; species Prorocentrum cordatum. The sequence goes on along the minus strand of CAUYUJ010011558.1, from coordinate 811,604 downwards.
GACGAGGTGGAGAAGGAGGATGACGATGACGATGACGATGACGACGAGGACGAGGACGAGGAAGAGGAGGAGGAGGAGGAGGAGCAGGAGGAGAGCGCCATCGATAGGGAAGGTGGGGGCCACGAGGTCCGTCGGCTCGACGACGCCCGCGTCGCCCGCGCCCGCCCCCTCACTATTATCCGCAATTGCGGGGTGCTACGTATTAGAGGCGTGGCGTGTCTCCATGAGACAGCGGTTCGCGCCAGCACGGATGTCGAATCGAAGCTCTGTGCCTCAGAAATAGGGCCCTGGTATCGAAGTATGTGCGCGTGCACAAGTCAATGTTGGGATACAGCTGGGGTAACAATGGGGTGAAACTTGGGTTAAAATTAAGGAAAATGTGCTTTGACGCGACCGCTGACGCGCGTGCGAACTCGCACGAAAACGCTGGCGCACAGGTCCGGGGGGTTGGCGCGGCATTTCGGGATCCAAAGTTGGGGTATAAGTGGAGTAACAATGAACAAGATTGGGGTACAATTGGGGTAGAATATGTCGCGCTGTCTGTGTGCCATGTTGTTGTGTTGTTGTGCGAGGTCTTCAATTGTTGGTTAATGTGCATTGCGTTGGTTTGTATGTGTAAACAGTCCTATCCAGTGCTACATGCGCTATGTGGGACGACAGTCACCCTCCCCCTGCTCATTGTTCCCCCGTCGTGACCGCCTCTCGTGCCAACAAGCGGCGCTCCGCACAAACCGAACCAACCCTTGGGCACATGCCCCCTGCCGCACCGAGTCCGTGACGCACCAGGCCCCGTCCCAAAGATAGATGACAGTATGGAAGCATGGGCCAGTATCGAATGATAGCGCATGGGTCAGCACGCCCAAACTTTGCCTTCCGAGCGTGGCCGAAATTCTGTCGGGAAATGTCGCCCGCGGCCGCCGAAAACTTCTTTGGGCCGTGCTGGCGTCCCTGGGGCGACATTCGAGGTTACGGAATTCCGCCATTCGTACCCAACGGTGGCCCTGCCAAGCGCTTTCCAGAGGATAGGCTGGCATCCCCCAGCGGCCCTTGTGGAGTTCGAAACGCCGACTTCGTACATCGCCAGGCTTGGGCTCAATTCGGGAGTATTCGGCCTTCTTTGGGCCCTGAGAGAATCTAAGACAACACCAAGAGGGCCCCTCCCAGATGCTTCCGGTGGGCCCAAGAATCCAAGACGGCAGCAACATATCAGAAAAAAGGGCCCCCCCCAAGAATCCAGGACAACACCAAGAATCCAAGACAGCACCAAGAGGGCCCCTCCTTGGCGGGGCTCTCTGAGGGCCCCAGATGGCCTCGGAGCCTTCTGAAAATGAACCCAAGAAGCCCCAAGCGTGTAAACACATCTTGTATGTGATGTATGGCCTGACGTGTCCTGACAAAGGAACGAACGGTAGGTGATGGTCGTACCCTCTGCTGCCCACACTTGTCTAATATTACAGCATGCTTCCCCACCTTCTTCGTTTCCGCCAGGCCTCCAAAACGGTAGCTGCCAATATGGGAACATATTCGAAACCAACACTGCCTTGATAAGCATTCGGGGTAGCTTCTGCGCACCGATGTTCTTGACAATTCCTCCGGGCATGTTCTGCGCGCCGATTTATCCTAGACTCTGCAGGCATGTTCTGCGCGCCGATCCGCCCAGCTAAATCCCACAACACATGTTTCCGCCCCTTTTTCCGCCCCCGCCAACTCCTGAGGCATTTGGAAGGGAATACGAAAAGAAACTTGGAATTCAAGGGGGTACAGCGGGAAATCGGAATTCAAGGGGACACGAAGGGAAATGGGAATACAAGGGTGTACGAGGGAAATGGGAACTCAAGGGGCACGATGGAGTATGAGAATTCAAGGGAGCACGAAGCAAAATGGAAAGTCAAATGGGCACAAAAGGAAAATTTGAGTTCAAGGGGGAAGGGAAAGGAAAATTCAACGGGGTACGAAGGGAAATAGAAATTCTAGACGCTTCGCGTAACCCCACCAGTCCGTTGGCTGCGGCCACCCTGGTGCCCACGCAGCTGCTTGAGGTTCGGTCTCATGCATTCTCTCTCGGGTTGTCCCTGCTCGTCGTTCATTTCCAGGCTTCCGGCGCCTTCGACTGACTTGCATCTTTGCACGCTGGCAGTTCCACTCAGTCTCTGTCCCTCCAACCCTCCGCCTGCTGCTGGGCCGCTGCGTGAGTCCTCGGCTTGCCGCGTAGCTGTTGCCTTGCGCGTCGCCTCTGCCTAATTAGTCTCTGCGTAGCCCGCTTGGACCTGACTCGCCGCTGGCGCGCTCGCCCGCGGCCGCTGACAAAAAAAGCAACCCCACCAGTCCATCCATAAGCGATGCCCAGAGGAATTGCCTCGATCAGGGAAGTGGGCACAACACAGAGGAAGGGTCCCCCAGTGGAGGCCTCTTGGAGCGTCTTGGGTGTCTCGGAGAGCGTCTCTTGGGAGCAGCTTGGAGGCCTCTTGGGCGCCTGTTGGGGCCTCCTGGGCGCCTTTTTGGAGCCCTCTTGAAGCGGTCGTGGGAGCCTTGGGGGCGCTCTTGGGGCCAGCTTGGAGGACATCGATCAAACAAGCAGCGAGCATTAGTTAGCGTTGCCCCTCGGGAGCCCAAGCAATCGCCTTTCGGGGCGCTCTTGGGGCGCTCTTGGGGCCGTTCTGGGGATCTCTTGAGCCTCTCTTGGAGCCCCCTTGGGCCGTCTTGGAGCCATCTTGAGGCCTCGGATGGCCATCGGAAGCGACAAGGCGAGAAAGCCACACATATCGATGTTCCTGAGGTTTTGGCCTCTTCGGGGCCTCCTGGGGGAGCTCTTTGGCCACTTGGAGCCGTCTTGGAGCGGTCTTGGGGCATCTTGGAGCATCTTGATCCATTTTGGAAGTCATTTTGGGCCCTCCCAAGCGCTCTTGGAGTCATCTTAATCAGTACCCCCCAAGAGGCCAACATGTGGCTAAAACCTGAGTGAAATCAATGATGTTGCATTCTCGCCGAAGCCTCTTGGAGCATCTTGGGTGCCTCTGGGGGGTCGTTGGGGCCTCTTGGGGGTCTCTTCGGAGCCTCTTAGGGGCATCCTGGGGGCCTCTTGGGGCTTCCTGGCCACCTCTTGGGGCCCTCTTGGGGCACCCTTGGGAGCCTTGGGGGCCATCTTTGGGCCATCTTGGTTGAGATCGATCACAGGAGGGGGGGGGGCACTAACTAGCCCCCCCCCCCCCTTCAGGAGGCCAACGTGGGGCCAACACCCTAATAAAACCAATGAATGTGGCTTCCTCGCCGAAGCCGTTTTGGACGCTCCGACACCTCGTGGAACCCCTTATCCAGGTCCAGGGGAGGGGGTAGGGGGAGGGGTCAAGACTCCCTCCCCGGCAAGCTGTCTCGCTCACCCCCACCCGCCCTCCCAACACAAACGTAGCACCCGAGTCTGGGCCGAGGCTCAGCATATTCAGCAGTCGTCTTTGGATGGGCAGCTACTGGGGGCCAATCCGCCGCCGCCGCCTCCGCCGCCGCGCCCGCCGCCCGCCGCGCCGCCGCCGCGCTGCCAAATCCGCCGCCGCCGCCGCCGCCGCAGCCGCTGCCGCCGCAGCCGCTGCCGCCGCACCGCCGCCGCAGCCCGCCGCCGCCGCCGCGCCGCCGCCGCCGCCGCCGCCGCCGCCGCCCCCGCCGCCGCCGCCGCCACCGCCGCAGCCGCCGCCGCCGCCAAGTGTACTCTGTATGGTTTTTCTGACAGGGATGATGGGGGGAGGCCGCGTCGGGTTGGCTGCGCATGCTCCGAATTTGGAGGCAGAGGGTTTTGTATGTTTTCTTACAAGGGATGGTGGGGGGGTGCCCTCATGGTTCCTGGTTGGCTACCAGTCGCCTGGGGGAGGGGGTATTTATTAGTAGGGAACACTGATAAACTCCTCCCTGAAGGGGAAGAAGGAGGGGTGGAAGAGGAAACGCCCTAAACCACCGATGCCCAGAGAACTGGTGGGATTCAATGGGATACGAAACGAACTGAGAATTCAAGGGGATGCGTCGTGAAATCGGAATGCAAGAGGGTCCGAATGGAAAAAGGAATTCAAGGGGTACGAAAGAAAATGGGTAGCCCAAGGGGTACGATGGGAAACAGTCTACAACGCGACGTCCGCGATCTGCGATCCCAGAATGACATCGGATTCTGGGCTCGATTCCCGAGGAGGCACGGGCCCGCCAATCATTTCGTCTTCGTCCAAGGTTCCGACAAACATTTTGCATGCTTTGATGAGTCGTGGCTCGAGCCTAAATAGGTACAGGATCACGGATGTAAGGTGGATGTTTGCAACGGTGGCGTGCTTTTGGGGAGCCATAGCAATCCTGATCATGGTGATATTCGTAGCGATGGTTTTGCGACCATGCGCGAAGTCTACGCGCGCTGTGCGCTCGGTCTGGTTTACCTACTACTCGGGGGAGCGCAGTCCGACAACCGACAAGTGCGACCCGACGTTCAGATAGGGCGCAGTGGCGCGGGAATCCTGGCGCGCACGAACACCGCGCCAAAAAAACCTGAAGTCGCGCCACTCCCAAACAACCCTGAACAATCGATTCTTAGGGCCTTCACAACTGTAAGGAAAGAAAACCGTGAACACGACCAAGTTTGAAAGCAGAAACGTGAATGTCGCTCTTGGTCACCGTCCTCGCGCATCGGCGACGGCCAGCATGGGCCACAAGCCAGATCCTGCGACATCTTGGTCATGGTCAGTCTGAATCTTTTTCGACGCAGGGTCGTCCGCGGACCTCCGCCCAGGGCGGGGGCCTCGAGGTTCTCCTCCTGCGCGTCCACCAACGCGAGCGAAGCGTCCCCGAGGTCGGGACGGCCCGTGACGCTCGCCCACCGGATCTGGGAGTCCTCTGGCCATCGTCGTCCTCGCCGTCGTCACCCCCCCTTCCCCTCAGGCCTCCTATGGTCTCGGGTGGGAAATCAGCTTGCGTAGCTGCTTCTCCCAACGCCCCCCCCCGCGCCGGAGGCGCCGGTGTAGTGAGGAAAGAGCCGGGCGGCGGGGGGCCGGGACCAGCTGCGTGCAGCAGATGTCGTGAGCCCCCCTCGTCCCTGCCTTTCTCTTCTTTTCTGACCCGATCGTCGGGCCGCCTGGATCGATACCGTGGATCTGTAGGCCGTTCGACGAAAACAGCCAGAACACGGCGGAAGGGAACTGGACGCGCGCCGATGGGCTCGCGGATCTGGCGCGCGCTCTTGGTGCGTGCAATGCGGGAATACGTGTCGACGCGAAGACTGGTTGCGAAAGCGTACTCGCTGCAAAAATCACGACAGGATAGGTTTGCAAATATGTATCTGCCTCCAACGCTCAACAAACG